>WWET01000172.1:551952-583752 GCA_011038615.1 Limnodynastes dumerilii | reverse complement strand
TGCTAAACGTTGAAGCTGCACATGTATTACATACATAGTGAGTTTTTGGCTCAGCAAATTACTAGAAAGCATATAATAGCCACAACACCTTCTGCCTGGAGAGGGCGCTACAGGCTGTCTCGTGGCTGTTAAAAGTACAGTATGGGCATGTTTACACTAGATTAACAGTTGAACAGATAATAATTTCAACAGCAGTAGATATATTGATTTGTGCCTGTCGATCCCCGATGTAACTAATGATGATGATGATCTCTTACCGCAAGCTAAGAATCAGCCCTAGTGATTAGGCTTATGCTGTGCATTGCACCATGCTGATTTCAGTGGAAAGGCTGCACAGCAACTGTGGGTCAGGTCCAGATTGTAGTAGAGGGGGGTGTTTTCCCCTCTGTGTAAGTGGAATGTGCCTGCATTTATCAACCGCACATGCAACAGAATTTCAGCACGGAGGGGGATCCTCTTACTTTTTAATGGCAGGACGGGGCGTGCTGTGTTTTTTGCTTACATTAGACGGGAGAGGGAATCTATTAAAGTTATATAGCAAGGTCGTGTTTAAGCCCTTTCCAGATTTCAGAGTAAATCTTAAGGAATTATGGGAGAAAAGTACGCAATTATTCGCACGGACGCAGCAACGCCACACCCCTGACACTCCCCTCACACGGACGGATTTTTATCTTTACGTGGGCATTTCCGTGCGTCGAGAACTTCCATACGTGCGTATCTAACTAACCGCGCCCACACTCCTTCATTAAAATGCCTCTCCCCACCCATTTTTATTTTAATTCTCACGTGCGTATTTTTACATGGGAGATCCGTGCGTATTTACCGGGTCAGGTCCAGATTGTAGTAGAGGGGGGTGTTTTCCCCTCTGTGTAAGTGGAATGTGCCTGCATTTATCAACCGCACATGCAACAGAATTTCAGCACGGAGGGGGATCCTCTTACTTTTTAATGGCAGGACGGGGCGTGCTGTGTTTTTTGCTTACATTAGACGGGAGAGGGAATCTATTAAAGTTATATAGCAAGGTCGTGTTTAAGCCCTTTCCAGATTTCAGAGTAAATCTTAAGGAATTATGGGAGAAAAGTACGCAATTATTCGCACGGACGCACCAAGGCCACACCCCTGACACTCCCCTCACACGGCAGGGTTTTCTGTGACTTATGAGTGCCTCGACCTGCTTTATCTTTACGTGGACATTTCCGTGCGTCGAGTAGTTCCATACGTGCGTATCTAACTAACCACGCCCACACTCCTTCATTAAAATGCCTCTCCCCGCCCATTTTTATTTCAATTCTCACGTGCGTATTTTTACATGGGAGATCCATGCGTATTTACCCATGTGTGATTCACAAGTCCGTCTGTGAGGCACTTCCGCACGTATAGTCTACGTGAACTACGTAAATAAAGTGCATACGCAGTTGAAACGTACCTAAAAATACGCACAGAAATCGCTGCGAAAACGGTTCTCTGAATACGGCCCTATAACCCCATACGTGCCTACATTAAGGTAGGGTTCACTGCCTGTACAGGAGCCAGGATCCAGCTTTGGATCTGGATAGGTAAATAAAAAAATGACCTGTGCTCGGAGCTTTGAGCGCAGCAAAAGCGGATTTCTGGATCTTGTCCTGTGTTACTTAAATGCAAATAAAATGACTGAAATAAAACTAAATTAACCTGATCTACTTAACCACGTTTTTTTATAAAACAGTAAATGATTTGTAAAATAACATGACACTGCATCATTTTAATAAAATATGATCCACTCACTCAACATACTATAAAAATTGTGCCAAGGTCACCTTGTGGGGGTGAAAAAATGGAAATATCATTTAATTTCTTAGGGATGAGGCTGTATAGATTCCCTGCTTCCTGAAAATGGTTCCAAGTAATCATATATTACTCCACTGCTGTGACATATGCTTAGTGGCGTCAGTGCTTTTACTGAGATTAGCTGACATTAAAATGTACAATATAACATTGTTGTATTAGCAGCTGCTTCTGTCTGCAAAGCCCATCTATCATACTGTAAACTGTGTTATAAGGAAACTCACCCTTCAGCCTTCATTCTATAGCTTGAGGGTTCTGTAGCTTTATTCTTTAAAGGAAATCAACAGGAAAAAGAAAGTATATGTTTAATAAGTAATATATCATACATATTCTCATAGGGCTGGATCCAAGTCTCTTGCATAAGTCCCCTGATAAGTAATATTGGTGCATATGCACATCAGATCAGTTCTGTACGGTAGAAGATCCGAGGAAGGGGCTGGCCCTTCACTTCTGCTTGTCGATTCCCCGCCATACAGATCCGGGGACAAGGAACAGTAGTCCAGACTTTCAGACCCCCAAACATTTTCCCATTTTACATAATGTCCAAAATAAATTTATGTTTAGAAATATAGTTCATATTATAAAAAAAAAGTACATTTCCTCTGGTTCAATCAGTAGACCATTAGACCAGAAAGAACTTATAGATAACTGGGAGCTAACCCATATTTTTTTAATACAATCTCCAGGTCACTTTAATAATAGGATGACGAACTGCATTTTAGAGGTTCTTATTTATATATTATTAAAGTACACGTCCTAAATAATGATAATAATAATAAGAATAATAATGTGTACTGATACCAAAATATAGTATCAAGTTGGTCAAATCTGCAACATAATGTGGAAAAAAATTTTGGGACTAAACCTGCTTAAAGGCAAATAGCAGGGTCCAGGCCAATCCGGAATAGGGTGTAGCTTCATATAAATTTAAACAAAGTTGGTTGGATCTGTGCATTGGGTCAGTGGGCCTTAGTGCCCAATTTTGCCTTTGAAATGTTGGAAGCTATCCCACTAGCCCATAACCATAACTTTAATGTAGCTCAATCTTCGACATCCAACCTAATAATAGCCCTTGTAAACCTAAAGCTGACCATACACTGGAATTATTATCAATAAACAGGATTTTTTTTCCTGCCAGAGAAAGGTCCCATTATTGGTGCCATTCACCTCTCCTGCTGGGAACAATAATCCTAGCAGAAGAGGGAGGCCCTATCAGAAGAGGGAGCCGTTGAGTTAGCTAGCACCCAATATTTCTAAGCATGTCAAAAGATCAAATAATCATACCAGAGCATTTCTGTATGATTATTGGGCGTTTGAAATATCCATCCTAACCATACACTACAGCGATTTTTGGCCTCAACACTAATAATTGGATGACCGGGCCAATTATTGCTCAAGGCTCCCCAACAGTACATGTTTTCCAGATCTCCCTACAGAACAAGGTTTATAATTATACCACCTATTGATCTTTTAAACAATCAATAATGAACACACCTGTGCTCCAGCAAGGAGATCTGGAAAACATCTACTGTTGGGGAGCCTTGAGGACAGGTTTGGAAACCACTGCTCTAGTGTATGGCCAACTTAAGCCCATTCTCACAAGGATTCACCCAATCCTGTTGTAAGCCGCAATGTGTACCATGGCTAATAGCAAGGTCTAGGGGGGGTGGGGGTGCTGTGGCCCCATTATGCTGAAACCTTTTGTTAATTCTCCCTTTTCTTTTAATTCAACTTTAAATCTTAATGCTTAATACGTGTACAAAGTTATTTATGTGTATTTAATCTCTCTTTACAGGTGTGGTTTTATTTCATTCTTGAAGTTTCCATTTTTGGAATGGAAGTGGATGGAAGCAATTCAAGCGCCCACAGTATAGAAAATAAACAGAATATAAACAAGTTTAATTTCTACCGTTAACATAGATCTTCTGGACATTGTGACTTCTATCCAGACATTTTACAATGTCAAAATGCAAGGTAACATCTTCTAACTCATTTCAAGAAGAGGAACTTCAGTCCCAACAGATAAGTGATAAAGGAGAAAATGATCAAGCTGGCAAATTTATTCGCGGTTATTCATCCATGGTCTTCCACAGAAAAGGGAAAGACAAAAGAAAACAAGGCCGAAACAATCCCTGTAATCTACCCATGAACTTTAAAGAAAATGAGAAGAAATCTGCAATTGTAGTTGCGAAGAAGTGTGAGGTTCTTGGCTTTGAAGAAGTTTCCAATGAGTTTACATGTGCCTCATCAATAGTGGAGTCTTACAATCTTAATACTAATAAGGAGGCAAAGTTTAGCTTTCGGAAACTGGATGACGGCACCTTTGCCTTGGAAACTAAAAATTCCCATGATCTTAATCCAGAAAACCGTGAGTCTGGAGCCAAGCGATCCTCAAAACGACACAAGAAAGGACGTTATTCGCACAAGCCCCTGAAAATCTGTTTTAAGAAAAGAAGCAAAGCCCTTCGTAAGTCTTCAGATTCAAATGACGACCATAAATCAAACCAAAAAACCACAGTACAGGAGGACATCACCTGTGTTGTGAAAAAACTAGATGAATGTTCGTTACAGGATCAAACAACAGGGAAACCCTGGGCTACGTTTAAGAATCTAGTGACTCGTAGACGGAAATTGCATTCTTCATTGAAAGGACATACTCAACTTAGTAGCGGTCACCTTGAAGACAACCCAAGCAGTAGTTGTATTCAAAGAGTTTCAAAAACTGGAAGGTTCTCTAACCTTAAGATGCCATGTATGAACTTTAGTAGAGGAAAAAGGTCCACAAATCTTCCACTGCCTTCTGAAGAATGTCTCTGTACAGCAAGTTCATCAGTAGCCTGCAGAGAACAATCAGCTTCTGATTGTGAAAGGAGTGACAAAGCTTTGGCAGTAAAATATCAGCTTCAAAGATCTTTGGATGGGGAAAATGGCAAAAGCAGTAGCAGCCTTGATATCTGTTCAGAGAAATCTCCAATATCTAAGAGAAGCATGGAGCAAAAGCCAGAAAGTAATGAACCAAAATTACAACCTGATCCAATTAATATGCAGGATGTTGCCATTGATATAAGTTCTGTAGAAAAAAGCAAAAGTGACTATACATTGACAACTTGCATAAGTGTGTCTCAGTCTGAAAGTATTCAGGAAACAGATGGACCTAAAGTATATGAAGATGTATCACACCATAACAATAATACATATATGATAGAAGCCCTAGTAGGAGACAGCACAAATCCCCTTATTGACATTGAAGATGGATTGGATGAATGTTCTTTGACTGACAGTGATTCCCCCAGAATTGACCCAACATCAGATCTTTATGAAATACTTTTAATATCAACTGCCTCTTCTCTTGTCAATAAAGTTATTCAGTCATCCATCCAGCAGTTGGTAGAGGAAGAAGCTTTACTTAATCATGTCCAAAGCAAAGACTCTGAAAGATTCTCTTTTTGAAATTAAGAAGGGGAAAAACCCTGCCAGCTCTATCACCTTGCCATATATAGTGCCTTCAGACTTGGCTGCAGGTTCTACAAATTTAGATAATAAAAACAATTGTCTAGAAATTATTATAACAATTTCTATAATAACCTGTCCTTCAATGCATACTTACTAAGATATAGATTAGAAATAAAGGCTTATATTTTATTTCTTTACTAAGTTTATTTTATTACATATTTACTTTATATTAGTTGCTTTCATACAGATTACATATAAAAAAAACTTATTGCACAATATCTATTAAGGTAACCATTTTAAAAAGCATATCTACAGTTAACAGCTGCAGATATATAAACTTTATAAATAAAGGTATAGATACAATTGTTTATTGTAAATAAACCAATAAGAGATCATCTGAGATATAAATGTCTAACTTTAGATTTTAAAACAAGGTTCGTGTTCTAGAGAATTTACAGACCAAGAATTCCCATTGAGGAGCATGTGGTGTTTTAAAGGGCATGCATTCAGAGCCCAACAATAGGTATTATTATGGCCTTGAAGTATGGAACGGAAACCTTGTAAAGAGGTCTTTTATTCATCCAGTGGGACAGAAGCGCATTGCAGTCCATTGTAGCTTTGAAGGAATAGGAATAATACATGTTTTGGTGGTGATGGAGAAATGTATGTTATAAAATAGCAATTTTGGATTAAAATGTGTCAAATATTGCCTTATGACAATGCTTGTGATAGATAGTTAGATAGATAGATAGATAGATAGATAGATAGATCCGGATTCACAGTTACGTAGTTTTGACAGAATTGGTATGTAGATAGCATAAATAAGCTAGTACGCATGCGTAGTAGCTCAATTCTTAAAACAACGTACGCAAGACGAAAACTATGTAAATGTGAATCCGAACCATAATGTGGAGAATTAATTGAAAAATACATCTGATCTATTTAGAATGTTGATTTTGTATATGTTGGTTTGGTTTACTAGTAACATAACAATGCATTTTTATTGTACTGCCGTAATGTGTTATTGCTAATGTACCGGGTAAATGTCCAGAATGCCTATTCACTTTCTCTTGCTGTCATTTTAATCAGCAAATTTTTGGGTAGTTTTAAGAACTCCTCTGAAAGGGAAATGTGAAGGTTTTGCCTTTTAGTAAATAATCAGATTCTATCATTTTCTAGGGCTTTTTCCCCCTGATTTAGTGACCTGCCCCCTTCTCAGTTCTACCCTTGATTCAAACAGAACCCTGGATGTTGGTGGATCCCTAGAAAACTGTTCTTGCTTTCAACTTTACTCCATTCAATCACAAGCAAAAATATACCTTATATGGGTACACAAATATATTCAGATACATTTTCAGTACAGTTTAGTGATCCACCAATTCCCAGCTGAAAGAGGACAAACGTAATTGACTGGAAATTCAATAACCAAACATAAAAAATTAAGCAACAGTTACTGATTTTCATTCAGTGGAAAAGTGAACTAAACTAAAATGATTTAAGGGCAGAATCTATATGATCATTACTCAAAATAAGTAGTGTCTGATCAATGATTATGACAGTGCTAGGCATGTCGATGTCATGCCTTGCACATCAAGCGAATACCCCTTTCAGAATGCCACTAAAACCCTGGGGTTTTGTCCAAAAACCTGGGAACCCAGGTTTTTGATGGTGATCTGAAATTACCGGGGTCCTGGTTGTGGGTCTAATAACCAGGGACTTAGACTTAGGAAAAGAGAAGGGTTTTTCCCATGTCGGAACCCGGTAAGTGGCAAAAATATTTATTTTCCTTCACCCTCCTCTCACTAATGTTGTTTTTTCCTACTGCAAATAATTCAATTCAAACTCCATGCACCCCCTAACGTCATGCACTGTAAGCTGCAGCATAGTCAGCCTAACGGTTGATCAGACACTTTACAAGCAGAAGTCACATTATTGTTATATTGCTGATGGAAAATGGATTTAAAAAGAACCAGAAGCTACAAAATGGTATATAGGAGGCCAAAGCTACTGTATAAATGAAATGTGCAGCTGGAGGTTTTGATGTTCCTATTCTGTGTTGAATTTCTAATTATTCTAGCTGTTTCTACAGAGAGGTCTTGCTTTAGGATTGTCATTTTAGGAATGAATGTATTAGTTAGAAATTCACTCTTGCGTGAAATTGTTTTTTTGAGAACAATAAATGATAAGACATTCAGATTACTTGCCAAGCAGTGAATTGTAGAAATAGCCAACACTAGTAACCTGCATTAGACTAAACAACACGTCAGACATGTAGAATATTGTAATATTGTATGAAAATAATGATTACAACGCTTTCCATACTGTTCTGTCTTAAATATAATATTGGCATTTCAAGGTTTTGCAATATGTGTTTTAAAATGTAAAAAAATTGCATTTTGTCTAGCAATATCTCTGTTTAATATTTACATTTCCCAAACAACTTTATATGTCTGTAGTGACAAACAAATAATTGTAGACAATTAACAGTTCAAAAAAAATCCATGGTCCATGAAATGGGAGTTGATCTGTTGTCATTTCTTATGGGATAGACATTTGTGGCACTACAAGTACAGGACCGTATTGAGATCAGTGAAAGGTTCGCAATTATACACACGAACGTGGCAACACACATGACACTCCCCTCACACGGACAGGTTGTCGGTGACTTATGAGCGCCTCGATCACCCTTATTTTTAAGTGTGCATTTCCGTAATACTTCCGTACGTGCGTATCTAGCTAACCGCGCCCTCAAACTGTCATTTAAATGCCTCCAAACGGTCATTTAAGTGCCTCCCCCCATCCACTTTTACATATCTGTCTCCGGACGGATCACAACCAGACCTCCCCGTATGTATTTTCGCACGTTCGATTCACAAGTCCGTGCCTAATGGACATCCGTGCGTAAAATCAACGTAGATAGCGTAAATTTTGTAACTACGCATGCGCAGTTCATCAGATCGTAAAAATACGCACGGAACTTCCCGCAAAAACGGTTCTCTGAATACGACCCGTAATCTGTGAATGAATACTGACAAGATCCTGCATTAAATTGAGAGGAGAGTCATCGCTTTGAGCCAGCCTAGAGGTGTGGACCATGTGTTGGGCTATCTCGGACCATATAGCTTGAGGTATTGTCTGTAGTGACATAATTATAATTGTAGACAATTAACAGTTCAAAAAAAATCCATGGTCCATGAAATGGGAGTTGATCTGTTGTCATTTCTTATGGGATAGACATTTGTGGCACTACAAGTACAGGACCGTATTGAGATCAGTGAAAGGTTCGCAATTATACACACGAACGTGGCAACACACATGACACTCCCCTCACACGGACAGGTTGTCGGTGACTTATGAGCGCCTCGATCACCCTTATTTTTAAGTGTGCATTTCCGTAATACTTCCGTACGTGCGTATCTAGCTAACCGCGCCCTCAAACTGTCATTTAAATGCCTCCCCCCCACCCACTTTCACGTATCTGTCTCCAGACGGATTACAACCATGCCCCTCTGCGCGTATTTTCTCACGTGTGATTCATAAGTCCGTGCCTAATGGACATCCGTGCGTAAAATCAACGTAGATAGCATAAATTTAGTTACTACGCATGCGCAGTTCATCAGACCGTAAAAATACGCACGGAACTTCCCGCAAAAACGGTTCTCTGAATACGGCCCGTAATCTGTGAATGAATACTGACAAGAGGAGGAGAGTCATCGCTTTGAGCCAGCCTAGAGGTGTGGACCATATGTTGGGCTATCTCGGACCATATAGCTTGAGGTATTTTGTTAGTTAGAACCACATGGCTATTCAGCTGCAGTTTACCATGTGGTTTGGTGACCCATTGTGTGATACATGGCAAGGTATTCTCTGTGCCAAAAGCATTTAGAGGTGCTGCGGGGCCACTGCGCATGCATAGTCATATAGGCCCCGATACACAGCACGAAAGTGTCCAGATTTCCTACCGACAGTGGGGAGTGCACGGGATGTGCAGTCCCCGCTACGATGCCGGCCGTAATTACCTCGGCGCCTGTAAGGCACCCGTAGGTCTGGATCCTGGCCCATAGACTACGCAATTTACGCAGTAGTCCGATAAGCAGATTAACTATGTGCTGTCTTTAAAGACTGCATGTAGTTTTTAAGGAAGGAGGAGGCGTGCCGCGACAGCCTCCAGGGTAACTTACGTAAAGTGGGTAGGGGGAGGGATGTAAATTAAGCTGAGAGGGAGGGCGTATTTTCCCTCCCTAAGTGGGATAATACACACGGGTAGTTAAGGGCGCCCTATGGCACGCATAAGTGCCATTAGGCACTTAAAAATGGGGGAGGGGCAGGACAGTAGGTGCGGATACATGTGTATCCGCACCTACAGATAATACACTTAAGTGTAAACACGGTCCTATGACAGCAACGTGAGATGTAACGTGAATAACAAGCAAGCTGGGTTTGCTCTGAGACACAGGGTAAGCTGGGTACACACTTGTCCTACCTTTTTTCTTATCCAACTCCTGACCAGACTGTGTGCAGAATCGTAGAGCAGACCAAGGCCCGGATTCACAACACCGTAATGTTCCACATGCGGTCTTAATTTCCCGATAGTAGCTACTGCGCAAGCGTAGTAACTATTTTACGTAATCTATGTCTTTAAAGACAGCATATATGCAATCTACATAACAAAACGACACGTAGATTACGTAAAATAGTTACTATGCATGTGTAGTAGCTACTATCGGGAAATTAAGACCGTATGACGCAGAGTCCATGAAACACACTTTTACAGCAGACATTCAACCTGCATCTGCTGGAGCGATCTGCTGAAAGGATTCTGTCGCTGTACACTATTTACACAAAATGGAAGTTGCTCAGATCAATTTATAGGTTAATGTATACAGGTGCATGGAAGGCCAGGGGGTAATCTGCTAGCAACAGAAACACAGGAAAGGAAATGCCCAGCAACACTGCCATTAACCAGTAACAAACTATAACGTTCTATCTGTAAGATAAAATGCAGAAATGTCCATTACACATATTTGCAAACATGATAAGCCACCAGCCACCGTCAAGGCCTTTCTGCTCATGGTGGTCCTAACTCTAACAATGAGAGTCCCAATGTTGGGTCATATATAAATTGAGAGCTAACTTACCTCAGGAGGCCCCCCTTAAAGCCTCTAAAATAACTGCTGTGGAACAACACCCCCTCTCAGCTGCTGCTCCCAGACACGCTCCCAAACAGAATAAACAAAATGAAAGCTGCTCAGATCAATTTATCGGTTAATGCAGACAGGTGCATGAAAGGCAGATGGGTAATCTATTTTAATAGAAACAAAGGATAGAAAATGCCCCAAGAACACTGCCATTGACCAGTAACAGACTATACCATTCTATCTGTCAAATAAAACACAGAAACGTTCATTACACATATTTGCAAATATATGATAAGCCACCAGACACCGTCAAGGCCTTTCTGCTCTTGGTGGTCCTAACTCTAACTGTACTCTTCCTGTCTGTAACAGACAACCTGTCAGTCACACTCAAAGGCAGTGCTATATGACGTTGGGAGAAAAGTTGGATAAAGCAAATCAGAGGAGTGTACACACTAGTCATGTGGTCAGGTGATTGGGAGTCTGCACAACTGATTTTTAAGCAGGTTTAAAAACCATTTGGCCTGACCAGGTGACCAAGTTCTGACATTATTATGAGCAGTTGTGTGAGCGTACATACTTAAGCAATGTTGGGCTAATACAGTGTTTCTCAACCTCGGACCTCAGGGACCCCTAACAGTGTGTTTTCCAGGTCTCACTGCTGGAGCACAAGTGTGTTCATTGCTAACTGACACATTTTTTGAAAGCTCCACAGGTGCTGCTCATTATATCACTTTTGATTCTTTAATGAAACCTACTTAATATGGACTGTTAGGGGTCCCTGAGGACCGAGGTTGAGAAACACTGGGCTAACAGAAAACTCGGAGTTCAGATTGGACACAAATTGGATAGGTGTTTACCTAGCTTTATTCCACAGAGGTAATGCATATTTATTCAGCACTCCAAGATTTCTCCAAATCCTCACCTTTGTAGCTGTCTCAGTACAATGCGCACACATAAGATAACCGTTTTAGCAGCAGAATCTTTTCTAGAGGTGTCTTTAGAGGATATGAACAACACAATCTCCAGCACAATTGAATCCACTGATTAGTCCGATCCATTACTGAACCATCATTTTGAGCTTTTTAGCTTTGCTTCTACTGCAATACCAGGTCAACAGCAATTCAAGGATTGCAGACATAGGTGTTATCTGCAATTATAACACCTCCCCCTATTTCTGCAATATAATAACCCTATGTCCTGTGTCATTTTTCTGTTCTTAGTACTGCCTTGACTGAATATATTTGCATTTTCAATGTATTATTATATATTAAGTTGGATAAATTATAATTCTATAATGTTCTCAACATATTGTTGGGCCGCATGTATTATTTTAAACTCTCTTCTCTGTTAACCATGTATAGCTTTATCCTGGATCAGTGTTCCAAAAACTTCCATGGGTATAAAATGGTATAATAATATTAATTTATGACATTTTATTCAGGTCATATAGAAAACTAAGAATGACCATTCGTGCTATAAGCAAGATAAATTCAGCAACATGCTGGAAGAATTTTAAAGTAATATAATGTATAATTAAAATAAGAAAAAACAAACAAACAAACAAACAAAATGAATAATAGAGTTAACAACACAAATATTTCCTATTGACACTTAAATATTTCAGATGAAGAGGAATTAATTCTATTACTGGTCATCAGTGCTTGGTGCAAACAGAAGGAAAAGATTAAACCCCAAAAAATACCAACACTCCACAAGCAGTGTCATCGGGCCTGATCCAGACCTATGCTCGGCTGCGTTTTTACAATGGTCGTAAGCGGAAAAACAGCCATTTGTACTTACAGCGCATGCTCGGGGCAGATGTTACGCTCATGTTACATTGCGAAATTCTGAGCGTATGGGCCTTTGAGCATACCAGCTTCGCAACAACGCTCGAGGGGGTGTGTCTGCCATACGAAACCTGTAATTACGCACCAAGGGCAGGGTGAGGCATTTAAATTGTACAGTATGGGCGTGCTAAGTATTGTAACTACGCAAGGAGCTTACGGACGCCCGCGGTTACGATCAGAAAAGTTAGGGTAGGGTTTGCTGGGCGTAAGACGGCAAAACTAAGTACGACCAAGGGGAGTGCCGAGGGGAGTGCATCGTAGGTACGCTGGCGTAAATACGCTACGCACATGAGCGTTTCATAAGCGTAGGTCTGGATCAGGCCCATCGTCAGTCTGTCATTGATTAATAAATCAGATAATGCTGAAGGAAGATAAGGAATATTACATTTACTACTAATTACAGTTTCTGCTTCTATCGTAAGTTATTTTTTTGTCTTCATACCATCACATACATATGCGATTTAAGATATATGGATATAGGACTTATATAAAGGACCTTTAAAAAGATTTATTATAAACTGTCCTATTTGCATTATTACATACTTAAAGTCACAGTAAAAAATAACAAACATTCTGGGAACAAATTCTCAGCAGAATGTTTGGGTGTACCATGTATGAACCCACCTTTCATTTTACATCTTAGGTTAACATTTATATTGAAAAAAATTCATGATGAAAAGTTTGATTTAATATTTGTGAAATATTAAGTGAAATATATGGACAAAGATGAAATTCCAAGAGAGTAAAATTAAGGGCTTGACCACAGATTGGGGGAACTGTAATAAAGGCCCACAAATGCATAAATGTACAACAAAGTTATGTCACATAACATAATGCCTGATCCAGTCCTCTATGCACAGTCTATAAGTCAACGCGTGAAAGGGAAGTGAACACTTACATATCTATAAACCCACCTTAATTCTCCGCACAGACTTGCGTCCGCCTGAACGCCGACCTGTGCAGAAGTGCCTACCACTGCCCACTTCACTTCATCTATATGCCTATCCCAGCCTCTCTTGCAGGGATCAGGCATGCGGATTTGAAGCGCCGTCCCTTCGGACGATCTCTTAGCGTAAGGAACTACGTGCACTATATGTAAGCTACGAACAGAAGTCTGCTTTAAAATGTTACTGCGCATTATCTCTGCAACAGAGCACAGCCGACCCATGCTGTACTGTGTGGATCAGAGCCCCCATGCCCAGGAGATACACATAGACATGGGGGGTGGGCATGTACAGTAAGCACAATTCTGTATTCCGCATGGAAGGGTTTCTGTGCGTAATACTTAAGATAGGGTCCTGCTGGTGGATTCACCAGCCGAGCAGAGCAGGAAGCTATGGGTAAGTATGAATCCGGTCCAACCTTATTAGAGCAGAAAAGTCACCACTATATGCTTCTAGTCCATCTTTCCATTTGCTAGTAGTGCTTTAAATATGTAAATAGAACTAGGATATAAGCTTTAGATTTTGATTTGCCTGATTTCTTAAACAGAAAAATTTACAGAACTGCAACAGTGTCAACATTAAGAACAATGGGGTAGATCCAGAACTCTGCTTGCAATCCGTTTACTAGCGTAGCGTAATTACGCGTACCTTCTATACACTCCCCTAGGCACACCCCTGGCATGGACATACTTTCACCGATTTCCGCTTTCCAAACCCTACCTTACCTTTTGGCCGCGTAACCGCTGTTGTCTGCAGGAATGGTACGGATGGTCAACATGAACTTACGCAGCTAAGCACGCCCATACTGTACTGTTTTGTCTCACGTAAAATTGGTACGCCCACACGCACGAATTTACGCAACTAATACGTGAATGTCCCATACGCTCAGAGTTACGTTCCGTAGCGTATCATCTGTCATGTGCAGTACAGACAAAATCATGTTTTAACGTGTCCGCCAGGCGTAAATTCGCACAGAAGCGTTGTTCTGGATCTGGACCAATGGCCCTGATTCAGAGTTTGAAGATAAGAGAGGAAAGTTACACTTGGGCAAAACCATGCTGATTTCAGGGGGAGTCAAGGTAATTGTATTCTTTGCATGCAGGAAGAATTCTTGGCTTTTGCTTACTGCACACAGATACTCATCACAACTAAACTATAATACCGTTGGCAACAGATGAAATTTGACTCCCCTGAAATCAACATGGTTTTGCCCAGGAGTAACTCTTCAGGGGCAATGAGTATACATTATGGAAAGTCTCAACCAAACATAAAAAACAATATCTAAACAAAGCAAGCAGAGTAAAACACATTGGGCCTGATGCAGACCTACGCTCGGGTGCGTTTTTACGATGGTCGTAAGCGTAAAAACGGACATTTGTACTTACTGCGCATGCTCGGGGAAGATGTTATGCTCATGTAACGCTACAAAAGTCTGAACGTATCGGCCTTGAGCGTACCAGCTACGCAATCAGCTCTACGATGGGCACGGCTACGCGTGGAAAAGTTAGGGTAGGGTTTGCTCAGCGTAAGACGGCAAAAGTAAGTACGAAAAGAGGGAGTGCATCGAAGGTACGCTGCCGTAAACATGCTACGCACACGAGCGTTTCATGACCCCAGGTCTGAGCGCAAATGGAAGTGTAGCCTGTGCACTGTATTTGTGTGCTGTGATGGACGGTTTGATACATTCAATCCACACGCTCAGTGCGCTCTGCTGCTACGTCTCCAAATATGCTCTGCAGGTGCAGGGTTGTATAATGTGTTTGAAAGGGTTACAAACTGTTATGAATAGAACGGAGGCTTCACTTGTAGTGTTTATTCTTTGAAGCAATGGAAAAATGATTTTACAGGAAAACATGAAAATATTTTAAAAAAGTTGTTTTTTTTACTGTACTAAAAAAAAAACCCACTCTGCACACTCTGCTTTTTGCATGAGGCTGATGTTCCTTGTAGATACTTTTGGACTTTTTCATATGTTTTATGTGAGTGAGAGGCTGCAGACTCTTCATAGCGTGGTATACCTCTAATAGTTTTGTCTTCGTACCATCTTTATAAATTCTTCATAAAAATTTCTTGGAAAGCTGATTCATCCAATAGTAATGAATTAGCCAAATCCAATTAGGTTTTAAATTCCTTTCACATCACCACCAAATACCCAGGTTTTTCACCGGTGGTGATGTGAAAGGGGTTTTAGTAGTTAAATATATCAGGGTGTACTGACCATGCGTAAAACTGATATTTCACTAGCAGCAATATTTGCTACATCTAAAGCATGAGTTTAATAAGTATGGACCGTATTCAGACTTCCATGCAAACATATGCACCTACGGAGCATGCCAAACCGCTTCAAAACACGACACTCCCCCACTCTAAACCTAGGTCACGGAAACTTCCGCCTCCATAGACTAGCATTAACTTTTCGTCGCTACTTCCGCGCATATATGACTCAGGTGCAGGCGTATTTTTGTAATCGCGCCCACTTCCCTTCATTCAAATGCCCCCCCCCGCCCTTTTCTATTTAAATTCCTAGGTGCTTATATGTCCGATCGACTACGTCTACGTTAACTGCGTACAAAAAAAAGACTACGCATGCGCAGTTGAACCGTACATAAAAATACGCATGGACGTCGCTGCTAAAAAGGATCTCTGAATACGGTCCTATATGAGTAAGCACCATATAAAATAAAAAGTGTACTTGCAAGGGCATGTTGACGTGAAATCTCATGATCATCAAGAAATAGTTTCACTCATTAGGGGGCAGATTTACTAAGCTGAGGGAACTGGAGATGGTTTCAACCAATCAGATTCCAGTTGACATTCTCTAGTATGCAATAAGAAAGTGAGAGCTAGAATCTGATTGGTTGCTATTGGTCTGCCGGTACCAGCAGTAAGGAATCCCAAGGGAAATTTTATTTTGTAATATTATGTATGTATGTATGTATGTGAACACAACAAAATATAAAGAAACAATATTTTATCAATATAGAGATATCTTGTTTATTGCAGTTCCTAATAAATATATAACATTGCAAAATGTTGTCATGTTTACTGCTTGGTTAAGTCTTCAATAAATCATAAGGAAACCTTTTCCAATATGAGGGAGAAAATATCTTATGTTATAAATCTCATCTATGATCAAAGAAAACTCCTTACTCCAAATTCCTGCTCCATTAGACTAATGATGGAGTAGATATGACAAAGTGGGAACTTCCTAAAGGTTGCTTGGTTCGTGGAAGATGTGGCTCAGATTGGTGAGATCCAAGGTTGCTTCTTCTCTCTCCTACCCTAGAATGTCTCAGTAATAATTGCCATAAGTTGTCTTACCAAATTCAAAATTAAAAAATTAGAAGTCTCATGATCAATCTTAAACCCCTTTCACTCCCTTTCCCTCTTTTGTTAAAATGTCTCCTTGTCTAAATTTGCTGCCATCATTATTATGCTGTCACATACCATGATTAGGTTTTTTTTTAATTATAGCTACATTCCTAGCATATGTTACACAATGTATAAATCATCAGGACTGTGCTTAAAATTTTGATAGAAACACGTTTATTTGTAACTAGTATCTGCGATATTGAACCCCCCCCCAAACACATGCTCAGAAGTGGTGCAGAAGGCATTTTTATAGTTTTGCTTCCATATCCTGATAAATGCTCCTGAAATTATTGATCATATATTAAATAAACAAAATGCAAGACTCTGCTTCCCTGCACACACACACCCTTTGATAGTAATCTAGGCAGGAGAAAGGGTTTTACACTGAATCAAAGCAGGACAGAAAAGAAGCAAAAAGAACGTGCATTAATACGCAAGCTGTAACATTTTGGAAGGTGCTTTTTAATGCATACACTCAAGAGTTGATATAGGGCATGAACAGCTTAGCAACTTTTCTACAATAACATATTCGTAATTAGTATTCCCAGGTAATTGGCTGCGCAATGACCTGGTTCCTTTTTTGTTTGAATACTTTCCCTAAGTACTTTGCAGGCTTTATGCACATCTGGGATGTAAAAAGAATATTTAGAGCAAATATAAAAGAAAATCTATCTTGGTAATTCCCATGATGAGAATATAAATGTCAGCTTGCTTTTTTTTTGCAATAGAATTAACATAAAAGAAATTAAGTTAATGCTTCAAGAAAATGATGTTTCAAGTCATCAAAACAAACATTGCAAGTTCAACCAGATATATTTATAAAAAAGATAATAATTACAAGTTGTTTTTCACGTGTATATATCATGTACAGAATATTGCAGTGTACAAGGATTAATGAACCAAACATACAAACCAGGAACAGACAACAGAGGATATTCAGTTAAGCATGATTGTGCTAATTTCTCTCTATTACAAATATAATGCGCCCCTATGAGATGCCTTCAGTTTCAATATACCACAAGATGCAATTGAGTATCCTCTAAAGATGGCTACAGGAGCGGTTTCTGGAACTACAATACCCATAATACAAAGTTACTTAAGGATAATAAAAGTTGCAGTTCACGAATGTTGCAAAGATTTAACTTTATCCAACAAACTGCAGCAATATTAAAAGAAATGCATAACAAACACATCAGTAATATTATTTGGTGACAATAGCACACACCACGATATATTTCTTTCTAAACTAAACACATTACAAGCAAATGATATGCTTAAACGATGGCGGCGGGACAATATGTAAACATTAATATCATCAACTCAAAGCAGTATCTATAGCAAAGAAGTAATGATTTTGTTTGAATACAAGACACACACAATCTAAATATACATTATTCAACTAGAACAGATTCAACATTTTCCTGTGAATTTGTGGCTTCCGTGTCTCCCAGGACGTCCGGTGATTCTAGTGTTGCGTGGGAATCTTTCTGGGTATTGTCATTGTTATTGTAGTTTTGGGTAATCTTTTCCATCTGATTACCAAACCTTTGATGCCTGTTGTGCTTGTGTGGCTTTGTTTTGTGTGTGTATAAGTGTTCCAGCAACTGGCCCCTTCGGATAAACCTATGTCCACACACTGTACAGCTGAATTTCCTCTTTCGCAAGAAAGAAAAGCTTAACTCAATGGGATCGGTGTCTTTTGCCAAAAAGGACAACTGGTTCAGTTGGAGCTGCTCCTCTTGGCTCAGGTTTTGAAGGGGCTCTTCGATTCTGTTTAGGAGATAGCCTCCACTCTGACAGCTGTCATTATTGTCTATGTTTTCAAGGATTGGGCGGACTTCACCAAGATCATCACTCTCTAGGATGGATGTGGGAACCCCAAACGGAAGAGACTGAGACACGTGGATATGCAAGTGATCTCTCAACAAAACGCGGGATTCGAAATGTTCCCCACAGTAGTGGCAGCCGTACGTTCTGTTGCCTGTTTTAATACAGGTGGAATCTTCCTCTTCTGCATGGGGCAGTGATTGGTGAGATCTTACAGCTTCAGGGTCACAGGTCTCCTGTTTTATAGACCTTGCAGTCTTCTGAATGTCTTCTAATGATTTTATTGTTGACCCAGTCTGACCCGGAAAATGTGAGCTTCGCTGATCTGAACCTACTCCCTCCAGTCCTATGGCAAGAGACAGCTGTAACTGAGGGTGTTCCCCTCCTTGTGGGGTTGGCCTGGCTGAACTTGCTGGGTTATTTCTCAGATTAATGGTTTCCTTTGGTGCTTTTTGGGCTGTTGAAATCTGGATCCCATATAAATTGGATGATTGAACTGTTTCTGAGGGTAACACTTGGGTGGGCTCACTAGTAGGTGTCGAAAGGATATTTGCATGAAGAAATTTTACTCCTTCTTCCAATCGGAAATGGTCCACACTTTGTTTGGGGTTCTTTCCCGTGTACATGACATGCAGAAGATAGCTGAATATATCTGGCTGAATGTCCGTTGGCTGGATCTTAATGCATTCACTGTGGGAGAAATCAAAACAAATACATTGGAAAAGAAAAGCATCTGAAACTATTCAAACATTGCTATTATACAAAGGGAATATTGTATTCTTATGCAGCAAATGACTAGTATGCAAAAATAAAATAAACATAAAAGTAGTAAAATATATACAGCAATGGGGGCTGATAAAAATGCTTAAATACTGCATACTAAGAATAAATAGTCACAGATATCATAGTCTAGACAATAACACATATTCTGTTTAAAGAAAATACAGCTAGATAAGAAAAGCTGTTATCAGCTTGTAGGGCGTTTTTTTTTTTGTTTTTTTTTTAACAATGCCCAGCACACTGTGTAGTAATAAGTCACGTCCAATAGGGGGCAGTCAAATGAAGTAAAAATTGTAGATTTCTATTTTGTGTAATTTTTTATGTTAACATAGTTAGATGATCAAAGACGATCAGGCTTTTAGAGACAAATCATTTGTCAGCAGCTGTTATATTGTCCCAGAGGATTAGGGACAGGGAAATAATGGAATAAGTATAGTGTTCGACCCTATTTCTGGGGTCAAGCATGTATGAAAAGGACTAAATCGATAGAAATTTTATTACATGAGGAAAGTATGCTGACAAAACATGGTGAGAGTATGCAAATTATTTTGTCTTGCAAGTGTGTCTGCATAAGTAGAAGGAACTATCCAAACATTATACATGATTACTCCAGATACATATTGCGAATGTGGCATATGTGCAGGGACAGTCAATAAATGCAGACATTTTCAAGAAAACGTCCCTTTTGCAGAAGTCAAAATTCTGTCTTATTTTATTATTTAAAGGACTGTAGATTTTCTTTAACTCTGGAAATAAATGGTTATTTTGCACTCGAGATTTTATACATTTTCCTCCTAGTCCCCTAATCAAACATTTTATTTAATTGGCCAACAGAATCCTCTCACTGCCCTTCTGATGCTATTTCACATATATCAAAGTATAATAAAAAAAATATTTATTCCAGGATGACAAAGAATTTAATAATTTGCAGAGTCAAATACTTTCATTTATTGGCTTTTATATTTAATACTACAACTCATATGTTTGTAGTGCCAGTACTTGTATACTATGGATGCTGGACCGAAACGGACGACCGATAAAAGGGTCAGTTGGTTTGCACAGGAAGCTTGACCAATATTGTGCCAGCCTTGTAAGTATGACACAGCAGTGATCGAAAGATCTATCTGAGGTCTGTATAGTATCGCTCAAGTGTATACCAAGCTTAATTCATGTCTACATTGAAAAAGTAACCAAAGATAATGAGAAAGATAAAGAAATCTTAGAACCTGGATTGATGAATGAAAATCATCTTGAAGTAGTTTGAAAAGGCTGCAAGAACAGCTCTGTGCGCTTTAAAATAGACGTCACCGATAGCTACTGTGCAGTCACAGAGGAAGCCAAACTCTCGCTGCATATTGAGCTGTTGGAGCAGCACCAGACTGTGGCTTGACTGGTCCATGTTTCCTGAAAAGAACATATAAGTATGCAATTAAACCAAAACTGGAAAATTCATAACGACAACTACTCATTACTTAATATTAGCATTTATTTTGTCATATGGTTGAATTGATTAAGACTCAAATATATACTGGGCAGACTGGATGGGCCATGTGGCTCTTACCTGCTGTCACTTTCTACATTAAAACATAGTTATGGTTTATTTATCTAAAAATCTAGGGTATATAGTGTTAGTAATATGTTTGTCCTCCTAATGCTATATTGCAACTTGCCTTGTTTCTTGCATTATCACTGTTCTTCTCTAGAACTTTTAAAAATCTGTACTATAAAAAGTATTAGACAAAAAATGGGATTGATACCTAATTGCACTTCTTACTTAAAAAGGAGGGGGGGGATAGCTTGAACTCTGTTCCTCAGTTGTGTAGAGGCTGCTATAAGATAGAGGGGTGAAGCTCCCTCTTGCTTGAGCTTCCAGCACCTCAAGAGGTGCTAACAAATTTAGTGAGAGATGTTCTACCCCGCGTGCCACACTACAAAAAAGTGTTGGTGTAGAAATGTTATATATATATATATATTGAAGTATTGATGTAAAATGATCAGAAAACCAGTAAGAATAAGTTAACTGATATGTGCTTGGAACTGAGGTTACACAAAGGCATGATCAGCTCCAACCCCCAAGGTGCATTTAGAATTAGGAGTGACGACCCATTGGCAATGTGTGCAAGGTGCCTCTGTTGGATCTGTGTTAAAAGTTCGTGCGCAATTAGTTTTTTCCTTTTGCAGGTCTGCTAATGAGAGATTTCTGTGCCATAAAATGCTTCAACAGAACATCCCTGTTAAAGACAATGGAAATCACTCTCATGCACATGGATCACTGAATTAAGGCATACAAATATATATTAAACATGTTTTATTACTGATTTCTTGACAGCCTATTATAGAGGGGTGTACAGGTTTTGACATTTTACATCAAAGACTGTTCTGAACTAATGTCAAGAGGGTACATTAATATGATTGATGGAGACACTGGAGCTCCGAACACAGTGCAATCTGCTGTATCCACACATCCCTGTGAGCCTTTTAGAAACCACTCCCATTGCTGACACCAGTGTTTCTCAACCCTGGTCTTCAGGGACCACTAACAGTGCATGATTTCCGGGTCTCCTTGCTGGAGCACAGGTGTGTTCATTACTGACTGACACACTGTAAAAGTTCCATAGGTGGTACTCAGTATGGACCGTATTCACACTTAAGAGTGAGTTTAGCTCTTTCTAGCTAAACCACTCTGTACTGTCTTTAAAGACCGCACGGAGGCAATCTACGTACGTAGGCAATCTGGTACGTAGATTGTTTAAATGACCTATCACGCATGCCTAGTAGGTCATTTCTGAAATCTACGCTGAAACTTCTTAGGTGTGAATACAGTTCTATATCACTTGTTCTGTGCGGAGGCCTGGAAAACATGCCCTGAGGACCAAGGTTGGGAAACACTGGCTTACACAAACATCCGATACCAGGACCGTAACTTAAAACCACTTAAAATGTCTGGATTTCACAGATGTACAAATCGGTGCCTATATTGTACATTGAAACAATAAACCCCACCCATATGTCAACGTAACCTGCCACCATTATGTGAAAGCTGGATGTTTGTATAATATTATGGGAGGGGAAAATGAATTGTACAGACTAACATTGTGCTCATCCCAAAATATCCCCACTTCGGAAAAGTTTTCTGTGGATGGAGAAAAAATACTGTGGTAATAAAGTCTCAAGGACGTTGCCTACAGCAACCTGTAAGATTAATGCTCTCAGTTGCCAAAAGCAATCATTGGCTTCGTGTAAGTATGATGCTACAGTGAGAAACAGGCATCATTGGAGTAGTCACCAAAGGCACCAGTACCTTGTAGCTGTAAGAATTGCTGAAGAACACGTTGAACATGCCTGTTTATTATTATTGTAAGCAGGTGTCTTTATTTAATCAAATGCATTTTTTAGATGTTGCATTAAAGATAATACACAGCTCTAGAAGCACACAAGTGGTTCCTGAAGTGTCAAGTTGTTTACCACTTATGTGCTACATAATTCTACCTTCGATTTAATGTGATTCTAAATAAATATCAACTATCATCACAGGTGGCTGAAAACCCTGCAAAACATATTACATTGCAATAAACTGGTTCCAGATATGTATGGTTGTTTATTTAAGCTAAATTGTTATAGTCAACATAATGCATTGATATTACCACTGTTGACAGTAACACCAAGGGCCAGATTTACTAAGCTGCAGATTTACAAAAGTGGAGATGTTGCCCATATCAACCAATCAGATTCTAGCTGACATTCTCTATCATGTAACAGGAAAGTGAGAAGTTTTTGATTGGTTGCTATGGGCAACATCTCCTTTTCCAAACCTGCAGTTTAGTAATTCTGGCCATAAGTATATATAACACTCTTGCTGACTCATTTAGTAGTCATATCATTCTGATTATTTATTGATTTAGCCTGCTAAGGAAACTCTCCAAACACCTTGTTTTATTTTTATTATAATTTTAAATTATTTTTATTTTTGTGCACTTTAAATAAATCTAGATTCTTCCCATTATATGCAACCAATCAGATTCTAGCTGACATTCTCTATCATGTAACAGGAAAGTGAGAAGTTTTTGATTGGTTGCTATGGGCAACATCTCCTTTTCCAAACCTGCAGTTTAGTAATTCTGGCCATAAGTATATATAACACTCTTGCTGACTCATTTAGTAGTCATATCATTCTGATTATTTATTGATTTAGCCTGCTAAGGAAACTCTCCAAACACCTTGTTTTATTTTTATTATAATTTTAAATTATTTTTATTTTTGGCACTTTAAATAAATCTAGATTCTTCCCTTTACATGCATCCTATTATTGTGGATATATATATATATAATGACATGCATAGTCATTTCTTTATTACACAGGTTGAAGGCCTGATATTGGTGACTAAGTCCTGGTTATTGTGGTCTCTGCGGACCCAGCCATGATTCAGGGGACACACTCCATCCCGCCGCCCCCGCACCGATGCAGCTATCACATCTCGCTTGCCATTTTCGCAATGCGGCCGACGTCTGGGAAACCCCGCCCCCCTGTTGCCTCATTGCCGAGCGAGGGCTCGCTCAATCCCAACCCCTCTACGTGGAAAATTCCACAGGAAGCGAGCGACCGACCAACGGCTCTCAGCTGCTTACCCACAATGCCCCGCTCACCGTGCACACAACAAGCGCTGCTCTCTCCCACGCACAGGCTGCAGCTGCTGGAGACACCGACCAAGGCGCTCGCGCTCTCTGACGTGCACCCGCACGAAGCCAGTGGTGTGGTGGGGGGCAGCGTCACATGACCGGCTGGATGGCGCCAGTAGTAGTGGCTTGTGGTCTCGCGTCGTAATGTCCTCTGTGATGGAGTTGACAGACCCTGTTGTGTGTGTATACAGTATGTTGAAGTCAGGTGCATTCAGTGCAAATAACTTACCAATGCAATTGCAGGGTTTTTTTTTGTATTTATTTTTACTGTGCATTGTACATATGGTGTCATCAGTGGTGTCCCTTTAGTAGGTATGGCAGCTACAGTGCCTGAAGGTTTGTTACTTTATGCCAGGTATAGGCAACCAGTATTAGTAACTCCAGGTGTTGTGAAACATCAATGCCCATCAATTTCCAGACATCAGTTATAGCTATGCTTTTGGAGCATGCTGGGAGTTGTAGTTAAATGACAACTGAAGTACCAAAGGTTGTCTATGTCTGGGTTATTAATATCAATTCAAGCTTCCTGAGAGAGAGAGCAAGCCAGTCTTACACAATTGGCCTTGGCTGCTTTAAGAGGTACCTATAGGTGAATTCGTCCACTGCAAGCGACTAACAGGTAGCGCGTAGTAGCGACTACTAATGCACAGAACCTTACTTGCAGGCGTCCACTACAAGCGACTTTGAGCGAGCGACTACATGCGACTAGCGACTGATACCTCAATAATTGGATCTGCAGCTTCTAGTAGCATGTTTGAAGGCAAATAAAGCTACTTAGACAATAATAAAAAGGGTTATTTCTGCATATGGGCACATTCCACTCTACAGAGGACAGAGACAGACTAAATGATTATTAATTTTATTAATTATTAATTTATTTTATTATAATTTATTATCTTTCTTCTGCATCCATTTTACAAAATGGCTGACACACCTGTTGAAAACTGCTAGAATATTATACCCAGTTGCTCCTAGTCGCCTGACTAAGTCGCCTATAATGGACGACCTCAGTCGCTCCTAGTCGCCTGACTCAAAGTCGCCTATAGTCGCTCCAACTGGTAGTCGCTCAAAGTCGCTTGCAGTGGACGACCGGCCTTAGAATAGGACCGGAGTTGTTGGAACGGTGGAGGGAGTGGTGTTTCTGTGCATCTCATTCATTCTATGTGTAAAGGTCCATACATACTACAGTTTTTTTTTAAAAATGATAATTGTTCAAAACACCTGAGAAAGGAGTGTGTTGAACGATATCGTGCATGTGTGTACGCTACTATGATCATGCCTGATCTTTGCAAAGTACACAAAATCGCTTGATCGCATCTTTTAAAAAGTTTAATTTTAACGATCAAGCCATTCAATACTGAAGGCTCAACCGAAAATTGTGTGTATGCAGCCTGATTGGCAATAAAAAAATGTTCTATAATGTCGTCCATAGTTTAAAAATATGTAGTGTGTATGGGGCTTTAGTCTATAAATTGATTTGTGTAAGCACCATTTTGTATAACAGTCTTTTGAACAGTTTTTTAATTGAATATTTGCAAAGTTCCTTACTATTGACAGCGCTCAGCGTCCTTTGTTTTTGACTATGGAAATGTTCCAGTCTAACCACATTAAAGCCTCATGGGCTGTCACGGTACAGTTGCGATGCAAGATTTAAGGCAATGCTTGACAGATTTGTTATAATACAGGAGCTAGAATTTTTTTTTTTTGTAGCAGCCAAGTTTTTTGACAAACAACTTTACATGGACAATCGTGTGTACATACATTTTAACATATGCATGATTGAAACATTGGACCTTGAATAAACTATTGAAGGTCTTTATTTATTATTAAGTACTTTATTTTATTATTATGTACCGCTTTTAAAAAACTTCTATATATTTATCGGACCGGGCTTACAAATCAGCTCTCGGTTTAAGCACGATTTTATGATAAACCTGTATATTTTTCACAGTTTGGATGTGATGATCTTTTGCTGTCCTGAAACACCACTATATTGTTACTAAGAGGGGTGCATAAGGAGAGGTTTTTATGACACTCACTCCCTTTCCCAATTCAAAGATGGCGTCTATGGCCACTACTGTGCATACAGTCTGTCATGTTATTGATTACTCCCTGATGATGTCCCCTGGTTAATCCTGGACGAAACGCGTTGGTATTACCTTTGTCTCAATGGTGTGGCTGACATTCTGAGAGATACCCAGATAAGCTGGATTTTTATCTTATTTGATGTACGCTTATTTTATCACTATTGAAATAAATCTGTATTGTAAGTACTACACTAGATTGCTCTTGTGTATGTGATTTCTCAGCGGGTACCTATGCTGATGAGGACCTGTTAATAAGAACCTGCCGAAAGACAACAAACATACTTTGAAAATGCCAGTTATATTCTGACATCTGCTACGCATATTTACATCACCATTGATATCTTTTATAAAGGTTGAAGCACTTGCACCATTGATATATTACTCAGAAATACTGCACCATAGGCGCCTCCTGTTCTCACCGATTTCTTCTAGCTTTACAAGGACGGCAGCCCCTGAACAATCTGGAATTTTTGCACTATTGGGACTGTATTGAGTCACTTGGACTTATGAACTATTGATCCATTTTTTGTTTCAAATACATACATACATACATACATACACAAGAAAAAGATCATGACTCGAGCTGGGTGAATAGTGTGATGTTGGTTATTTCAGAGTGCTGCCTGCCAGGACAGAGACTGCTAATCTGTCAAAAAGAAACTACAAATGGAGTATGGAGGAGCGCTAGAAAAAGACCAGGTGAATCTCGACAGGATACAATAAAAATAAATTTATTGAACTATAACACATAAAATATATAAAATAGGGTATATGCATCGGTGGTACCACTCAAAACTATCACATAAAAATGTGCATCACAAATGGCTCAAAAAGCTCTAATATTTTAGAATAGCCTGGACATGAGTAAAAATGACAGTCCTAATCTGACGGAGATGGAGTGCTGTCCATAGTTCCAGAGCATGGATATAGGAGGAACTGAGATAAGTGTGCCTGAAAGCCCACAATATAAAGCAGTTTATCAACCTCTGCTTAAAACAGCCATGAAAACAGTCTCTTGGCAATGTTGCAATAGTTACTCACACGTCCCTTTTATGTAACACGATTTATGCGCAGTGTGCTCAGCGAGTTAGAGTCTTGCAGCAGCGTAGAGTTGCAATGCAGTGACTCTACGGGTGTAGAGTCCGGATCAGCTGGTATGACGTCTTCGTTTGTATGTAACACGATTTGTGTGCTGTGTGCTCAGCGAGTTAGGGACTGCAGCAGCGTAGAATTACAATGCAGTCCCTCTACGGGTGTAGAATCCGGATCAGCTGGTATGACGTCTCCGTTGGTGGTGAAACACAAGCCGTGAGGCTTCACCGTAGAGTAAGTAGATGCACTGGGAACAGCTGATTGGCGTGAGTGAGATATCCAGAGAGGCTGTAATTCGTCTGTGAGTTGTTGGTAAGCTGTAATAGACCTGACTAGTGCAATATATGCACAAAAGTCTGTGGGAATAACAATCCCTCCAAAGGTGAGGGTGATATAAGGGTCCAGGTAGTTCTCTCACCAAATAGCTCGCTCTATCTAACAACAGTGAACAACTCAATGTTGGGAGGTTTTCTCAGCAGTTTTAGAGGTTTGACGCTTAGGGGGGTGACCTCTCCAATAAAATGCATGTGGTCAGCCCTCTACCGTCTACCTAAGCGCCAGATCCAAATTTCTCTTTTTTTTTTTTTCATATTTAATTTTATTATTCACATTGCATATAGAACATACATGTACAGCAATCATACAAAGATATCATGAAAATGCTCAAAATAAGAAAGAACAATGCAACCATGAAGAGAGAATTATAATACAATTTACTGTATTTACATTTAGACTTAGTTATTATCATAACCTAAAATGGTTACTGTGGATTAGGAGACACAGCCCTCACTTTTCTATAAGATGAAACTGTAGCATAATAATCATACCTAGGTATACACATACGCAAGTCCAAATTTCTGATTGCCATGACCACCTGGAGACCGGGGTATGTTGAGCCCTCATTTAAGGAAATATAAAGAGAAATGTATCTCGTCACATGGAAAATTGTAATTTTAGCTGAAAATATAGTGCAAGGATGAATAAGGAAGAATGGACTGCAGCAGTTCTCTAAGTCAACATTCTGCTTTAGCCACTTATGCGCTGTATGTGCATACAGCCCAAGTCTACAGTTCTTGTTTCCTGCTCTAACCTCCTGCCATTGGTTACATTTAAGACCCATTTTGAGGGCTGCAAAGAAGTCCATTCTTTTTTGTAGGAAATCAAAAGAATACCAGCGCCATGTCAGACTCCCGTGCCTTATGTTTGGCTGGTACCTGCCATACAGGATTGTATTGCGCCCCTTATTTGTAGTAAAATGGCAAATTCAAACATGTTCTGTTAAGCAGAAGTATCATGTCACACTTTTGAAAGTAGTACACATAGAAGAAATAGGTGCAAACACAACATGAAAATATGCATTGACTGTACACAGACCATCTACAATGTCAGTATCCACAGATTCAGGAGTCACGTGTGTTTTGTTGGAGAAATCTCAGCAATGCACGTGTGCCTGCCTCCAGTATCCATGCACTATGGAAATGTTTTTTTAAACAAACAAAAAAAACCCTTTTGTTTTCAGTATATTTGAATTAATATATGTATTGTAAAGTAATACTTTAATCATAGCTGCAGATGAAAACCAAATTAGTTATTTTAAACTACAGCAATTATAAGATGTTATATCAGCACATGATTGATACTATTATTATTTTTGTCAAATATTGAAAATCTATTTAACACATGCATCTGTTTATTTTTTTTAAATGATAACCAGGGGCTTTTAACCTTTTTTTTAGTGAATACCAGATGGAATCAAGTAGAGTACCACTTTGCATATTATGTAGACTCATACCCATAACCCATATAGATATTTTCAGGGTTTACATATTATTTGCAGTGATTTTAAAGTTAATTTTCTACATATGCTATTTATCCCCAAGATATTTAATTATGTGCTTAGCCATTTGATATCCTACCTCCTTATAACCTTGCCCAGTTGCCCTGAGTACCACCTGACAATGGTCCAAGTACCACCAGTGGTACCAGTACCACTGGTTGAGAACCCCTGATATTAACAATATATTTTAATATTAACATTGAAAAGAAGGGTAATGCTCACAATGCATGATCTTTACTAGTCTGGGCACAAAAAGGGAGTAAAGGGATTTCTTTACATGTGATGGTAAAATTTTACAAATTGTGTAGTCTTCAAAGGGGAAAAAAAAAGATTTTAAAGATGGTTAAATATGTTCTCCTAATGATTAATGTGTTAAATAAAAACCCAGAAACATTTATTTCTTTTGTTTTAAAATCATTTTTTATGGGTAAAAGTAAGAGTAAAATGAATACTTATAAGACATATGGCTCAGTACAGAAATCCTTTCAATGAAGGTATGTTGATACCAAATATTTCTGATGTCTGATTTGTAAATAAACCTGACCCTGCTCATCTTCCCTTTGACAGGAATGGGATGTTAATGGAATATAGTCACCTGGGGCAGGACGGATAGATATGGGCTCAATAGACCGGATCCAGACCCCTGCACACTTTCCAAACATGTAGAGGTCTGAAATGACACCAGAAAGGGGGGTGCACGCCCCATCACTCCCCTCTTTCAGTAGTACTTACATGTCCAGAACCCCACCTTAACTTCTACACAAGGATCAGCGTCTGATCGGCTGTTCCCCATCCCTGGCCCTTCATTTGTATTCATATCGATTTGGCGTGTGTAAGTAAAGGTCCAGCTCGCTCACGTACGATAGAAGGTAATCTTGCGTAACATCTGGTGTGCGCATGCACCGATGTTACTTGTCGGGACTTACAGAAAGGACTTGCATAAGTCCTCTGACATTATTAGTTCTTGATCTGGTCTAATGCCACAGAATATATAAGGGGGACCATTTTATTTGTTGTTTTGTTGAGGTATTTGTAAGCAGATGGATTACCTGTGCTTTGAATTTGATTCTGTTGCAGTTGACCTGGGACTAGTGATCACTTGCTATATTAATATCACTATCTGTCATATTTCCATGTAACTTTTGCAGTAAGGAATGTTTGCTCATTGTACATTCAGGACCTGGAGGCATAGTCAGATTCAGTCAAGCATGCAATGCAGGCTTTCTGTGCGGAAGCCCACAGCTAGACATGTACTCATTCTGTAGTGTCTTAATTCCAACATAGAAAGCCTTTCTACACCAATGACTGACCAGCCCTAGCTCCCCACCGGGTTTACTGGGATACCATCAGGGCCAAAGAATGTTTTTTGCACCTGGGCCCACAACTCGCTAATTCCGCCTCTGTAAATATTTTTGTGCTTTGGAGCCACAGCAAATGTGTTGGACAGTTCCCAGTGGTTAAAGTGGAAATTTTGAAGTGGTGGTATGAAAATACAGAAATAATAGAAGTGATGTTACAGTCTGCTCCGTTACTTACCCTCCTCGTTCCCAGCGCCCTGCGGCTCCCGACGTGTCCGTCACTAAGGTAAACAATGACATGTGGGAGCATCGCCGCAGCGTTAGTCAGGCGCGTTCCCCGTTCATTGGGTGAGATGCGTTCAGGGACTTCCAATTAGAGGCTTGTCAGCTGCTAGCCTATCAGAGGCTAGCAGCCTCTATTTAAATCCACTCAGTCTTCCTCCTGGCGCCAGTTATAGACTCTGTTTTTCAGTATCTGTGTCTGCCTTGTATTGTTCTCTTCTTTGCTAGTTTCTGATTCCTGAGTGCCCTTCATTATCCAGCCCTGGTCCTTGCCTGTCACCCTCAGTGTTCCATTTTCCTCCTCTCCCACCTTATCGTATTATTCCATTTGTTATTATTCCCTGCCTTCTCCTGTGAGTCTGTGTTTGTGCCCTTTGGGTAGTTGTATGAGTGTGTGAGTGAGTGTGTGTAAGTCCCAGTTTGTCAGTCAGTTTGGATCGTCCCGTTTACTCCCTCCAGTCTGTTGTCACTGTTTTATGTTTATTGTGGTTAGTTTCAGTCCATTCTCTTCTGGTACTGCTTTTGCTATTTGCCTACTTTATCTTATCCATTCCCCGCTGCCCCGTTTCCTCTTCCGGGTATTCTCTAAGGGCTGTAACCTGACGGATTCCTACCTGCTCCAGTCTATCCCCACCATTAGGGGCTCTAGCGAACACCCGGTCCGACATCAGGCTCTACAAACTGGTGAGCAACCCGGCTTCCTCTCCTCCTCTCTCTGGTCACCTTGGTTCTCTGTCAGGTAAACCCGGGGTACCTTTTCACCGACATCCATCTCTCCAGACGGCCACCTCGGTTCTCTGTTTCAGGAAATTCCGGCAGGGACGTAACAAGTGAATGGAGTTTTATAGCTTTCCAATTAAACCAGTGGGAGAAGTGACAGTATGGCATACCCCCACACTTCGATCCCTGACTTTACCTTTATTTCTAGGCTTCTATCAAAGAGACTCCATTTGCTTTCTACTTTTTTCTTCTTTTCTCACCACAACAATCTTTTCTCTCTCACTGTCTTATCGGGAAGGGTTGTGAGAAATGGGAAAAGCTCTTAAAGGAAGAATCTATTTAATAATAATCGTGTTGATACAAGTACAATGGCAATTAGAATTTTAACATCACTGGGGAGTATAACTTTACTGTTTAGGTGACATTGGGCCTGATCCAGATCTAGTTAAGTGCTTGAACTTAGTTACTCCTGGGCTAAACCATGTTTATTGCAGGGGAGTCATGTTTCATCTGTTGCAAACAGTATTAGAGTTGAGAGGTGATGTTTCCTATCCCAAGTCTAAATAACAGTGTGATAGTAAAGCTGGTCAGTATCTGTGTGCAGTAAGCAGTTCAAAGATAT
>WWET01000172.1:533019-551789 GCA_011038615.1 Limnodynastes dumerilii | reverse complement strand
AATTCAAAGATATATCCCTGCATGCAAAGAATTCAATTAACTTGACTCCCCCTGAAATCAACATGGTTTAGCCCAGGAGTAACTAAGTTCAACCACTTAACTAGGTCTGGATCAGGCCCATTGTACCAGGTCCAGACTTAAGATGAGTGACGGAGGCGAACATATGGAATTTGGTATCCTATGTACCACATGTAAGAGACCAGGGCACTCCTCCTGCTCTCCTACGTGCAGCAGAGAGTATACCCCACTCCCAACACCGTGCGGGCAGAATACTGGATTGTGCGTAAGGGCTTACTGTATGATCAAATACCACCTGAATTGCCACCAGATCCTGCTTTCCATGCGCAGTACAAGCAGAATAGGGAACTTTCGTAAGTATGTAAGTTCCCTATTGTAAGTCTGGATCCTTCCCATTGTAGCTGGGATTTTTTAGCTCTTAGCGCTCCTTTGATTGACTTTTCATTAACTGTCAGGTTGGTGTTTTTTGTAGTTTGTTTTTTTTACCCTGTAAATTAGAGTTTAGGTAGAAATCTCAACCCTGAGGAGTCAATGTAACTTAGAGATGAAAAATGCAAAGAAAGCAGCTGTTCACTTCATAGTTTTCCTGTCACCCTTCTTTTGTGACTTCTAATAATTGAGGGATTACTTTGACATTGGCCTCAGCTTCCCACTTCACCCTGTTTTCATCTGCATCTTCTAGCAACAGTCGCTGCAGTGTCCAAGAAGAGCCAGCAGATCCATCTTGCAGCCCAGGCACAGAGGCTGATGAATACAAAATAAAAGGAGTAAATAAAGAAGAAATTAAAAAAGTGCAGTGTAACATAGGGTCTGATTCACACTTAAGAAGCTTCTGCTCCTTAAGTGCGTATTTGCCCGAAATGACCTACTGCACATGCGTAGTAGGTCATTTACGTTATCTACATAGCAGATCGGTACATAGATAGTGTAGGTTCGGTCTATAAAGACTGCACGCAGTAATTCACGTCCATAGAGGCGGTGTTTTGCCGCCTCGGGGCGTTTTCAGGAAGAAGTGGGGGAGGTGCAATGTCCATACGGACATTGTACTGACAGATAAGGTAGCCCTATGGCACTCGTTAGTGCTATAAGGTACCTAAAAATGGGACTGCATAGGGGCTGGAAGAGTGAGTTAGGTGCGCATCTGCCCTCACTTTACTCACTCTTAAGTGTGATTCAGGTTCATAGTTTTTAGTTTACCAGGGTGCATTTTGCTGGTGCTCCTAACTCTTAATCAGCCCCTACATTAGTAAATTTACTGACAAGTTGGTTCAGTGGTGCCCATCATATGTGCAGACTGCAGAGATATTGATAAGTACATTCCTATAGACAAATGGAGCAAAAAGGCTACCTTAATATTAAATTCTTCTTTTGTTTGATAATAAGTAGCAGTCAACATATGTCTATTTCCTTTACGTTACATGTTTACAGTGGGTTATCTAAATGTAGCCAGCAGGTGGCGCCCACGCTCAGTGTACACACAGTCGGAAGAAGGTTGGTGTAGCCACCCCTTCCCCTCAATGCTCCCGGGGCAGGGAGGGAGCCGGTGACTGACTCATTGATCTGAGGTTGTCAGGCGGGACTCGAGGGTCTTGCTGCAGAGGTACTGCCCAAACTGGGGTACCACCCTCCGCCATTATTCCAGTGTTAGTCCTCTGGTGTAGCCCGTGGCCGCCGGCCCCCGGACAGCCATATTTGCCCACACCCCTGGTTGATCAGTAAGGTGAGTGTATATATCACTTGTGCACGCTCATTGCATGTATCTGCATATATTCTATAAAATGCACAGCTCTGTTGGTGATAATTAAGACACAGCGATGACAGATTTGTATAGTGCCCCATAGGATTCTATGCAATACAAATCCCTTGCACCGAGGTGCTGCACGGTCCTATGCGGATCGCTCGGGACTCTCGGTGGGGTGGATGGGAATGACAGGCCGGGGACACTCGTTAAACTTGCAACTCATAAGAGCTTTGCTATTGGCCGAGCAGGGGATGTGACGTCACAGGATGCCAGGCTGCGTGAGAGGACACAACATGTACCCTTCCTGCTGCTCCTGACATGTCACCATCACAACACAGACAGCTGTGCACCTCATGGCCAGCAGTAAGGATTGCTGACACTGAAGATCACATGCACTTTCTCCTAACTACCTTATTCTGTTTTCACTGCATTTACTGTGTTTTATACTGCGCATACAGACCCTCCAACATGACCTCCTCCATTCGGTACATAATACTCTGCTCCTGCTCTTCCTTCTTAAAGTGATTGTAGTCACCTGTGTTATACTAGTTATTTGAATAGAAAGGTGTGTAACACAGGTGACTGCAATCAGAGATTAGGAAGGAAGAGCAGGAGCAAAGTATTATGTACCGAATGGAGGGGTCATGTTGGAGGGTATGCGCATACTGATTTCACTGCATTAATAACTGTTTTATACTGCATATACTGATTTCACTGCATTAATAACTGTTTTATACTGCATATACTGATTTCACTGCATTAATAACTGTTTTATACTGCATATACTGATTTCACTGCATTAATAACTGTTTTATACTGCATATACTGATTTCACTGCATTAATAACTGTTTTATACTGCATATACTGATTTCACTGCATTAATAACTGTTCTATACTGCATATACTGATTTCACTGCATTAACAACTGTATTTTATACTGCACATCAGTGGTCAAAGTGGTGGTATGAAAATATAGAAATAATAGAAGTGAATGGGGATTTACAGCTTTTTAATTAAAACAGTGGGAGAAGTGACGGGATGTCATACCTCTGTATACCCCCTCACTTCGAGCCCTGCTGCACATACTGATCTCACTGCATTTATAACTGAACACAAGTTTAATTAAATTTGACTGAATATATGTATATAATAAAGACACTGTACACTCTGTATTATTCTACAAGGTATGTCAATTTGTTCTGAAAGGGGCGTTTAGTTGTTCCATGACATGCCTCCACTTATTAAGCCACTTATAGTCTTGCCACTGTTAGTGGCATATATACAGAGAACTGAAAAGCTCTGTAAGTGCTGTAACGCTGCTCTTTTCTCTGATTACATTATTATGCATTATACAGTATATCCAGAATTTTAACTTTCCGTAGTAAGATATGTATCACACAATTTACACTTGGTGTTTGTCTCAATGGTGCTTACATTTAGACAGCTTCTTATTTTTACTAATTGCATTCAATGAAAACAATAGTGATAGACATAGAAAATGTAATATTACATTTTTCATCCAAGTGTTGTAACACTGTTTTTTCTTCCCTGAAGGCTTTGTTGACAAACTAGTATGATGGGAAAGGCCAGCCACTGTAGTTATGTCCTGCAGCAGCTCTACAACCAGAGAGAATGGGGATTTCTCTGCGACTGTTGTATCTCCATTAATGACATCTACTTCCAAGCACACAAGGCAGTCCTTGCAGCCTGCAGCTCCTATTTTAAAATGATGTTTATAAATCATCAGCACACAGTGGCTCAGATCAACCTTACTAACACAAAAATCAGTGCAGAATGTTTTGATCTCATTTTACAGTTTATGTACCTGGGCAAAATCTTGAAAGCACCAGAAAACTTTGAACAACTAAAGCACGCCATGAGTTACCTGCAACTCTATGTGATCCCCGACTGCTTGGAGGATATACAGGATATAGATTCCTCTATTAAATGTTCCTCTTCTGCAACCAGCAGCCTGAGTAAAAAAATGGTCTTTGGTGTCCGTATGTATGAAGAACCTGCCACCAAGACTGAAGAGGAACCAAGCCGATGGACCTCAGAGCCAGTCTTGTCTACAAATACTGTACATGACAAATCAGCTGACAACATTGTGCCTCACACTTTCCGTAAACAGATGCAGAACATCTGCAAGAAACCTTCTTCCACAAAAGTGTCTAACACAAGAGAGCGGGGGACCAGGCGATTTGGACGCAGTTACACTTGCGAGAGCTGTGGATTTGTATTTAGTTGTGAAAAGCTTCTAGATGAGCACTTGCTAACCTGCACCAACAGGCATTTGTATCAAAGCCGAGAATTCTCTGTCAACGAGCAGAGCCAGAGCGGGAGCGAATCACCAGTCTTAAAGTTCTCCCCAACCCATGACAACAAAGCAGACTTTAGTCAGTCCACCGAGGAGTCTTCCCTTTCTAAAAATACCAAGGACTTGTCTACAGCAGTGGAGGAAGTGAAAGACACAACAATAGACACGACTGAGAATAAACCAGTAATTATAAAAGTTGAGTCTGATGAGAATTCCATTGTGGAAATGGATGATATTAATATTGTAAAAATCTCAGATAAAGATTATTTTGAATCATCTGACATAGATGATTTAGAAGATGACCCTGATGAACCTATTGGCACTTATTTTGTCGGTGACCAGTATGACCCGAATATGGATGAGAAATTATCTATGAATTCACAGCAAGGATTATCGAACTGTAGAAAGGAGGTTGGATACCTAAATCGGAAGAGAAGCTTGGCCAGTGAGGCCACGTCTAATACGGCATGTGAACTTTGTGGCCTTACCATCACAGAACAAGACCTCTCCTCCCATTATTTATCCAAACATATAGAGAACATATGTGCTTGTGGCAAATGTGGGCAAATTCTTGTGAAAGGTAGACAGTTGCAGGAGCATGCCCAGAGATGTGGTGGACCTCAGGATCAAATGGAGAACCATGCAAGCAATAGCAATATAGATGAGAGACTGCAATTTGAAGATGGTATGGAAGAGACATCGGGTGTGGGTGAGGTCATTGTAGATATGTGGGAAGATGCAAGTGAAGGTAACGTTCCAAAACAAATTTTTAAACATTCCTCTTGCCCATACCGCTGCCCTAATTGTGGGCAACGCTTTCAGTCCGAGAGCATGGTGGTAGAACATATGTCGCAATGTTTTGATCAAGATCTCAACAGGAGTACCATTTCCGAGGAGCCTGACAGAGATCATCGCAGAAAACACTTCTGCGACATTTGTGGCAAAGGGTTTTACCAGCGATGCCACCTACGGGAACATTACACAGTGCACACCAAGGAGAAGCAGTTTTCCTGTCAGACTTGTGGGAAGCAGTTTTTACGCGAGCGTCAGCTCAGACTGCATAATGATATGCACACAGGCATGGCGAGATATGTTTGCTCTCTGTGCGAGCAAGGAAATTTTCGCAAACACGACCATGTACGACACATGTTCTCACATTTAGCAGAGGGGGAAACTATATGTCAGATCTGCTTTCAGATCTTTCCAAATAATAGCCTTCTAAAACAGCATATGGATATCCACCTGTATACCTGTGGCGTCTGTGGGGCAAAATTTAATCTGAGAAAAGATATGAGGGCACATTATAATTCTAAGCATTTTAAAAAAGCCTAGACATTTAGCTTACTATACCTCCTTATGATGGACACCAAAGCTTTAATTATACACAGAGAACTCATATTTGAATAGAATCATTCGTGAATCTTGCATATTTGTTTTATTATAAAAACAAACAAACCCACAAACACAGAAAAACAACAGCCCTGTTTTATATGTGTATACATATGTTTTGTCTTATACTTTGCTGGCTGGGAAAGTATGTAGCATCCCAAGGAAATATGTACTATACATTTCTACCCCTTTATATAGCATGATTACTTCATAACATTTTGGCAATTTTCAGGGGTTGTTTGCTTTTTCTGAATAATCTTTTTAGCTGTAATTACTGTAAATACACAATCTATTTATACTGTTATGTTACACATTTCATTTTTTGTGGTAAATCAATAATTTACATATCACAGTTGTTATTGTTTCCAATGGTGCTTAAACTTTCATAGTGTCTCAGATAATAATGGTAGTATAGGAAAACTGCATTGTATATGTATGTAAATCTCACAATATGCACAGAAAAGTAAAATTCTACTTTAGCTGACACTTTAGCAGTATGAAAGATTTAGGATCTTCGATATTGACTGTCATCTGCAGTTTGAAAATGAAAGATTGAAAAAAGCGTGTATTTTTCTGTGAGCAGACGAATTAGTGAACTATATTCACTGAGAGAAAATTTCTTGCATGGTGCTGGTGGAACATAGCTCCTTGACCAAAAATGTTACCCGCAGTTGCCAGACCACTTCATTGCCGAGCAGTTGGATGTATGGTCTTGTAAAGCATTGCATTTATACCCCATGAACCAGATTTACTAAGCTGTGGGTTTGGAAAAGTGGAGATGTTGCTCATAGCAACCAATTAGATTCTAGCTGACATTCTCTAGTATGTAGTAGGAAAGTGAGAGCTAGAATCTGATTGGTTGCTATGGGCATCATCACTACTTTTCCACGTCTGCAGCTTAGTAAATCTGGCCCCATATGTCCATAAGAGGTGAATCTCCTGTCCATGTCAGAGGTCTGAAACTACATAAATAGAGAATCTAGAAAACGTCATTCTGTTGAATTCTTAATATCAGTTATATCGGTTTTGCAATTAAAGTACTGTTCAGACCAGTGGACATTTTGAAAGAGCTACACGCAAACAGAGAATTAAAGAAGTGAATGGAGGTTTTTAATATTTATTAAATGGGCAGGGGAGTGATGGAATGTCATGGGGCTGAACCACAGTTTAGGAGTAAGGGCAAATAGGTGTAAGTGTACAACTTGGCTAGACCATTTTTCAAAGTAAGTGGTGCTCTTTAATTTTACTTCTTTTGCGTACAGAGAAAAGACATGGGGGCAAGTGTAGACCTGAACAATACCATATTGAACTGCAAGAGGAGGCTAATTTAAATGGTGAAAGCGGAATTAGAATAGAGAGATGAAATTTCTTTGTTCAACTCTATTTCACAGATTAAACATGAAGCTATGCAGCATGTGAGCATTTTCTAGCACCCATTACTTTGCAATATGCTTTGGCCAAGCTGTACGCTTGCTCCTTTTTTGCCCTTACTCCCATTTGCACCTAAAACTGAAAAGGTGTAAGTGCAGCTTAGATCAGCCCCTATAACGCTCCACCTCAAACACTGGTTCAGACATGAAGTAAAAAATTATTTGAAAAAAATGAAAATAGCAAAATGCGCAGTGATAGAATTTGAACACTGGAGGGAGACATTCACAACACAGACCAAACATTATCCAACGCAGAAATTGACAAAGTAAATCTAATTGTCGTTCATAGCTAGCAAGCATTTGTCCAAAAACAGTTACACGTTGGAGTAAAGTTTTTACTGATATCTGATCATTCTGTACATTTGCAGGAAATGTCAGCCAAGCAGATCCTTGCTTTCTTATACTAATTGTACTGAGATCACTCACACTAATATAGATTTCTATTGGCTGTAACACAGTGGCACGTTTACCATGCTAATAAATCATGCTGTAAATTCTCACAATGAAGCTGATCCAGAGTTCTTTAGCAGTGGATTTGGGCAAATCACAATTGTGTATTTTATGTAAAAAAAAACCCTTCCGATATGTTGATATATGTTTAAACTAAAATTAGGTCAGTTTATTGAATAGAAATAGGCTCCATGTTACACTTACACCCCCTAGGGCGTTTGAACTGGGGTAACTGCCCTGAGGGGTCCCCCTTTACCAGCTTCATTTTCTTAGTCACGGCCACCTGCTGCACTATAGTAGTAGCTTGCCACAGCTCTGTAGATGCTGTTGGGGAGTAGTAGTGGAGGGGATTGGCAGATATTGGGGCTAGCTTGGTGACAAAGGGCCAGATCCAGAGCTACGCTGGCCATAAGTACAGCCAGCGTAGCTCTGGTGCACTCCCCCTGTCCCTCCCTCTGTGTGAGCATAGTTAGATACCTTGTATGCCTACTGTTTATCTATACACTATTGTATAGATAGTGTATACTACTAAGGGCCAGATCCAGAGCTACGCTGGCCATCTGGCCGTAAGTAAGGCCAGTGTAGCTCTGGTGCACTCCCCCTGTCCCTCCCTCTGTGTCAGCATAGTTAGACACAGTTACGCCGGCTGAAGGCTACCCTAACTTCAGCCGTAGTAACTGTGTCTAACTACGCTCACACAGGAGCTCAAAACACTATACCCAGCCATCCTGTCCTAATTACCCTCCCTCCCCCCAGCTTCCGTAACTACAGCGTAGTTACGGAGCTGCCCGTCCCCCTGTAGTTATGGACGCTAGATCCATGGATTATGCTGGACAACATCTGCCCAATGCATGCGCAGAACGGCAGAAATGGCGTTCTTACGCATACGGCCGCTGTAACTAGTGTGGTGGCTGTATCTCTGGATCAGCCCCAAAGTGTCGGATCTGGAAGTAAGTTCACCACTCCCTCTCCGGTGGGGACACTGTGTCCTCAAGTTCACAAAGGGGCTGCACTCCACCGCTATGCACCAGCTTGCCGACCCTCAGATGGCTTTGGTTACACCATATTGTTAAAAAGCGAGGTTGTAGACCTGGTGTGAAATCTGTATTATGTGAGATTATGGTGAGCAGGGATAATTTAGTAGAGATTTAGGGTTTTTTAGTCGCTTCCAGAGACTCAAAGTAGCCCCTATTGTGGGATCGGGTACTCTAGGAAGGGCAGGAATCCAGACAAGAAATGGTAGGGGGTAAGGCACAAATGAATTTTCGATGGCAACCCATTGTTTATCTGAGGGATTCCTTGTCCAGTCTACTATTCTGCAGAGGTGAACAACCTCATAGTAGAGAGAGAGAGAGAGATTCAGGAGTTGGAGTTCTCCCCCTCTTTGCAGCAATACAATATATTATGCTTGAACCGCGGCCTCCTGCTGTTACAAATGAATCTGTGAGAGTGAGCCTCTTTGAAGAATTTATGGGGAATTACAATTGGTAGGGTCTGGAAGAGGTATAATAGTTTTGGTAAGATGGACGTTTTAATAACATTCTGTCTACCCAAAAGATTAAAGATTTTGTGTTGTCACTTGATAAGTCTATTTGGATATCCTTAAGTTTGGGCACAAATTTAGCCTTGAACAGCCGGGAGAGGTTTCTGGTCAGGAACGTGCCCGGGTACTTAATGCTGCTGGGGTGCCATTGAAAGGTAAACACGGATTGCAATCCTTGAACTGTCAGTTCCGTTGTGGGATGTTTATTTTAAAATTGGAGAGCCTGCTAAATAGCTGAAGCTCTTGCACTAATTTGGGAGAGAGATGGTTGGGTTTGTTAGAATAGCTAAGAGGTCATCGTCAAAAAGTGACAACTTGCGTTCTTTCTCACCCAATCTCGTACCCAAGATGTCAGGATTGAGACGTATTGCAACAATGCCTCCATGCACAGTACAAAGATGAAAGGCGATAAAGGGCAGCCTTGTCTGGTGCCATTGTGGAGCTGTAATGGGGCGGATAGGAGACCATTCACCCGGACTCTTGCCCATGGAGGGTGGTATAGAGACAAGATTTTAGTACAGAAAACTGGACCCAGGCCTAGGTGGTGCAATATTTGTGTCACAAATGTCCAGTCTACCTGATCGAAGGCCTTTTCAGCATAGGTTGATAATAAGATTGAATGGTCATTGTGTTGGCTGCATTGATAAGGTTGAGGACTTTAGTAGTGTTATCAGAAGCTTTGCAGCCTAAAACCAAAACCCACTTGATCCGAATGACTGAGACCCGGAAGTAGTGGGTCCAGTCGGGTAGCAATCATCTTTGCCAACAGCTTAATGTCGGCATTAAGCAGTGAAATTGGCCTGTAGCTGGAGCATTGTGTGGGATCTTTTCCCTCCTTAGGGATTACTGAGATATGGGCTTCATGGAGGAATCAGAAATTTCGTTTAGGGCCTCGAGTCTTTTTTTTTTTTTTTACAATAAAGATTTTTATTGATACACCATTTTACATTAACATTTCAGTACAAAGGATGTATGCCCCATAGAAAAGGACAAGGTAGGTGAATTCGCAAATCAGATAGTATATCACGTATTCAGAGAAATTATGCATAAATATCAGCTAGAAGACTCCAGGAAATTAGCAGCAAAAGTACAAAACCAGTCACGTTACAGTACATACGCTCTCAGACGATTATCGTCATACACCCCCCCATCAAGGATCAAATATCAAAGGAGGATCATTCTCCACCTGACGCATCAGGTACCATGTGGTGTATTTAAGGAAGTTATGGATTTTAATGGTTTAGTGGTGTTTGGAAGCGTTTCCATATATGCTTCCCATACTCCAAAGAACCTTTCTTTCCTTTTTTCAGTTTACAGAAGTGTCTCTCTCCAATGCATTCTGAACAGAAAATGAAGCTTATCTCTAAACAGAGCAAAGGGGGGAATCGAGGGGCCAACCCATGTTTGCAGAATTGCCTTCCTCGTAGCAGAACTTCAAATTAATAAAAGTTTCTTGGTAGTATTTTGAACTCTCTGACCCTCTAGCAAAATGGCAAAAACTGCCCATTCTGCAGTAAAGGTAACGTAGCTAAACCTTTTAATCTGCAGCCAGATCCGTTGCAACAGAGGGCAATCCCAAAAACAGTGTAGCAGATTAGCCTCTGGGGCTGCACATCTAGGGCAATTGTGGGAAGCCTGATTTCCCATGTGATATAACCGAGTGGAGAGTTGTATGTGTGATGAAAAAGCTTAAGGTACATTTCAAGATACTGTGACGAGGTTATTGTTTTTCTAGAGTAATTAAGTGCTTTAAGAAGATCACTACAGGTAAACTCAGGGAAAGATTGAGTCCATATGTTAAGACCTGTTATACTAGCTTCGTAATCAATAGGGGATTGTAAAAGTTTGTAATTTGTAGATATTGCTCTCCTAAATGTGGAAACATTCTGAAGGGATATATCTAAGGGGTTCTTCATGTCAGCAGGCGTGAGCAGTTGAAGTATAAAGCTAACGTAATGCTGAGCTTGTAGGTAGCCTAACTGATGGCCTCTCAAAAAGGGAAATAGTTCACTAGCCCTAGAGAACGTATGGGGTTTCCCCGTGGACACATCTATAATCTGCCTCACTGAAGTTAGCCCCTCCCTACGCCAGAATGTGAAGGGGTAGGACGCAGCACAATCTTGAAATTCTGGGTTTCCAAGATGGGGGAGATATAGTGAATGATTAGCATTAAGATGATATTTATGCGTCAGATGCCACACCTTTCTAGTTGACCACAACTGAGAATTATCCCTAATTAGTGGGGGCACCTCCTGGTCATGTTGGTGGAGGAACCCCCCCCGGGAGACCCTGGACAGGAATCCCCCCCCCCTCCAACCCCGGAACATCCGCAAAAACATTTCTCTGGAAAATCCAATCTTTAACAATTCTAAGAAGCATTGCATAATTATAATGTAACAGGTTAGGAAAATTAATCCCGCCATGGGACTTATGCTGCTGTAGCTTTATGAGTCCAATTCTAGGTCTCCTCCCTGCCCAGGTAAAATTTAAAAAAAGTGCGTTAATATTCTGTGCATCCCTCCTAGACATTATTAGGGGCAGGGTATGAAACAGGTATACAAATTTAGGGAAGGAAATAATTTTTATTAGGTTCGCCCGTCCCAGGAAGTAAAGTGGAAGAGATTTCCATCCATCCAGTTCACGTGATAGGTTCCTGATGGCAGAAGAGATATTTAAGTCATAGAGCCTAGCAGGATTCTTACTTATTTTAACTCCCAGGTAAGTGAAAGATTGTTTTGCCCACTTAAAAGGCAGGTCCACCTCCACGCCCATGCAGGTTGGACACATTGGGGATGTAAACATAACGCAACTGATTTTTGCCTGTTCACTTGAAAACCCGACACCCTCCCAAAATCACCCAACAGTCTAAGGATAGAGTTTTATGAGAAACGTGGATTCCCAATGTACACCAAGGCATCGTCCATGAAAGCAGATATTTTAATGCTTGCAGCGCCAACCATTATGCCCTCAAAGTCCCGGAGTCCTTGTAAGAGACGGAGCAATGGGTCCAGGGCCAAGTTGAACAGCAGCGGGGAAAGTGGACAACCCTGCTTTGTGCCCCTTTCCATAGGTATCAGGGGTCCCCTAGTGCCATTAACTAGCAGGGAGGTCTGTGGGTCAGTGTATAAGTGTTTGATAAACCGTATAAACAGGGGGTCAAAGTTTCTAAATTCTAAAACCACCATTAAGTGAGGCCATGTTACTGTATCGAAGGCCCGAGTGGTGTCTAGGCTGAGCAACATATTATAAGTTTTGGGATCTGGATGTGAAATTAGTGATGCCGCTATGGCTGACCTGATTGCCTTTACAGACTGTCGCCCCCTAATGAAGCCCAGCTGATGATCGGTAAGAAGATCTGGCAAGAGGCGTTGCAACCTATTAGCCATGATTTTACAGAGTAACTTGTAATCTACATTGATCAGAGAGATCAATAGAGGTCTATAGGCCTCTAGTCTGAGGATCTCTCTCTGGCTTTGGAATTAATGTCGTATAGGCCAGATTGAAAGAGGGGTATATTGGTTGTGTGGTCATGATGGAACGGAATAACTCAGGGAGGGGACTTATTCTGGCTGGAGTAACTTATAATATTCTCCAGATAAACCATCCTGGCCCGGTGTTTTGTGCGGCTGGAGGGAGGCAATTGCCCAGTTAATCTCATTAGTCGTAGTAGCCCAAGTTAATTCTGCATTTTGTTCTAGGGATAAAGTAGGCATCCTAGCAGCGCATAAAAGTGAAGTTTGTAAAGTATGATCATGTGGGACCACTTTGTATAAAGCGTAATATTCAGTAATATGTGTCTGAATGTCAGTGGGGCATGTGAGAAGCTGATTCGACTCCCTGTGTCTAATAGTGGTGATGTAAGACCACTTTGTCCAAGTTTTAGATATAGTGGCCAACAGTTTCCCTGTTTTATTACCCCAGCGAAAATATTTATGCCGAGTATTGTCCATCCCTGTTCTGGCTTGAGTGGTGAGGAAGGCCTCCATTAGCCTACCCGCCTGCAGATAAAGGTTAAAAGTCTGCATCAGTAGGATCAGACACATAAGCAGTAAAGACCTCTGTCATGTCTGCCTGGAGGGTGTCATATTGCGCCTGATTACGTTTTTTTTTTGACGGGTTGCATATTGGATCATATGTCCCTGCATAACCGCTTTGGAAGCCTCCCACAGCAACACCGGGTTATCGACATACTGGATGTTGTCATCAATATAATTACCCCAGTGAGCAACCATCTGTGATTTGAAATCAACCGAATTGTATAAATAGCTGGGGAAACGCCAAAAGTGATCACGCAAGGGAAGAGCCGCAGAGCGCAATGTGAGCGAAGTAGGTTGGAAACTACAATGTCACCTATACGCGTGCCCACTGTGTGTTGTATTAGGCCATTAGATATTAAAATATAATCAATGCGGGAGAATGAGCGGTGGACCTGGGAGTGGTAAGTAAAAGTTTTGTCCGTCGGGTTAAAGAGCCTCCATGGGTCAGTGACCTGGAGGGTAGACTGAAGAAGGGAGAAGCTACGACTCAAAAGATGCGAGGGCAAGGCTGGCGCAGGAGATTTATCAATACTAGGGTTCGACACTATGTTTAAGTCGCCTCCAATAATTAACTGGTGGTGCGGTCTTGAGGCTAGAAATTGGACAATAAATTGATAGAATTCATGTTGGTTGGAATTAGGCCCATAGATATTAAGCAGAGTATACTTGACATTCCATATCTCCACGTCCATGAGAAGAAACCTACCCCCCTCATCCCTAACTTCATTTAAAATGTTGAACTGGAGATTTTTCTGAAATAAAATGGCAACCCCTCTAGACTTAGCATGGTAAGAGGCAGTGTGGCAACTCTGAAGGCAACCAGCACGCAACGAGGAACTCTCACCCTCCCGCCAATGAGTCTCTTGTAAGAACATGACATCGGACTTAGATTTCCTAAGATGACGTAGCACTTTATGCCGTTTTACTGGAGTTCAATCCACCAACATTTCAGGAGGTAATTTTTAAAAGGGGGGGCTGCGGGTATTATTTGATTGAGCCGTCATCCCACCCCTACAAAGAGCGTACCTGCTGCAAATAATTCCAACCTGAAAGGAAAGTACAAGTTAGCCATCTGGAAAGCTGCGTATAATTAAAACATAGTTAGCATAACAAAACAACCCAATTTGTGAGGGAAAGAAGCGTCCAGAAGAGATATACCGTTTAGTATTTTAAAGCATTTCAGTGTAATTCGAGGCATTGAGACATTATAACACTGTGTACAATTTTTAACATTTTTTGAACAGAAACTGAACCTTATGGTGGTTCCCAGTATATGTACTGGGAGGCACCTAAAACAAAACTATGACCATGATAATAACTGAACTAATGTTTCCAACATTAAGCAGTAGTTCGGGGACATTACAAACACTGCTTACACCTTTACTCAAAATACTTGAGCAGTTCAATAAACGAGAGGCGTATCCTCCAGTGATAACACAGAAAAATGTATATAACTAGGAAAGTTCACTAAGCCCGCCCAAAACTTAATCCCGTGCATACCAGCACCCTAATTAATAATATTACCAATTAAATATTGTGAGACTTAAGGGCTATTGCAACTAAGGGGGTTCTATAATTGTAAGAATTCTTTCGCCTGGACGGGGTCAGTAAAGAAATGTACAGTGCCGTTGTCAACCACTCTCAGCTTAGCCGGATAGAGGAGCGCAAAGCGTTGGTTTCGGTTCATGAGACATTGGCAGACCTCAGAAAATGCCTTACGTTTTTGAGTGATCTCAGTAAAATAGTCCTGGAAGATCAGAATAGATTTCCCATCCACCGTGAGACTGCGTGCCTGACGAATAGCTCTTAGAACCTTTTCCTTGGCTCTAAAGTCTAGGTACTTGGCTATAGCCGATCGTGGTCGGTCTTGCGGGCCCTGCCTCTCAACCCCAATCCTATGAGCTCTCTCAACTTGGAATTCGTTAGCAGGGTCGTATATCCTCAATTCCTCAGGAATTTGTTTAGTAATATAGTCCAACAGAGCCACTCCATTGACAGATTCGGGGATTCCAATGAAGTGCAGATTACTGCGCCTATTTCTATTTTCAAGATCATCATCCTTATTGGAGAGTTCTACAATTTTCTGCGCCTGGGAGGCAGAGAGCGCCTGTAAGGCGGCGAGTCTTCAGTGTCGCTAGTTCTCTACTCCAGGGCCGCCATCCGAGTGGAGTTAGCTTCAATCTTAGTGAGAGCTGCGTCCAAATGGGTGTGAAAGTCATCAAATTTTTTGTCGATATGAGGATATTCGATATTTCTCTGGCAGTCACCTCTATTGTACTAGGTGATGTCGCTAAGGATGGGGGGTAATCAGTTTCCCGCACGTCTTGCAAAAGGGGAGGGGAAGCTGGAGCAGACTTGGCTCGGGAATTTCTATTATGGCCCATTCTAGCGCTTTGTGATGGTGAAGGCTGAGATGATGATGATGCCTGCTTATCCAGGAATCTATCCATCACCATGGAAATAGTAAATAAGTCAGAGGTCAGAATAAAGAGAGTGGTTAGACAACTAATTAGACAAATATATCACATTCCTAGACGAAACGTCATGTCCCCTAAAGTTTCCCACCAAAAGGAATTACATATTTAGATTGTTAGGTAAGCAATAAACCTTGGAGATATCGAGATCCCCCTACCCCCCCTTTTATTCAGGACCAGTACTTGTCTGAAGTAACAATCTACCGTTCTAGCATTGCACGTACATGGTATGATCAAGTTGAATGAACAGGCACACTAAATCTATATATGAACCTATGCTCGGCAAGGATTCAACACCTTTAAAGCAAATAAGGATAGATTCCAAAATAGCCACCTGCAACACAAAGCTATAAGTAGTTATGACAATTAAAGGTTGGTAGTTGCTACAGAGTGGTCTCTGCACCCCTTAGGTCAGTAGTAGTGTTAATAGCAAGATCTGTTACCACATTCAAAATTGAGTTCTGAGGGTGCTGGTTAATAAACTGAACAATGTCTTCCTTCGGGGTTAGAGGTGTACATACAGTTACCAAGTTGGAGGAGGAAATCACAAGAGCGGACTGTTCCAATTTGTAGAGGAGTAAAATATCCTTTTACCCAATAAATGAGAACTGTGGTGTCTACACAAACGAGAAAAACAACACAAATTTGTAAATTCAATTCCCAATCCTCAAGGAAGGGTCACATGTGGGGTACCAAGGTGTAACTGTCGTATAATAACCAAATAACGAACCACTTCGTAACTCCCACAAAGGCACTGGAGATTGATGCGATAAGTATATCTCCCAAAGAAGTATTTCCGTCAAAGCAGCTCACACTATCCTTTATGTACCACCAACATCCACCGGAGGGTAGTTTACACAGAATAAGGGCAAGTTTCTTATTTATTTATTTTTTCTGTGTTTTTTTTAGATCCACTGTCCAATTCCTCCGCAGGAAGAAATATCAGGCTTGGCCAACCACCGTCTCCTATCTAGGCCTCAGACTAGCCACAAGAGAAATGTGAAAAGAGGGATATTAAGGAAGTCCCACTGTAGCCAATTGTGGTAAAATGTGGCTAAATTGGCCCCAATAGTAGTGGATGCAGGTACTATACGCTGGGAGCTGTGCTAAAATGCGGCCACCTTGGTGCGCTGCCCAACTGGAAGTCCCGGCAACCGAGTCTTTATACAGTTTGTAGTAAGCGATATTAAATCCATCGGGTCCAGGGTTTTTACCAGATATGGTGTTTTTAATCACCTCCTCTAACTCTGTCAGGGTGAATGGTCTCTCAAGAGAAGTTCGCTGTTCCTCGTATAGGTGTGGCTAGTTAATGCGTGAGAGACACTGATTCTCTAGGACTGGTCCCATTCAGTAGAAGTAGGTATGTTGTAGAGGTCTGAGTAAAAAAGCTGAAATTTTGCAATACGTTCTGAGATATAATGCATTGTATCCTGTTTATCCTTAATTTTTGGGATGAAAGCGAGGAATAGCTGAGCGCGGAGGGCATGGGCAAGGAGTCTCCTTGGTTTATTTCCCCATTGGAGATATTTGTGGTGACACTTACGGGCAAAGTTGGACTTGTAGCGAGCAGTTAGTGGGGGGGAGGGGGATTGATACCACCTGGGATAAGGAGGGGGTGGACCATATAAGATCTTGAAGGAGAGAGAGAGGGGGGGGAATAGAATGCTTAGACAGAGCAAGTCAGCTAATAAACTTAGAAGAGAATTTACAAACGGTTGAAGAATAAATGCCTCGAGGCATCTGTGGAATGTAAAGGGCCACGGGCCTAGAAAGAAATTGGTGGGCATGTCTCCGTCTCGAGAGCAAGCAGCAATCGCAGCTTGAGTCACCTGTTCCTAAGTAGAGAGGCGGGGGGTACAACATAGGACCCAGCTTACAAAATCTAATATATAAACAGTATGGCTTATTAGGGAAGCCTTTTAAGACTGAACCTATCTATTTAGAATCTATAAGACTAATCTTATATAAAGTAGAACTATAGGAGATTAAAGCCACCGACTAGTAAGGCTGGGAGAAGGAACCTGTAGGTTGCTATGTATGTCAACCATGCTGTCCTGGGACAGGTTGATCAGGAGGATGGTGTCTCCATCGGCAGGTATTCCTATCTCTGCCAAGCTTCTCTCAGAGGAGGTTCCGGAGGCAATAGGTGTTGTGAGAATTGTAACTAGTCCGGAACTGTTATGCCCACCGAGTTACAGGTGGTCACCAGGGGTGCGGAGGAAGGCAGTTGCGCCATTACGCAGGACTTATAAACCGAACGGCAAACCCCATCGGTACCTGATGTCAAAGCTCCTCAGGACGTCAGTTAGGGGTTTCAGCAGTCACAATTTGGTGTGCCACTGATGTCAGGTCCTCTTTCAGAGGGTTGCGCTTGGAGGTCACCTATTCCTGAAGCCGTTGTTCTTGGGCGAGGAGGTCTGGCTTGTTAGGCATAGATTCCAGGCATTGGAGTATAGCTGCCAGTCCATGTTTATGGTCACAGCCCGAGGGGGTTGGAGATAGGCCTTGAGAAGAGGAAGGTGTGGAGCATTCCTCCTCCATGTCCGAGCGGGTTGGTGAAGATGAGTTTTTAAAAGTTGCCTGATCTCTTGTCTGGGCGAAGCATGCACAAGTCTCCGGCTCTCTCTCTTATGAGGTGCTTTCTTATCCTTCCCCATGGAAGAGGCAGCAAGTAGCTGTAGTGGTTCTCTATATATAAGATTCAGCAAAGCGCCAGGTCAATATCCATAGGTCCCCTCTGGGAGAAGCGATTCAAATGGGGGGCATTACTGGGGCTGCAGGCACTTATGTAAACGGGGGCATAAGTTGGGCTATCCGAGCATAGTTCTGGTTAAGGTATTGAGAGTCGCCCAATATTTCCGTAATAGTCACTCAGTAGTGGGTGGAAGCTGCGGTTAACTCCTTGCTCACGAGTATGAGAACTAGCGAGTTGCAATGAGGCTGGTGTTTCAAGATCCACTATTTTAGGTCTTGCCAGTTAGCATTGTGAGATTTCAGCAAGGGAGGTGAACCCCCTAGAGTGTGAGCCTTAAAAGGTTGGATGCAATATGGTGTTCGACCAGTAGATGGTGCTCTCGTATGGCTTTCACAGCTCTGGTGGTGAAATACACAGCAATAGATAAGGACAAGTTCGTATAGGTTGGATGTTGCAAATTATTAGGAATTTGACCAAAAAGGTAAAATTGTTGTGTTGCAGGTAGTCTTTACAAGGTTGGTCTGCTGTGATCTGTCATGTGGGGTAGCCAAGCAAGGAGTTGAGGGGAGATTGCAGCCTTAGCTCTGCTCCGTGAACTGCAGCTCCAAGTAGTCTGAGGGGCGATGAGGGGAGGGTGGAGTGGGGGAGGCCGCAATGAAACCGCTGTTGGTAGTA
>WWET01000172.1:498409-520691 GCA_011038615.1 Limnodynastes dumerilii | reverse complement strand
ACTGACATAGACTGCGGCTTTTACAGACGCTGGCCGCATCACATAACAGATGCGGCCGGTGCCTGTGAGAGCCGTGGTCCACTGCGCAGGGGAGGGCTGTGGGATGCGCCTCCCCATTTAGTTATCTAGGGGCGTGCCCCGTGCGATCGCACAGCTCGCCCGCCCCTAGAAACGGCCCTTATCTATCCTATATAACTTTTCTCGCTCTGTATCTATCCTATACAACCTCACTTTTCTCCTCCTATATCTATCCAAAACATCCCCACTTTTCTCCCCCTATATTTATCCTATGCAACCCTCTTTTCTCCCCCTGTATCTATCCAACACAACCCCACTTTTCTCCCCCTATATTTATCCTATACAACCCTCTTTTCTCCCCCTGTATCTATCCAACACAACCCCACTTTTCTCACATATGGAAACTATTAGCACTGAACTTGAAGTACAGACAATGGATGACAGACAGCATATAAATATATGATGCTTTCTAAAACTATTTAAGTTATTTTATTAAAATGTTTTCATATAGCGCAATGTATGTGTATGTATAGCCATAGACAATCTATTAAACAAACGTATGCATAACAAAATTCGTTATCCCATCCATATTTTTAACACTTCATCTGCAGTCCTTTTACCTGCGCCGAATATTTCCATATTTGAGTATAGGAAACACACAACAGAAGCAGAATTCACCACAGGAAGTTAATCTTTTAACCTTCTTCCTGTGCTGTCAATCACCTTTTGCACTGCCTTTTATTTGTCCAATCAGAATTAAGATTATCACTTAATGTGTGCGCATACATTTTTTTTTTAGTTTAATGAAAGCGTAATTATTATTTTTTTTATGATAATCATAGTCTGTGGTGCCGATATCAGAACTTTTATCTAGCGTAAAAATTGAGAGAGATGTTGGAAAAATCATACTGTGACGATAATCCCTCTAGGTTGTGGCCAGCTTTAGGAACAAAACCAAACATGGGGCAAATGAGCACCTGAAATGTTACAGGGGGGTTTTTAATGACTTTTATTTTGCATGCAAAAAAACTTTTTCTTGTACCCAGGAAACTTCACCTCCCAACAGCTATTCTGCCTGTACATGTTTGTTGTGTTTTCCTTCATCATGCCAAGATCTACATTTGATCATTTATTTTCTGTTGCTTCCAAGCGTGGAACAGCCCCTTTTCTTGTAGACACATCAACAATGGAACCTAGCAACAGTGATGTGACTATAAACAGTGACCTGATTGTCACAAAGTGATCTGCTGCAAAGTCAGTTGGACAGAACTCAGTCACTTTTGACGTCACTACTATTGAGAATCACAGGTTTCGTGACACATGTTGGAGTTTTAGATAATCTTTGTATAGCTGTATACAATTCTAGTAGTAAGATACATTCTGTGTGCTTGCTGACTGGAATATATTAATTTTGGATAATATAACCACCGTGGTAATGGCTGGCTAGCCATTTACCTTTAATTAACCTTCAATTACCCCTCTGACTCTGCGTTATTGCACTTTATTGTGCACTTCATTAAAAGAAATTATACTTGAAGTCCTGGGAAAAGTTTAGCCATGTTTACAGCAAGTGAACAGCTATACCTGCCAGGAAAATGCTACTGGAACGAAGATACCAAAACACTGGAATTTTCAAGGTAAGATAAATATAAGAGCATATTTCTTTATAATATATGTTAGATGCAGATGCTGTAATTAAAGTTTGCTATAAAAATATAAAAAAAATAAACAATAAAACAAACTCAACTATATATGTACTTACTTTCACTTTTATACAATTGAAGATATTTTCCTTAAATATCTATATTATATATTACAACTGTTTGGTATACTATTGTTAATATTATAAAAATATCTGATATGCAATCTTGTAATAATAATAATTATAATAATTATTATTATTAGTAGTAGTAGTAGTAGTAGTAGTAGCAGTAGTATTATCACAACAAAAACAAACATTTTTTAACAAGGTTTAAAAATATTAAATATCAGTACAGAAAGCTATTAGCTTGTTATGCATTTGCCTCAAATGTGCATAATTAGGGACTATTTTTCATTGGGTAAAAAAACAAAATATTTTTTATCTATTTACTCATTTATGTAGGTTTTATTTATTTATAAAAAAAAATAACATGCCTTAAACCGAAAAATGTTATTTGAACTTCTAGTTCAGGAACCAGGATGTGTAAATGTACCTCTAAAACATTTTTCAGGACTAATGTTATTATTTAAACACACAGGGCTGGATCCAGACTTAAGTAAGTGCTTGAAATTTAGGACCTGATTCACACTTAAGAATCTTCTTAAAATAAGAACTTAAAGTCACACATGGGCAAAACCATGTTGATTTAAGGGGAGTCATATTTCATCTGTTGCAAACGGTACTAGTGTTGAGAGGTGATATTTCCCAGCCCAAGTCTAAATAACAGTGTGACAGTAAAGCTGGTCAGTATCTGTGTGCAGTAAGCAGATATATCCCTGCATGCAAAGAATACAATTAAATGAATTCCCCCTGCAATCAACATGGTTTTGCTCAGAAGTGACTTTAAGTTCTAAGAAGATTCTTAAGTGTGAATCAGGTGAGGAAAGTTACTCCTGGGCTAAACCATGTTGATTGCAGGGAACTCATATTTCATCTCTTGCAAACAGTATTAGAGTATTATTAGAGTATTATACCATATTTTATATTTTCAAATTCCATAACATCCACTAATTTGAAGAGAAAATTTGGGACAAAATAAGATTTTTCTTCAATTCAACCCAATGCTACTTAGAAAGGGCTATTTGTGAGCCAACTACCGCCCACTTTCATGTTAACACCACCACTTTTGTGGATTGTGGAGCTGATTCAGACTTTCTGCTCAGCTGATGCATGTAGGGAACATGGATGCAGTATACATCCGATCTAGAGCTGCATGTTTCAGCTAAAACACATAACATTAGATAAGACTTGAAAAACACATAGAAACACAGCTCTGAATCAGGTCTCTACACCTTCTTTCAGCTAAGCTCCAAATAACCCTATTTTGTCTCTTTGTTGCATACACTTTAGATCTGATCCAGAACTGCGTTTACATATATTTGTTCTAGGTGTAAGCACCGGTTGCAGTCTCCGGTCCGATGGCCCGCTTTGCGAAATAGTGACAGCCGAAAGTTACTTTTCGGCTGTCTCTATTTTGAACAGGGGGCCATTTTAGATTTTTTTTTATGAATGGGTGAGTGTGCTGATTGGCATACTCGCCCAGTCATTTTCACAGACCCGCCGCTGACAGCTACGGAGGTGGGTAACCTCTCTGGGGCATTTTAGTATTAGGAAGGGTTAGGGTTAGGGGCTTAGGAAGGGAGGGTTAGGGTTAGGACCATAGAAGAGGAAGGTTAGGGTCAAGCTATAGAGAAGAGAGTATTAGGGTCAGGCTGTGGGGAAGGGAGGGTTAGGGTAATGGAACTTGTCTGCCTGTGTCTGCTTCTGAGTGCTCTGTATTAGTGTAACACTGTTTTCCACTATATTTAAATGAGAAAGTGTGCAATTTAGTAGCACTCCAGATTCCCTATGCTTCCACCTAAAATTTTACACCATGACCATATTTTAGTTAAAACACAGCCCTTTTACAGATAATATTGGGTGAAATTTAAGCAACAAGTATGTTTTAAAACAGTGTTTCCCACCAGTCTAGTTTAAACTAGCCCCAGTGCTAAGCGCTGTTTATTTATAACTTCTTTATTTTTAGTGATTAGTTATTTTTAATCAGCCACAGCAGCTGAAGAAGCATTGCCCTGGGCCCTCCCACTGCTAAGGACAATCTGTTTCTCAGATCTGAACCAGATTCAGAGCTTTAGCAGATGCACAATGCAAATCCGCTAAAACATACTTTTCAGAGGTGCGTTTCTTTAGAATGACTAAAATAAATAAATAATTCCGGCCTGATAGGGCATGCCGATGCTTGTAGAACTACAATCACCAGAATACCCATGGATGCTAGAGCATGCTGTCACTTTGAGAACCACAAGTACCAGCATGCCCTGCCAACCAGGGCCCGCAGCGCCATATAAATGTCCCCATATTATAAATAATACAGTATAGTGCCACCAATAAAAATGTCCAAAAAATGCCCAAACGTACACACGTTGACACATCGCAAACTCATTCCTGCAAGCAGGACATTTATTTTTTGCAGCTTCAGTGAGCTGCTCCTTACACCTGGTGTAAGCGTAGAGCTCGTTAAGCAGCCACCAAACATCTCTGCACGCAGTATTTACATGAGAAAAACGCCCCTTTTCTCATCTAAATATCGTGGAACTCACAATTGCACAGGCGCAGGGCAGTAGGATGCGCAGGCAGACGGATGAGTACACTTGCGCCCATCTTTCTGTGCGCACTCCCGATCTGGGCATGCTCTGGATCAGGGCCTTGGTCCTCATGTACCCTAACAGTCTATGTTTTCCAGGTCTCCCAGAACTAGTTATATAATGAGTGCTACCTATATAACAATCAGTAATGAACACTCCTGAACCTGAACTGTTAGGGGTTCTTGATACTTCTGGTCATATATTACATGATTTTTTAAGCCTGAATAGCATGGTTTTGCTGCACATTTTGCTTAGGCATTTTTTTTGAAATACTGATTTTATTTCTTAGGAGATTTCTTTTATTGTGATATAAAATAATAATATCAATTTGAAACATGCAGAGTTGTATAGGCAGCTGCATTACACCTCACGGCCTTGGCCTGTATCAGGGCCAAATTGAGAGGCATGTGGGCCTGGGGCTAAAAATTATTAAGGGCCCGCACTATTTGGGGCATATTCACAGATACGTTTTTGTGCTGAGTTCTGTGCGTATGTTTAGGATCGGAGTAACTGCGCATGTGTAGTATCTTTATTTACGCTATTTACGTTGAATTTACGCACGGAAGTCCATTAGGCACGTACGTGTGATTCGCACTTGGGGACATACGTGCGGAGGGGCGTGGTTAAAATCCGTGCGGACAAAGTTACGTGAAATTGTTTGGGGGAGGCATTTAAATGACCATTTGAGGGCGTGGTTAGTTACATACGCATGTACGTATGTATTATACGCACATAAATGCACACGTAGAGATAAGGAGGCGTAAGTCACCGATAACCCGTCCGTGTGAGGGGAGTGTCATGGGTGTTGCCTTGCAACGTACGTGCATATAATTACGTACCTTTAACCAACTGATCTGTGAATATGGCCCTATGTCTCTGACATTCTCCCTGCAGTAGGAGGCCCTGTAGTTCTTCAGTGTGGGGCCTATTTTCAGATGAAGGCCTGGGACTGTAGTCCCATTATCCCCATTGTTAATCTGACCCTGGCCTGTAGGCATCCACCTGCATGAGTGCACATGTTATCCAGAGTTGCTAGTGTTGGAACTCTGGATAGGTCACATGCAGTTTGAACAGTGGGAAATCTGTGTCATGTACTTTCTCTATTACTGGCTGTAAATGAGCTGCTGTTTATATATTTAACCCCTTCACTTCTGTCAGGGACACAAATAAAATTTGGGTTTGGGTCAAACAATGGCCCTTTTCTATCTATCTGAGATCATTCTCTACCCTATCATTGTTGTCCAATACACATATCAGTCTGAACACATGTTCTCTTCTGTCTACCAATATCCACAAGTGATTTTCACTGCAATGACTGGAACATTAAGGAATTTCAGACATGATAGAATCTTGGCGGTGGAATATGTGCTACATGTTCAGTAGCTTACTCTGCCTAGTTAGTTTCTGCCAAACCACAAATGTCCTTTTTTAGCTCACTATCTGATGCAGCCTGACATTGGACATTTGGCTGGATGATCTTTAGTGCCAACAATTGCAAAGACTCAATCCAAGGAATAAAAATATTCTCATTAATATAAAGATAAAAACATCAAATTCAAATTCATTTTTTTGTTGTAAATAGAAATATAGTTCTGCAATTGCTTGAACAGGAGTCATGCTGGGTTCAGAGGAAAATCATTATGGGCCGTATTCAGAGAACCGTTTCCATCAAGTTCCTTGCTCCCATTTAGACTTAGGAACTTCTAACCATACACCAGTCCTGTTCCCATGTCCTATGTTTCTATATATTTAAATGAGAACGAGTGGTGACCGATATTCCAAATAGAAGCAGAAAAGTCATTTCCTCCTTCAACTTGAAACCCAGTTTCTCCGTCGGCAGTCTGCTTGAAGAGGACATGGGAACAGGACTGGTGTATGGTTAGAAGTTCCTAAGTCTAAACGGGAGCAAGGATTGGGACATCTGCGGCTGAATCTGTATAAGACTTCTGAGCTGTGAGATCTTTTATATTCCACTTTTTTTTGAGAGACTGAGGAGTGTTTATTATAAATTTTGGGACCTTCACTGTTAAGATTATTATTGTGGAGAGTGCATACAGTTGTTCCTTTACTGTTTTATATAGGTGTTATTGTATAGATTGGAGTACTCCGTGTGCCATCCCCCAAAAAACCTGTATATTGAATATTTGACTTAAGAGCCTACGTACCTTACATAAAATAAGATACTACGCATGCGCAGTTGGAACGTACCTAACAATACGCATGCTACTCGCCATGAAAACGGTTCTCTGAATCAGCCCCTGTAGTCTCATGTTGTTTATAGGTCTATTTAGTGCGGTATAATTAATTATATAGATTAAGGAAGTAAAAGGGTTTGATGCTACTTCCCCTGATGTAGGCTCTGTTTAGCTAATTTGCATATAGCTAATTTGCCCAGGCTGCCATTAAACACATGGGCATGCTGGTGCTTGTAGTGCTCCCTGTGACAGAATTCTCATGGCTGCCAGGGCAAGTTGTCATGTGGATAATCACAAGCGCCAGTTTGCCCTGACACCCAGAGCACACCGCAGCCTGTAATGCACCCACAAATTATATGGGTGAATAAATAATAAATAAATACTAATAAAAAAAATGTCATGCTTACCACCAGGAGTATCTTCATCCTATGGTCCAGCCTCGAGGGACAGCGTGGGAAAGTCCCTGCTACTTGTCCCAGCTTATATATAGACCTTCTGGCTGGCAGTTTTCTCAGTATCCATTAGAGGTATTATGGTTCTTGGAGGGAGGGGTGATATTTCAGGGTTTTAAAAGATTTTTTTGGGGTAAGCGTAGATACCTCAAAAGACAGCGCTAAAATCAATTGAATGAATGTTATATTTAAGTAAGCAGCTGGTAGGTTTGAGGTTACAAGTATCCTCAATTTAATAAAAAGAAAGAGGGATATTGGATATAAATAAATAAATTATATTATATCCGTTACCAGCGCTAAACTTTGGGTAATTATGTTGCTAATTGTAAAATCAAATTAAACAGGATGGCTGAAAATAGTTAAAAATAGAAATTGATGGATATGAAATACAATTTATTATTACAAAATTTAAAACAATGATAATCAGAAATTATGGAAGTACAACAGTAAATAAACCAATATAAAAATATTAAATGTAAAATAACAGTAAAAATGTACAATATCAAAATATGGGAAATATTGTGGAAAAAACTTAGGAAAAAATAGATAAAATAAATAAATAAACCAATAACAATGTAAATAAAAGTGGTCTGTGCAAAGTCCAAATTTTATGTATTATTCTGACCTCCTCTGATATCTTAGTAATGCAATGAGAATGTCTCTTATGAAGTAGAAAGTAATGAGCTTAAATATCCAATGCTGGAAGGACTAGTACAAACAGCGCTGTTTAGAATCCTATTCAATGACATGAAAAGTCAAGTTTCAATATAATTACCGCTCCAGAGTTCCGTTGGCCGTATGTTTAAAGCTTTTTTTTGTATGTTAACTAACTTTGTCTTCTATGTCTATAGAACACTGCAATAGTGATACTAAAAGGTAAATTTATAATAATTCACAATTTCCATGTGATTTTTAAGTTAATATGTGGTTTACATTATATAATTGGATTCAGTTTATGATGATAATTATTTCATTATTTATATGAACATTTTATGATATTATTACTATTATTTTATATTCAAATAAAAAATAAACGAAAAATAAGAAATTGATGGATTTTGTTCTAATAAAAATTAATTTAATGATCTATAGCAATATCATCTTATAATTATAGTCAATTACTAGCTTCATTTGTAAAAACTATATTTTCCATATATTCATATATTAAGAAAAAAACGTCAACAGTCAATTAATTAAGCATGTATAAATATGGCTCCAATATGACAGACATTACTTTGGCTTGAAAAAGTCCCATACAGGGACGAAACGCGTTGCCAGTATTGCCTCCTTACTCACAGTAATTGAGCACCCAGCTACACACAGGATAGAAACCTGTCCGTTATTGGAATGGTCAAACCCCTTTCATGACATCACTTCAAAGAGTCCGCTCATTCTTACCAACTATTCACACGTGCACCACGCTTTAAACCGCATCCGTACTGGGAAACTGAAGCCGAAGCATCACATCGTTCTCTCCAAAACAGACCCAGGACCGCTGCTCCCCGTGGAGGGAGGCAGCGTTGACCGGGACTGCCCTGAGACACAGCTTTAAACATACGGCTAACAGAACTCTGGAGCGGTAATTATACTGAAACTTGGCTTTTCATGTCATTGAATTGGATTTTAAACAGCACTGTTTGTACTAGTCCTTCCAGCATTGGATATAAAAACTTTCATTAGTGCTCATTACTTTCTACTTCATAAGAGGCTTTCTCATTGCATTACTAAGACATCAGAGGATGTCAGAATAATATATATAAAGAAACTAACATATCCTTTGTCCAATGCTGTGGCCGGACTGGGTCTAAAAATCAGCCCTGGCACTTGCAGCATACAGGCCCACTTGACTTGGCTACTTTACTTGCAGGGCTACTCTGGTCACTAAGTGGTATGGCCACGTCTTTTGCTGACAGTCTGAAACAGACATTCAGTAAAGGACTCAGGGACGCAGCTGATGCCACTGCAATATATAGGTATTTTACCGTAGAAACACGGCGATTCTCAGCTCCTTCCAGCATTGCACCGTCATTTGCCTGAAGACATTATTGCGCTGCAAGGCCAACGTTGTATCTTGTCTCTTTGATATATATTCTTCCCTTTCTCATTGGCCCTATTCAATCAATACCATTCAATTAAGGTTTTTCTCTCCAGTAACTGCCGTTATTATATAAATTATACTGGTATTCATCCTTTACCTGTGTGTGGTCCGTGAAAGGGTTAATGTGGTTGGGTACAAGGGTCTTCCTGGGTAGCCCCTGGGGGACTCAGTTAAATCTGCATACCTCTACATGACACGGAAGACTCGGGTGGGGGCACTGAAACAGATACTGAACTTACTTACACCATCCCTTCCACTAAGCCAGGGAAAGGTTCGCTACATATACTAACTATGCTTTATTGTCAATGAAATGATTGAAAAAATTCTATATGGTCATTATATTTCAGGAGTTGCCCTGCGCTACCTTACTGAAGATGAAAGATGTTCTCTGACTTCATTTTATAAAGGAGAAAGGTAAAGCAGTTCTGAAAGTGCCACAAATTATATTTTTATTTGTCATTTTCCTGTGGAGTGCTGAACAGACTCAATTATTTTAATGAAATATCTACAAAATCTCTATTATGAAAACTGTAGTATTTTAATGGAGTGTGGGTCCCCGTAGCGAGCGTCCCTATTTCGAAAGGGCCGTTCGCTCCCAGCCAGTTCCAAACTGGCTGGGAAATCGATTGCTCATGCCTCGAAGAGGCATAGCAATCGATCCCCGGAGCACCAAAAGGTAAGACTTCCTTACTCCCTTACCCTATCCCTAAGTCCCCCCTCCAGCAGCATAAACCTAAGTCTTTCCTACTGCAGTCTAACTCTAAGTCACCGGAGAGGGTTACTTACCTCTCCGGTGGTCTGGTCCGGCAGCTGCATTTTTCCCCGAAAATGAATGGTTAAGAATGTAACTCGCATACTCACTCACTCATAAAAAAAAAAATTCTCCGGTGTTACACATTCGAAATAGGTACAGCCAAAAATACACTTTCGGCTGTCCTTATTTCGCAATCTTTAACATTGCAGCAATGATTTTAATGTATGTTTAAACATAACCTTTTAAAAGCATATAGTAGACAGCTGTAGGAGATGGAAGTGGAAATATGTACAATGACAATATCTGGTATAAATTGAGACTTTTTTCTGTTTATTTTAGGGTTCAGCATACTGACTCCTTTCTCTGGTCCTTGCTACATTACTTGTCAGGCATTTTGAAAAGACATTTGCTTGAAAAGAGACATAAATCTATGATGGCGTAAGTTATATTACTTTCTAGCAACAGGGTTATAGAGAGATGAACTTTAAGTGATAAATTAGCAGGGAATGTACCAGCGATGATCCTGTAATCAGCAACCTTAATCCAACATTTTATTTAAAGCGTTACAACCATGCTGATGGTATTGGCCATTTGTGGTCTACAGCTGCTAACTTGGCAATTCAGCAGTAGAAACACTGTAGAAAATAATATGTTGGGGGACAAATAGATAAACAGGTATAATAGTCACAAGGATGTTGTAACCCATATCAATTATCAACTATGGTTACTAGTATTCATAACCGTTAAAAATATATTTTTACTGCCTCTTACATAACCATCATACATATAAACGTAGGGCCTAATCCAGATGTACCCCAAGGAGGAGTTTACAGATAGCTGTGATCGGAAAACACCCCCTTTTGGTACTGAAGTGGGATTGATGGTGCCTTCATTTAGCACCTTGTGACTTTTATCTTTTCCCAAAAGTTAAATAAGTGCTTAAAGGGACACATTTTGAGTCAGTTGAAGAAAACGGCAGATATGTTGAAACAATTGACAGAAATTGATTTGCTCCATGCCTTCCACCAGTGGAAAACAAGACTACAGCGATGTATTAGTGCAAATGGGGAGTATATTGAAGGGGACAAGCATGACATTTGTAATACCAATAAATAAAAGTGAGTTATTTAATCAGTCTTGTTATTTAATAGACATACCTTGTATGAATCATCAATCCAACATGAGATGGGGCTGCCTAAAGGGTGGCACCGGGCCCACGTTTAAACAAAATGTGGCTGTTTAACTTTCCATTTGTATCCCTAGGAGACCAGGCATCATAGAAAATACACATCAAAAGAAATTGGATGAGATGAATATGAGCATAGAAACAGCTCTTAAGCACCTTGGTTACAAGTACTGTAACCTTCTTGAAGACGGCATCAGCACTCAAAAGGAAAAGGCAAAGAGAAAGTAAGTAATCCTAGGATGTGAATTTAAATCCTTCTAACCTAATATTTTTTATTAGTTCTGCTCTTTATATAATTTAATTATTGAGATTAAAATGCTTCTGTCACGTTCCTGTGCATAGAATGGACTGAGCTGTTTTGAGGACTGAAATAATAGTAAAAGCTTAGTTCAATCACAAGTATATTTCTCTATAATCCTTCTGGGGAACACTGCTAACTAGTGGCGGATTTTCCATAGAGTTTACAGGGCATTTTGCCTGTAGGCCGGTGGCTTTTTTGGTCACACAGCAGCTCCTCTTATGTTTGGAAAGGACTAGGATGCTCGCTGTATTGGCTGGTGGTCACTAAGATGTCTGCATAGAATGGATTTCACTGGGATGCTCTCGATTGTACTTGGTGGTAACTAGGATGCTGCCTCTTTTGAGGGATGGTCATTAGGATACTTTCTGTACTAGGTAGTGGTCCCAAGAAATCTCTCTGTATTGGTCGTGGTCACTAGTGATATTCTTTGTATAGAATGGAGGACACTAGGATACTTTCTGCATTGAGTGGTGGTCACTAGGAAGCTATCTAGCTATAGAGGTCATATATACTGTATGTCTTTACTGTATTATGAAATACTAGGCAGTAAGCGTTGTATTAGATCTGATTAGATTAGTTTAGATTTGTAAATCCTTTGCATAATTGACTAAACATAACCCCAGACACCAGGTGTTTTAAGAAGTGAGGGGGCCCTTGTGCAGGACTTACCTAAGACAGGACTGTCCCGATTTGCGGACCTCAAAAGGGGCGGAGCCTAACTGTGCTGTAAGTCCCGTCCCTTTTCCGGCCCACGAATAGGGACAGTCCCACCGCAGGGGAAGGGGGGCTCATTTGGCATCTATTTCTTCCCTCCAGAAGATGAATGCTAAATGGTCCCCTTTCCTCTGCCAACCCTGGGTGCAGGATGAATGCCACAGGGCCCACTGTTCTGAGGGGCCTGTGTACACTGCACACCCTGCACCCATTATAGATACACCCATGCCAGACACATCACATATTTGCAATGCTCTTCTTAAGGTTCCTTATTCTGTGTGAATCCTGCTTACTTTTATCCCGACAAAAGAAAAAGGACAGATTATCTATAATCTGTTTTATGACCTAAGAAAAAGAAAAAGAAACCGAGCAGTAGGATAAATACAAACTTTTAATATATTTAAAAAAAAAAGACCATAATAGACCAATAAAATTTCCCACAATAAATTGAATGATGTGATTGGTGGCTAATAATAAGGGAAGCCTTAGCCTACTGAGAGACGCTAGCAAAATATAACCATCTATATTATCCACGAGATAGTTCTTAGGAACATATAAGTCCTAATTGTCTCTCAGTAGATTTCCCTTATTATTAGTCATTTTTTTGTAGGCTTGTTCTTTGTTTTTGTAATTATTTTGGGGTGCATTTTCTACATATGTTATTCAACTCCAATGTTTGAATAAATATGCCCTCTGCCATCTGGTTAAAATACAAACTCAGCTGCCATCTCCTTACCCAGTCACCCCGAGTACCACCAGACAGTACTAGTATCACTGGTTGAGAACCCATGGCTTAAACATTTATGGGAGAGTATATCAGTGCCATGTCCATTGGTGGCACTGGGTCGGTATATGATAACATGTCATACTTGCTTTAAGCAAGCTGTGAAGTATCAGCTGCCATTCACTTTCATTCATTTCTAAATTTCCATAGCGTCACTTCTAAATTTCCACTTGGAACACAGGCCCTGACTGAACTCTTTGTAAGTTGCTTGGCTTAAACCTTGGCACTTTGCTTGGCAATGGGTTTTTTTTAACTGTTTGCATACTTGTACACCAGCCAAACACAGATCATTTGAGGACAGGTGGCTGGTAGTGCCTTTGTTCATTGCCCTAAGATATTTGTCTTACTTGTACATGTAGAAACAAAAGCATTTCCAAAAGAATAAAAACTGCAGTTCAGTGCAGGGCAGGCATTAAAAGATTGGGCATTTTACTCAGCAGTTTTTTCATACAAGCCACAACATGGCATAACAGATGTTACATTTGATTATGTCTTAAGGACGCTGAATGTTGAATGTTGAGCAAGCATGGGTGAGGTTAAATTCAGGAGTGAGAGTAATGCAAATCTAAATAAAATGAAATTGTGTCTTCTGCATCTATGGACAGTTTGGGTCAAGGGGTGAATTATGTACAGAAAGTGTTTTCGGGTTCTGTCTTATGATGACTGTAATGGATTGTGCTATACATGTCTTCCTTTGATTATCTGTTCAATTTGGCTGCTGAGACTTACTTTGGTCCCACTTTGGCGATGGCTCCATAGACATTTACCTTTTACACTATATGTCCAGGGCCGGCTGAATTATTTTATCAGGGCAATACTTGAGCATGGATGGCATCTAACACAATATAACAGACTTTTATTATGTACTGTGAGTTTAAGCCAGTATTGGGTAAACTATATAGGGCAGTGTGGTGGCTCAGTGTAAGACACAAGAAGCACTTGTGTCTTACAGTGCTGAGGTCATGAGTTCAATACCTGAGTTAGGCCTCATTTGTGTGGAGTTTGTATGTTCTCCCCATCTCTGCGTAGGTTTCCTCCGAGTACTCTGTTTTTCTCCCACACTCTAAAAACATACTGGTTGGTTTATTGGCAGCCCTAGCCTGTGTGTATACATGTATGTGTTAGGGACCTTAGAATGTAGCTCCAATGGGGCAGAGAATTATGTGAATGTGAAATATTCTCTGCAAAGCGCTATGTAATCTATAAAATAATAATTTAATACTATACCAAAGGACATCCCAAACAAATATTATCAGCTGCCTTTAGCAAACAAATGTAACGTCAGCGCAGAATGAAGCAGGTGGCCATATATGACAGCTAAGGGCTAACTCTTGCCCATCATTGGTTTAGTCACAGAAATCAGACACTTAACACATTTATTAATTTCCCCTCAAAAAATATACAACAAAATATATTATATATTGTAGTTTATGTTCCTATTATATTATAATATGATAAAATGCAAATCTTATTTACATGGTATTACTTCTCTCTATCCCTCTTACATTCTTAAGCATTTGGACAAAAAAATATGAAAAATATATAAAGATTACATTTATTTATCTGTAATCAGTTTCAGATGCGGAATGTCTTCTTCCAGGAAAAATCACAGACTCTATGAGGTATGGTAATGCATTTTACTGATATAAGTAAAGGTAAAGAAAGGGTACAATATTATCTCTTTATTAGCAAACTCAGTATCACTTCTCTTGGCTTGGAATATTGTTCCAGCAACATTATACTTCTATGGAATTTGCAATGCAAAGTCTCTGTGTATTTTAACCCTTTATTGTTTTATTTATACTTCAATGTTCTACCATTCTGCTTCGATATTTTTATCTTTAATAAGGAAGTACTTTGACTAAATTGACAATGCTCCAGATCCTGAACTAATAAAGTCAAGGGGACTTACGCACGTCATTTGCGTAAAAAGTCCCCTGACAAGTAACATTGGCGCATGCCCGCCAGATGTTATGCAAACGTTCCTTCTAACATATGGAATACAGTTAGGTACATTAGAAGGTACGATGAAGGGGCCGACCATGGGGAAGACCACATTGCGATCATTGCGGAAAAGTTAAGGAAGGGTTTTGGATATGTAGTTGTCCAGAATTACTACCGATATAGGGGAGTGGCGGGGTATGCACACCCCTCTACCTTGCATAATTTTAGAACCCTGCACGTACATAAAGCGTGTAAGGGTCTGGATCCAGCTAAATGTCTTTGTGCTGGGTACTGCTTGGAGCCTTTAACACCTCATATATAAGTACAATGTCCCACGTTCAGAGTTTGAAAATGAGAGGAAAGTTACGCTTGGGCAAAACCATGTTGATTTCAGGGGAGTTCACTTTCATATTTTGTAAACAGTATTATAGTTGAAAGGTGATGTTTCCCAGCCCAAGTCTGAATAACAGTGTAAACGTGAAGCTGCTCAGTTTGCTAAGCCAAAACAAAGTATTCTCCCTCCATGCATAGAATAAAATTAATTTGACTCCCCCTGAAATCAACATGGTTTTGCCCAGGTGTAACTTTCCTCTAATTTAAAACTCTGAATTAGGGCCAGCATACTGATTTTCCACATGCACTTGCTTCTTCCATGTAGAGTCTCTGCAGCTTCTGTATCCGTGTTGGCTGGGTGACATTCTACCATCAGGACCTGGAAGTGATCCAGGCAGAGGTTTACAGGCTTCTACGTTCCAATGCTTTTAATTCTGCACCAAGCGACAAAGATGGAGAGAACAGGTACTATGCTCTAGTGTATGTCCTAGCACAGCACCACACTCCCAGCTATCACTGACATATAACAACAACATCATGGGCCTGGGACATCAACACAGACATCTCTCCATGCAAGGTAATATCATGGGCCTGGGACATCAACACAGACATCTCTCCATGCAAGGTAATAAAGGTTGGATGGGGAGCAGGGGTATTTCAACAAGAAGGTTGCATCTAAAAATGGGACATCTATGTAAAAATGCACACAATTTCCTGTAGACCATTCTATAAGATCAAATGCAGTTTTCTTGTAATTCCATGCAATTACCCTCTTTATCTTGTTCAAAAAGCAATGAATTTGCAATCCTATTATACATTATTGATGCATTTAATTGGCAGTCCTATTATGCACAATTGATGCAATTAATCACCTGAAACCCTGAATGTCTGGCAGTTACATTGCTGTGATGGGTGACCATGGGAACACATAGTCTTAATAAAAGCAATTTAGGGCTTCTTACATAAAAGAATACATATGAAATGAAAAGGTGGATTCGGCTAATCAAATCTATTGCAGAAAACATATCTGCAATAGTGACTATAGGGTGTGTCTCAACATGCTAAAAGCTTCATTTATGAGACCAGCGCTGATTACTGCCAATTACCTAGGTTACTTAATTCTGTGCCAGGATATAGATAATAGAGGAACTATATGCCCAAGCATTCATCAGCTCATACAATGCACTGTTATGGTTTACACCAGTGCAAATAGAAATGCCTGCCCTGGGTTTGTAGCCAAGTTCTTTATTTATTTTGGAACAAAAATTAAAGTATTCATCCTGCAGGCAAAAAATAAAATGAATTTAACTCCTCTTAAAATTCTACGTTATTTTGCTTAGATGTAAATTTCCACCTGAATTCCTCTTATTTTCGATAACTGGGCCCGGACCATGGATCTATAGGTAGATTTACAAGGGAAGAGGGTGATCGCTGTAAAAACACATGCACCTTGGGTGGCCCATGCATTGAAAGTTTTCAAGAACCACTTTTAAACTAATTGGAGCTTCTCTTGTCAGCATTATGCAGAAATAGATTAAATATTAACTCCCATTTTACAAACTAATAAATATTCTAAAGTATATTGTGTATATATTGGTTTGGTATATATATAATCAATTGTGTCTCGTGTTATTCAAAGAAAAAGGTATCCAAAAACGTAAGTTGTCTAATAGGGATGTCTCACGCTTTCTCATGCTCAGCGGTTATTGTAATAATGTGCACATTTCAGGCTTTTCATTATCTTTTGGATAAATAGGACTATAGACTGGAAACGGGTTCTCAGGACTAGTTCTCAGCAGTTGCAGTCTCCGGTCCGATGGCCCGATTTGTGAAATAGAGACAGCCTAGTTAATTTTCGGCTGTCTCTATTTCGAGTATTAGGGTCAGGCTAGGGAGAAGGGAGGGTTAGGGTCAGGCTGTGGGGAAGGGAGGGTTTGAGTTAGGGTTATGGAAGGGGAGGGTTAGGGTTAGGGTTAGAATTAGGGGAAGGGTTGGGGTTAGTTTAGCCACTCATCTTTCAGAGCACCGGAGCATTGTTCGGTGCTTCGGTGATCGATTGCTATGCCTCTTTGAGGCATAAGCAATCGATATCCGAGAGAACGGCCCTATCGAAATAGGGCCATTCTTTGCGAGGACCCACACCCAGTTCTCAGTAATCTTATATCTGGTTGTAGTGCTGCAGAGTTGTTTTAACATTCAGTATATAATAATATATATTTCTTTGGTACAGGTTGGCCAGTGCAAAACGTCCTGGAATCCACAGCATACTCAACCAGCGTTCTCCTCTGATTATTGCTGTACTACCAACGCCCAAGGAGAAATCGGCAGATCTCTTCCAGAAGCATGTGGTGTATCCAAAGGGCAGATCTGGAACCAAAGATACCAGCAGCTTGCAGGAAAGTACTGCGGATGAGACCTCACCACGGTAAGTTTGTTATTCTATTGCAGCTTCTGAGAGTTCCTCAGTCACCCATTTCTCCCACAGTTTCTCTCACATGGTACTAAGAAAAGGCTATTCTATGACTGTCATACTTCATGAGTGGATTATATATTTGTTATTGCACAATAACAAGGTATCTATAGCTATCTGTTATGTCTCTCCTTTCTTTACAAACAGGATTGGAATTATTGGAAAATCTATAAAGAATTTCCACCATGACACCCTCATGCCATATGGGATAAATAAAGGTGTGGAGGCTGAAGAGCTGAGAGAGGAAGATACGCCTCCCTCCACTTCCCGCCATACAGCTTCCATCTATTCTCGCCACTCATCAACTCATCACTCCCGCCAACAGAATGCTGTATCAAGAGCCAGCACTGAGGCCATATACTTGAATACTGGACGCCACCATTAGCTGCTTGCTATATTCTAGCCAATTATTTATCACCTATCTTGAAGAAATAGTTTACACATAAACCTTATGTATATATTATAATAAAGTTTAAAATCATAGTTTTTGTTTTATTTTTATTATAATTGCCTATTTTTACTGAATGTTGTCTGTGGATGAATGTATACCAGCATACATCATGGCTGCTCTACCTCCAGAGCTTGGCTTGTTCATGGTAATTTCTCCAGGGGGAGCTGTTACGAAGAGCAGGTGTCTTGACCAGGTTGCGGAGTCTAACTAGGACCTGGTTTTCACCTGATTGTGGGGATAGGCTGGGCTGCAGAATACATAGCAGGTCACGTCCCCGGCCACCAGAGGCAACACCTGGAGAAGAAATGGAAGCAAAGGTTGAAGGAAGCAGGAGAGAGAAGGCGGATGAAACTGAAAGTGAGAACAAGAAAAGAGAGCTAGAAGGGATTAGCTCTGACAAATAACACAGAGAGACAGACAGGACGAAATAGGATGCACACACACACACACACACTCACACACACACACACACTCACAGAGGAGACACCACAGGGGTGCCACACAGTCACATCCAGAGGAATGGGCTAGGCAGGGACAGGAAGAAACACTGGGTAATTATGGAACATAGTAGGAGAGCGGCAAGGGTTCACTGGACCAGGGGCACTCAGAGATCGCAAGAACAATAGCAGAGCTGGACACACACTAGAGAACTAGAGCTATAACCAGCAGTGAGGAATAACGTTGCTGGAGCTTATAAGGAGACTGCTGGCTATTGATTGGCCAGCAGTCCGAAACAGGAAAATGATTGGCTGGAGTACTGTCTGTAATCACAACAGTCAGAAGGCCATAAAAGACATAGGGTAACACCCATGTGCAGGCCATGCAGAGCACAAATGATTCCCACAGAGACACTGGGACAGGACAGCAAACAAAGGTAATAACTTACACCAGTGGTTCCCAAATTTTCTCAGTTCGAGGCCTTAGGGTCTCCATATTTTTTTTCAAGGCACCCCTAAGACAAAAATACAATAGAATACAATAGGAAATAGAAACATTCCGAGGCACCCCAGTGAGAGCGTTGCGGCATCCCTGGGAGCCGTGGCGCACAGTTTGGGAATCACTGACTTACACGTTGCCACGATTAGAGTGACGGAATGTATCAGGGGCCACCTCTATAGCACATATAGATTTTATACACAAGATTCATCACGTTCTTGCCAGTGGGAGGACAGTAAAAACTGAATACATCTTAATTAATTAACTTTTTCTCCCCTGATGTAAACTATCTAGTAATATTAAATGGACTGATTTTAGTTAAGTGGTATATGTCCTTTGTGAAAGAAACGCTGGCTTGTTTATAGGGACACTGTTACTCCTAAGGTCCAGTTTGGGTAAATTAGGAGCCAGAGCTACTGCCTGTTGATAAAAACAGTTTTAAGCTGCAGACCTGTGTCTCTCACATCGGACCTGATCCAGAGTATTCCGTGGAAACACGCAGCTCTGAATAGGACTTAGCCAAATGGGGCAGACATGTTCCCCTCTCCCTGCAGTCAGAGCCATATTGGCAGAGACCATTAAAGCCATTTTCAATGCTCCTTTCAGTCAGGTTCATTAATGCCAGAGCATAGTAGCAGTATTCTGATGCTTTGCTGGCATTAAAAAAAGTAAAAAATGTTATATAATAAAAAAATATAAATGAAAAATATTTTAATATTTCTTTAATAAACACATTTTTTTCCTTTAAGCACATGGGGCCTGATCCTGAACTACGCCCGCTGTCGTTTGGACGGCGGGCGTAAGCGTAAGATCGGCTTTTCAGCCAATCTGCGCATGCACCGGGCAGATGTTGCCCGGCGTTGCTACGGCAACGCCCGATCGTGGATCGGGCATCCGTAGCAGCGCCGTAGGGACGCCGGAGGGGACATCCCCCAGCGCCCCTACGTTCAGGTGAGTGTAGGTGGGCGGGGGGAGGTAGTTTAATGAGGGTGAGTGGGCGGGCTAGGCGGCTCCTTTAGTAAGCACAGCGCATCGGCGTAGTTCAGGATCAGGCCAATGGGTCATATTCACATTGAGCCAGATCCAGAGCTATGTTTTAATCATGTTTCCTAGCGTAGCGTACATATGCACTCCCCTCGGTCATACGTAGTTTAGCCGAGTTACGCTTTCCAATCCCTACCTTAACTTTTCAAAGCGTAACTCCTGTCTGCCGTAATGGCTGCACGTACTTACGTGCCTAAGCACACCCACACTGTACGATTTACATGCCTCACCCCGCCTCCGAAGCGTAATTACGGGTGGCGTATGGCTGACACGCCCCTTCATACGTAGTTACGATGATGATACGTGTCTGGCCCTTACGCTCAGAGTTACGTGTCGTAACATCTGCTGCGCACATGCGCATTAAGTACTAATGGGCACTCGCGTACGTAGTTCTGGATCTACCCCATTGCGATTATTTACATGACTACTGCAACTATTTATATGAGAGAAACGCACCTTTTCTAATTTAAATGATTTAAAGAATGTGGTACGTAATAGAATTTATATAAAATAGAAGCACATTTTACTGATATAAGAAAAGCCCGGGACAGCGACTGGCAACTTTTCTAAATGTGCAGGTGGGGCAGGAAGGGCACAACGTTACTTCTTCATTAGGATTTGCAATGCAAAGTCTGTTTTTAGTTTTATTTATACGCTGATCCCCAGTGTTCTTTCATTCTGCTTTATATTCACAGTTCTGATATTTTATTCTTTAACCAGTGAAGACTAAAATGGCTTAATGCTTTTGTGCTGGGTTTCGCTTGGAACCCCACACAGCTCATATGAAAGTACAATATACTGATTTTACACATTGCATTTATTTCTTCCATGTAGTGTCTTTGCAGTTTCTGTATCCGTATTGGCTGAGTGATGTTCTATCACCAGGAGCTGGAAATGATCCAGGAAGAGGTTTATAGGCTTCTGTGTTCCAACGCTTCCAAATCCTGCCCTGAAGATAAAGAAAGATGCCCTACCGGGGCCAAGTTACATACGGATTGGCTGATCCAGAGCTGCGCTTGTTTATTTTTTTAGACGGAGGTACAGCAGTGTTTTGTACTGTGCATATGCAGAACAGGAGCAAGCAGAGAAAGCCAAGCACAATACTCACCATGGGCTGGATCCAGACCAACGCCCGTCTTACAGACGTGCGTGGTCTTTAGGTACGATAGCGTAGCGAGGAGTGCACGCCCCCTGCACTCCCAACTCAAGGTAGTAAAATCTGGACACTTACATGTCCAGATCCCTACCTTAAAGTTTACGACTTGGTCTGCGGATATACGTCCACAGACCTTGTCGTAATGGGCCTTCCCCCGTCCCGCTCCCTAATTTAAATGCTTATCTCCACGGCATATGTAACAAGCTGGCCAGCCCCTTTTGCGCATGCGTACATCATAGCAGACTGGGCAATTACGCATGCAGAGTGCGTAATTCCCCAGACACCCGTAGCCCAGGATCTGGGCCCATGCACCTGTCTCTGTGTCTGTGTGCTTAGCAGGGTGTTCCACAATATTTAAATTAGAAAATGGACATTATTGTGATTTTTTTTAGGCACAGTAGCTGTCTAAGGCAAAAATTAAAAAATATGGTATGTTAAACTATGTAAGTGAAAGGCACAGGTCATTTTCAATGGGGAAATGGTCATATTTAAAAAAAAAAAAAGTGATCTACACATGGGGAAAAATGTTATATTTTGAGAATGATTGTTTAAAATTCATTTTCCATAGAATAAATTAGAAATATTTTTTTTCTAAATGCCAGAATAGCAGCAGAATATTTTTATACTGTAATATGAATTAAAAAAAACCATTAGAACCATTGGAAAATGGTATAAGCTGCAGCAGTACAACCAGCAGCCTTTGCACATATGACTCTGCGGGTGTTTAACGACGGCCCTACCCAGAGATCAGTAAAAACACACCTCTGGATCTGACTATCGCACATCTACATTCCGCATCCGCAAATACTCTGGATCAGCTCTGGAGAGAAGAGGTACAATGCTCTATTCTATGTCATAGCACTGTGCCACACTCCCAGTCATCACAACAGTCTCATTTTTTATCTGTGCAGATGGAAGCATATCCATGTGGAGAAGTTAAAGGTTCTTGACAAGTATGTGTCCAGAACTATGCCCAAAAGAGGGGAGTGACAGGCACAGTAGTAGCTAGAAATTCTAGTGCCCAGGAAAAATGGTACCCCTGATCCTGTATTTTAAACCAATTAACACTAAATATTAACTAACTGCCCCCCCCCCCTTC
>WWET01000172.1:460285-472554 GCA_011038615.1 Limnodynastes dumerilii | reverse complement strand
AAGGTTTTAAAAAGTACTTTACCAATAGTGGAAGAAAACTTTGCTAAACTAGGTAAACAGATAAGTTATGTAGTTATGAAGGTTTATTTTAAAATATTGTCAATTTTATTAGTTTATTATTATAGAGGATTTGTAACCAATGGTAATTTAGGAAACATTAAACCTGGATACACTTTAAATCCCAACATTCATATATAACTAAAACTGATAACAGGTTTCTTTTTTTTTTTTTTTAATATTGAAATTTAAATGCTTAAAAAGGAACCATAGAGGGCAATATTCACATTGACTATGTATATTTTACAATGCAGGTGGTAAATATTGTACAACAGGCACAATTTGAATGACAAATATTTAAAATAAATCTTACAACAATGCATTCAGAATGCAATACATATATAACTTTATAAAAAAAAGTATATGGCCTTCTGTGGAAATACAATTCTACCTGGATTGTACTATAATAAAATGTTTGTAATTGTTAACCTAGTCCTATACTATTATAAAACATTGTAAAACATTGTTGAACATTGTAAAACATTGTTCTTTTTTTTAGTTGTTAGGACCAAAACCTATAAAGGTGCAAATATATATTGCAATATTAGTTAATGAATACTTTACAATGAATGTTACAATTCTCTTTTGCACCAGCAGTTTCAACAGCATCAAGTCCACGCCATCAACTATCCAGTTCCAGATGAGAATATTTGTCTTTGGTCTGTCACTTAGAACAGCAGAGAGTTAATCCAATTCAACTCAAAGCAAATTAAACTCCCTGGGGTAGATCCTGAACTACGTGTGTGCGTACGTATTTTAGCGGTGCGTATTTTCGTACACGTAAGGTCAATACACTCCCCACGGCACACCCCTTGCACGGACGTATTTTCTCAAATTACGCGACCCAAACCCTACCTTAACTTTTCCTAACGTAACAGAATACGTCCGCTAACGGGCGTACAGACTACGCGAACGTACGCAGCTTAGCACGCCCATACTGTACACTTTAAATACTCCCCCCCGCCTACTTCACGTAATACACACGTATTGTTGACTAACGTAAATTTGACACGCCCACACGTAAGTATTTACGTTAGCAATACGTGAATTACCCATACGTTTGAAAATATGCTACGTGAATGTGCGTATTTTCCGCGGTGCGCATGCGCAGTGCGTACAAATCTGCGAATTTACGTGTCCGCCACACGTAAATTTGCGGAAATGCGTAGTTCAGGATCTGCCCCATTAAGTTTATTAATAAATCACACGACCACAAAATAAATAAATACACATATAACACTAACACCCCAGCAGATTAAAGTGATGACCAACAATTAGATGATAGTCAACTGTTTTATACTTACAAACAAGAACCCTACATCTAGAAGCAATACTAAACAATCATAAAAAGCAATGAAGAGGCATGATCTCATTTAGCCCTTTTGGATATACCGTGTGTAAGGTAAAGATCCATCTTGCCTCACATTTCAGAAAAGCTTTCTCTCTATCACCCCCTGAGAGAGAGGGGGAACATGATCAATTATTTTGCAGCGAAAATTGGACAAAGAATGTTTATGATTCAAAAAAATGCTTTGCTACCGGCTGGTCTGTTGATCCAGAGTTCAATGCAAGTCTAATCGCAGACCGGTGCAAATTCATCCATTTCTTAAAAGTTCTAGAAGTCTTCCCCACATATGTCAGACCACAAGGGCATGTGATGAGATAGACAATAAATTTGGACGTACAGGTCAAAGGGACCGAGTCTTATATTGTTTACCTGTCCACAGGTGTTTAAAGGAATTACCAGAGTCCATGTAACGGCACGTCATGCACCCAATACATCTATAGCAACCTGGAGGGAAAGGAAAAAAGGCTGTTTTCGTTTAAAAGTGGTCACATCAGTCTTTACCACCCGATCACGGATATTTGGTCCTCTTACATAGCATGATTTTATTTTAACGACTTCAATGATTGATCTGATTGGATAATTGGCCATAATGCTCTTACTATCGGTGCACACCTTGGGTTTCAAAAGATCATCTCTGGGAATTGCAAGAGCTTTCATCTTAGCAGCCTCTAAAATTTCAGAAATTTTGTAAACATTTTCTCCATTGTATATCTCTCATTGAAGGTTCACTATTCACTCTGCAGACATGATGGTGGATGATCGCTGGTAGCCAATAGAAGCGTATTTCTGTCTGATTCTTTTTCATAAATGGAGGTGCAGAGGCTACCTTCATTCACAGAGATATTGACGTTTAGATAATTGATGTTGCTCTCACTCTCATAAGTAAATTTGATGTACCTATTCATAGAATTGAAAAAGGATCATAGTATCTTCAAACTCTTCCATAGACCCTGCCCAGAAAATGAGCAAGTCGTCTATGTAACGCGTATAAAAGAAAATTTTATGACAACATCGAGGGTTAAGCAGGAAAAGATCTCTCTCAACTGAAAACATAAAAGCGTTCGCAAAGGATGGTGCGACGGGCAAGCCCATTGCACATTACGAGGTTTGTAAGTAAAAATCTCAATCGAACATGAGAAATTTTTTGGTTGAGGTAAGTTCCACAGCGCAACGAGGGGACCATTATAGTTAGGATAGTCACTAATCAAGTCACAAGTGGCGTGTATGCCTTCTGCTTGAGGTATGCTTGTATACAAGCTAGTCACGTCAACAGCGCAAAGCACCAACTGTGCAACAGCAGGCAATGCTGACAATTCACGTAATTTAACTAGTAGATGACTAGTATCTTTAAGGTATGTAGATAGCGACTGGACGCAAGGCTGTAAAACGTAATCCAAAAAAATTACCACTGGATGAAAACGTTTTTGAGGGGTTATATATCTGGGTACTTTATGCTGTTAGTGTGATTTTTGTCCCTGAGGAAAGAGGAAGTAATCCTCTGAAACATTGGAATATGTATGTATGTATGTATGTATGTGTTTCCAGGAGGAGCGGCACTCAGAGTGAAAAAAGAAGAATACTCAGAGCTGGGTCCCTATTTATATATTTTTTTTAATTTTAGTACAGCTTGAAAGTCCCGTTAAATGTCAAATGCCATGAGATTTGGTGTCATTTAAATAATAATTGATATACTATCCAATATAATAATAAAAAAATTGTCACAGCAGTACAATGCCACCAGTGGCTATACAGGTATGACTTTCTCCAATGGCTGCTGTAATAATGCTGACTGGGGATTCTTCCTTGCAGCTCAATTTTAGTATGTCACTATAACATACCTCCGAACTGTCCTGATTCCAGCAGAACTTTTGCTATTTCGGGTGACTGTCCTGCCCCCTTGCAGATTGTCCTGCTAAGGGGGTTTTTTTTTAAATTTTATTTGGTAACTATTGACTTTGCCCCACTGCTTTGCCATTTAATGAAATGGGTGGAGTCTCAGTGGGAATGGGTTGAGTTTAGTTGGAACTGGGGGCAGAGTTTGGGTGGGACCGGAGGAGGGTTTTATTTGTCTGTTTTCTTTTTATTTTCTAATGATGGGAGGTATGCTTTAAGTTTTTTGTATGTGCAGGTTTGGATTGGCCAGTGACCTTTTTGAGGCTACCCAGCAGCTCCTCTATTGTTTGAAGAGAACTGGGTAGTGGTCACTAATACCCCTTTCACACCGAGCTATGGACCCGGGAATAATGCTGGTCTTGTGTCTGTGTGAATGGGTCAACCTGGGTCCATGACCCTGGTCGATACCAGGGTTATTCCTGGGATGGCCTAACCCGTCCTGTGGTATGAAAAGGGGAACATGGGTTATTCAACCCGGGTTCCATAAAACATTTGTAAATTGGGGTATAGAGATCACTGTCTGTATCTGCAGACATAGGTCCAGTGTGAAAGGCTACAACCCGGGATTTACCTGGTTTGGAGCTGTGGTTTTGAACAGCTGCAACACGGCTATGAGCCGTATTTATTATCCCGGGGAAAACCCAGGATTTGGGTTTTGAACATCATAAGTTGCAGTCTGTATAAATTAGTAACATAGTTGATTAGGTTGAAAAAAGACACCAGTCCATCAAGTTCAACCTATTATGGATCTCCTGTGATCCCTATCTTTATAATTGAAATTGATCCACCTCCAGTGTGTTTTAATCAGAAAAAAATCCTTGCTGACCCAAAAAGACAGTCCTATTTCTCCCTGGCTCCTCTACTGTCCTTCATTTTAATTAACAGTCCTGGTAACCCTGGATGCCCTTTTCTGCTAAACTTTTATCCAGCGCTTTCGCAAACATATCAAGTGAATCTGGCATCACAGCCTTCCCTAGCAATGAATTCCATATCCTGACTGCCCTTACTGTAAAGAACCCTTTCCTTTGCTGGTTGTGAAACTTCGTCTCCTCTAACATTAGTGGGTGACCCCGTGTCCTGTGTATAGTCCTTGGGGTAAAATGTTCCCATGAAAATCCTCTGTATTGACCCTTGATGTATATCTCCTCTTAGACGCCTCTATTTTTAAGTAAACATGCCATGATGACTCCATTCCCTTTATCAATTTTGTTGCCCTTCTCTGGACCATTTCTGGTTCCGAAATGTCTTTTTTATGGAGTGGTGCCCAGAACTGAACTCCATGCATCTATGCTCCTTTTTATGCATGCTGATAATTTATTGGATCTTGCAGCTGCTGCTTGACATTGAGCACTATTGTTCAGTTAATTGTCCACAAGCACTCCCAAATCCTTCTCCATTAAAAATTCCCCTAAATTTACCCAATTTAATGTAAAGATTGTATGCTTGTTTTTGATACCAAGATGCTTAATCTTACATTTATCTATGTTAAACCTTCATCCTCCATTTGGCTGCACAATCATCCAGTTTATTCAAGTTCCCTGTAGAGAAGCTACATCTTGCTCTGAATCTATTACCTTACATCAGGCATGTCAAACTCGTGGGTCACATGTGACCCAAAAGCTTTAATTTTGTGGCCCGAACCCACACCGGGAGGTCCCGCAACGGTTGCTGAAAAGGTCCTGCTATCAGCTGCCGCAGCAGTTAAACAGGACAGCTTGAAGCATAGCCCTTTTTTAGCTGTTCTGTGTAACTGCTGCATTGGCCATCAGCAGGTAACGGATTGCTTCACTGTTAGCGTCACACAGAAGAGCTGGAAAATGGCATGTGCTGTGGAGGAGACACATAGATGGAAGGCATTAAAAGTATAAACAGGGGAGGCGGGAGACTAATGAATGGGGAATTACTGGGAGTTGGAGAGACATGATGGGAATTACTGGGAGCTGGAGAGACATGATAGGGATACTGGGAACAGGGGAGACATGAAATGGGAGTTACTTTGACCTGGAGACAAAAGAATGGAGCATTATTGTGAGCTGGATAAAAATTGCATATAACACTTTTTTTATTTTTCTTGTGGCCCACACAATGTTAGACTCCGAGTTTTTGGCCATATTGGCGTTTTGAGTTTGACATGCCTGCCTTACATAGGTTGTGTTATCTGCAAAAATGGAAACTTTGCTCCCTAAACCATCACCATGGTCATTATTAAATATGTTAAAAAGGAGTCGTCCCAGCACGGAACCTTAAGGTACACCACTTACAACTTTTGACCAATTGGAAAATGTTCCATTTATCACAACTCTCTGTTCCCTATTCTCCAAACAGTTTTTAACTAAAGTACAAATGTTTGATAGACCCACTTCCCTTATATTATGGACCATCCTCTTGTGTGGCACTGTATCAAAGGTTTTTGCAAAATCTAAGTAGACCACATCTACTGCACTACCCTGGTCTAAGTTCAAGCTATGACCTATCCCTCACAAATCCATGCTGATTATTATTCCGTACCAAGTAATCCTGAATACTATCCCTTAATATAGTGGTGGTCACTATGATGCTCTGTCTATTGTGTAGCAGTCACTAGGATGCTACTTGAGTTGTACGGAGGACTTTATAAATCTCTATATTGTATCAAGAAATACTAGTCTGTAGATGTGGCATTTGATTGTTAATCTTTTACATAACATATTTTTTGTACTTAACTGCCTTTACAAAGCTCCAGATGTAAACAAGCTGAAAAGATTTTGACTAGTAAGATTTTAAAGGACATTTTTAGAAGAATGAGGGTAAAGGTACATAAAGGAGTCTAGTAGCAGAAAGTTGTTGAGAGGATGAGATGATGCTGGTCATGAATTTTTATTTTGTGTATATATACCTTGTTTTTTTCCGGTCGGTTAGCCAGTATATCTGATATCGCAAAGCTCCAGAGATTTTCATAGAGTAAAAATATTTTGGGGGATGGCAGCTGGCAAAAGGGTGGAAATATCTAATCTCTGTTCACTCCACGTTAATCTAGAGATATTTTCACTGCTTTTATTTACACCCCGTTCACACAGAGCCAAAAACCCGGAATATTGCTGGGGTCAGCCCTGACAGCCAGGGTCGAGACTCAATGTGAAAAGGTCTGACTGCCTCTACTTGTGTCCAATGACCCAGGAGTCACACCTGGGACAATTGAAGGGTTATTTCCGGGTGTCACAGAAAGAAAGTGACTTGGGGGATTAGGCAAATGAGTCCTCAGATTGATGACTCGCACTAATTGCAAGGGCAGACCCGGGTTGAAAAATTCAGGATATTGCCCTGTGTGAATGGTTAAAAAAAAAACAAAAAAACAAAACAAAGCGACACTGTAGTAACTCGGGTTTTTGCCGGGCCAGCGATGTGAAAGTAGAACGAGATTCCTTATTTTATGTTTGTTTTGCTTAATTTTTGTTAGCCCCACCTATAGTTGATCTGTCAGTGTGTGGCCTCTATCGGAATTTTTTCCAGGGTTACTTTAGGTTTTCAATCCACCCTTGTGTATGTGCTATGATGGCTTAACGTTTCAGCACTGCGTATAGTTGAGTAAAAAATAATAAAACATCTACATCACTTATTTATATTGGAAAACAGATTATACCATGTGTTTAGAGAATATATATGAAGTAAAATTTCAGCTATATTTTGAGAAATGAAATCTGACAGGATAGAAAAATAAGTTTATTTATTGGGTTAACTTGCTATTGTCTTTTATACATACTTACTGTAACTAATGAACTTATTTTTCTGTATTGCTTATGTTTCACTATTTATTATGATAATATGCAATAGTCTGCCTCTGTTGTGTTGTCCTATTTATTTATGTATACTATTGATTGATGTCATGCAGTTGGAAGATTTGAGGACACATACTAATTTTCTCCTTTTGGATTTCTCTTCCAGGAAAGCGGCAGATTCACAATTTGGGAGTCCAGCTGCAGCTCAATAAACACTGTTTGGACACTGCCTTTAACTTCTTCAAAATGGCTGTCAGCAAGCACCTAACCCGTGGCAGAAAGATGAGCCATGTAATAGCTGCCTGTCTCTACCTTGTCTGTAGGACAGAAGGAACTCCCCGTATCCTTTATTATTAATGTCATTATTATTATTATTATCCTATTAAGAGTAGAGAGCTAGCCAGACACTTGTTTTTTCTCTGGTTGACATGTATTTTGTTTTTTTTGTTTATTTTTTCCCTTGAGTGTGCTAAAAATATCATTCCTGTCTAGGAGATGTTTTCCTGCTTCACAAACTACAAATGCTTTATCAGCCCGTTACCTGTCAGAGTAAACATCATTTAATCCAACCTGTAATAACACCTGTTGCTTCCTGCCCAATGGTATTTTTAAAGTAGGTGTTAAACGTTTTCTTGAAGCTGGAAAAATATTCTCCTGAGACTCCTGTTATTACAGAGATGTAGAATGCAGCTATTTTAGTTTCTCTTAGCTCTGCTGAACGATTCTAGCCTTTATACATCACAGGTACTAGAAATCTGAGATGGTGCGAGAGATTTAAATGGGAAAACATAATCATATTGTCACATAGGTTTCATGTAACTGTGGCAAAAAAGGGAAATTCTGTTAAGTGTCTTGTGCTCATATAGATATGTACATGGAACGCAGAAGTAATACAGAAAAGGATGAATGAATGTGTGAATATAGTTTTATTTGTCCATGCTCAGTGTTACTGAAAATTGACGAATATTTGAAATTGACCTGTCAGTGACTAATCTGACCTATTGTGTTCCTCCATGATATCACTGATCTTTTAGCCTATATTCTGCATGTGAATGTTTATTTTGGTGCCCAGTGAATTGTCATATGTATGTAGAATGAACCTTTATCTGTGAGGATGTAGCTGGCCCTCCATGTGTATAGGTCACATGTGCAATTTACTAAGTACACCTTTTAATGGTTTCATTTTATTTTAAAATAGATTTTTTTTTTATATTCTACACGTCTTATTTAAATTGTAAACGTTTTTTTTTTTTAACAAATACGGTCTAATAATTTAGTATACTTGTGTGCTGATATGTTGTGTTCTGTTTTTCTAAGCTGTCACGTATGTTTGTCCTGCCTTTATCTGCAAGTTCCCAGTCTCCTTTTACTGTATTCATGTATTGCATTTGGAGTCTCGTACTCTGCAAAGAATTTACATGTTTTATACAATCTTACACAAAATGGAGATTGCGAACATCAATATATGGATTAATAGATAATAAAGACATGGGCATGAAAGGCAAGAACATGCCACAGCAATACTTGCATTAACCAGTAACTAACTATAGTATTTGCAAATATATGATAAGCCTCCAGACACCATCAAGGCATTTCTGTTACAACAACAATGATAATTTGTCTCTAACAATGATAGTTCCTATGTTGGATCATATATAATTTTTTTTACATTGAGAGCTAATTTACCTAAGCCTCCCCTCCCCAAATACTCCAATATAGGGACTGTTAGAGTTAGGACCACCTGTAGTAGAAAGGACTTGAAGTGACTGGTGGTTTATCATTTATTTGCAAATGTGTGCAGCTAAAGTTTCTGCATTTTGTATTAGAGATAGAATGGGATAGTTAGTTACTGGTTAATGGCAGTGTTTGATGGGGCATTTTCTTTTCTTTGTTTTTATACAATCTCACTGCTGATCCATCTTTCCACATATTGCATACATTTGCATGACGACCTTATACACAGATTTATACATCCGTTCATTACAGCTTCTCCTCTGTTTTTTTGTGTGATATGGCTGTGGCTATAACCTTGCACTGTAGTCTGAGCTTTCAGGGCAGAACCAATATTTTATGAGAACAATGTTTTATAGTCTCTGGTATGGGTGTGGGTTACCGCTGAGAATGACCTTTTTTTCTATTTCGGAAATAGCATTTTCTCATTGGCGACAGCATCCCCTCTGGTGCAAGTTTTTTATTTTTCATGGAAACTGATTAGCAGGTGGGTCCTTTAAAGAGGGTCGTGTGTGTGTGTGTGTGTGTGTGTGTGTGTGTGTTAACTTGGATTAGTCCGTGTCTGTCTGTCTATCTTCTCCTTTCCTCCTTTCTGTCTAATATAGGAAGTATTTTAGGACTAATGACCATTTTAAAAACTACTCCCATGATCCTAAGCAGTCTAGACATTATTTATTCACTCCTTGCACTAGAGTTTGACAGAAACCCATAGCCCCTGGAAATTAACTGATACCTGACCTACGTCCTATTATTTGAAGTGCCTTTTTCCTAGTTCCATTAAAAGATCCTGTGTTGTACAAGATGCAGAAACATGAAATTGATGTGTATGTCATGCTACATTGCTGGGCAATGTGGAAAATTAACTTTCTAAATCCATATCATTTGATGAAACTAATAATTACCTGCATAGCTCATAGTCACTACTTTATTGTACTGACCTGTCCTTCTGTGCCATGGGGACAGTGTATTTTATTTTTATCTTCTGTGAAGACTGTTTGGAGAATTGCGATTTATACAGCACTATGAGGAAAGTCTCCTTGCTTTACATTTACCATGTCTTCTGTCTGAGGGTAAATAAAAGCCATTTCAGTGCAATTGTGCAGAGACTAGCTTTTGCAATTGAAATTAGATTGAGAGGTCTGTGAGTTTTTCACAGCTGAAGATATTTCCTAAGACTCGAGGGAAATAACGCTAATAATAAAACAAAAGAGAGAGAGAGAGAGAGAGAGACATCGGGGGGTGGAGTTGTGCTGATCTCAGATATTCTATTATTATGTCATTTTAATTTTATGCCCTGGAGAAAGTATTTGGCTACCTGTGTCCTAGGAGAAATATAACTGTTCCTCTTCGTGTAATGTATGAGCCAGTTGATCTTTCTGCTTTCATGGAAGTTAAACAACATGATTTTTCTAAGCTGACTTCATGCTGATCATCATCATTGTTTGGCAAGTTGGTTTCTATTGTCCATATGTGGGTTTAAAACCACTAAGAATCCTGATTTGAGATTTCTGATATCATGTCAGCTTATGGCTGTTCTCTTTATATATGGTCTGTTGTTACCTGGCCATGGGGATTGGTACCTGCATGATCCAATCGTATGTATTGTCGTCCTCAATTCTATACATTGTGTGCATTACCACATTTTTTTTAATACCACCAATTGACTTGTTCCCTGATGTCCAGTTAAGACCAGTTTGATGTTTATCTAGTCCATTTAATTACTGGCAAAGGAACTTTTTTTTTATTGTAATAAGTAACTACAAAGTGCCAATGATGTGTGTAACAGTGTGGCAAAATATTCACTTAGAACACAGAACACAAAACTGCAAAATCTCAGGAATTAACGGTAATACATTACAGACTACTGAGCAGGAAAAGACTATTTGGAATAATATATCATGTAACTTAGCCTAGCAATGTAACACAGTCAAAGCAAGGAAAGTTAGAAGCTTGGCTGCATAGGGAGAACAATTAGTAGCGGAGAGAGAGAAGTAGTAGATGCTACTTTATTGGTACGACCTCACCTAGAACATAAATGCATTACAGATTGTGCAGTGTCTGAAATGGTGCATGGTATGCGTTAATAAACAGAAGAGGAAAGAAGGAAACTAAAAATGTATAGCTTGGAGTAGAGAAGGGTAAGGGCTATAGGGTAAGGGCTTTCTAAACTATCAAAGGGTACAACCAGGTATATGAGAATAAAAAGAAAGAGATGTATTAGAAGATTAGGGCATGCATATAAACTGAGGGACGGAAGGTTTGAGGAAATGTATGCAAAAACTACATGCACTGAAAGGGTAATTGATAAGTGGGATAACCCCATCTGAAGTCATAGAGGCTAACACAATAGAACATTTAAATATTCTTTCCATAAATATAAGGATATCTTAAAACTAGGGTCAAATAGGGTTTAGGGTTAAAATAAATAAAAATAAAATACTTTCTGAAATCCCATGTTAGTATTAAAGTTTTCCCTACCCCCACCTAAGGTGTTTACCGCTACGATGGCCTCTAGGGCAGTTGAATGGCGATTGCCGGCAGCCTCCATTTTAATAAGTAGTGGTGCTGCAACTCCTAGGGCTAGATTTGCTAAACTGTGGGAAAGGAAGGGAGATGTTGCCCATAGCAACCAGTCAGATTCTAGCTCTCACCTTACTATGATATACTAGAAAATGTCAGATAGAATCTGATTGGTTGCTGTGGGCAACATCTCCACTTTTTATTCCCGCAGCTTAGTAAATCTGGCCCCTGTTGTCACAAAGATTTGTCCAGAAGGTAAGCTTTTTATGCTAAACCTAATCTGAACGCTTCCCTACCCTTTACCCTTTTTCCTGCAGCGTAGTCCTAACCTTCCTCTTCAGCCCAGAGGCGGAACTACTGGCGGTGCATGGCGCCGGGGCCCATGGAGATAATGGGTCCCACAGCAGCCACCGCATCAGCCACTACTGCGGTGGCTGTGGGCCTCATTATCTCCATAGGCCCTGGCTTTGTGAGTGTGCATGCAGAGCCGGTGTGGTCTCCCCGCTATGGGGACTGCCAGCGCTCATACAGGACTCCTGTATGAGCGCTGACAGTCTCCACAGCGGGGAGAGCGCATCGGCTCTGCATGCACACACAGAGCCAGAGGTACATACAGGGGGTTCCGGTATGAGCTTACGCAGCTCATACAGGAACTTCCTGTATGCACGTGATGTGGAGAGCGCCGCAGAGGAGGAAGTAACGAGGGACAGAAAGGTAAGTAACAAGGGGAGAGGCTGGAGGGACATATTGGGGAATACTGAGGGGGGGCTGGAGGCACATATCGTGGAATATTGAGGTGGGGTTGGAGGCACATATGGGGGAATACTGAGGGTTGTTGGAGGCACATATGGGGGAATACTGAGGGTTGTTGGAGGCACATATGGGAGAATAATGAGGAGAGGCTGGAGGCACATATGGGGGAATACTGAGGGTTGAAGGCAAATATGGGGGAATACTGAGGAGAG
>WWET01000172.1:442092-456996 GCA_011038615.1 Limnodynastes dumerilii | reverse complement strand
CTCCAAACAAACATTATATAACACTATGTGTCAGCACATAAATAAAAAGGAGGTTTAGTTCACAATATAGCTATATTGGGTTAAGCTCACCTGCCCAGCGTCAAGGCACCTCCTGTAGGTGAGTCCCTATCCATTTGCTATATGTGTGCACAGTAGGGCTCTGTTAAGACACTACCTGCATTTGAATAGCCTGCAGCGGCCATGTTTGGGGAGTGGTCAGACTCCCAAATAAATCTAAACAGAAGCAAGAAAAATGGCTGCGCTTCTATCCAACAAATTAAATATGTGCAAGTGTATATATAAATTACATGGCAGTCCTAAGACTAGGGGTGTGGTTTACTTCTTTATTTATTTTTAATTTATTTAAATAATTTATTTAATATCTTTTAATCACTCTTACGGATCTTGTCCGTGCATATATTTAGGTACGTTCACAAATTCTCTCTTAAGTGTGAATCAGGTCCATAGAGACCAAGGACCGTGTTCACACTTAAGAATGATTTAGGTTCTTAATTACCGTATATACTCGAGTATAAGCCGAGTTTTTCAGCACATTTTTTGTGCTGAAAAAGCCCCCCTCGGCTTATACTCGAGTGCTAAAAAAATAAAAATAAAAATCCTACATTTTAACTTACCTTTGCTGTCCCTCCGGCGGTCCCTGCGTCTGGCTCTCTTCTTCACAGCTCTGCCTCCGGCTCTCTCCCTCGCATCACGCGCTACACAATGACGTTGGGTGACCTAAGGTCACCACAACGTCATTGCGCAGCACGCACCGCGGGGAGACAGCCGGAGGCAGAGCTGTGAAGAAGAGAGCCAGACGCAGGGACCGCCAGAGGGACCGCAAAGGTAAGTTAAAATGTAGGATTTTTATTTTTTTTTTATTTTTTTTTAGCACTCGAGTATAAGCCGAGGGGGGCTTTTTCAGCACAAAAAATGTGCTGAAAAACTCGGCTTATACTCGAGTATATACGGTATTTAAAAATACTATTTCTTTACACAGTAAAGCTGAACTCTGTGATTATGTCTCCAATTAATCACACCACCAACAAAAAAGTAACATTTTTACCAAAGCTTATGGAAGATGCCCATTATTATCCAAACAGCTCTGATCACCATCCATTATACACCTAAGCTGAACACCAGGTATGCATTAAACTGATTTAAGATGTTTTATATGCTCCTAATTATTTAGTATTTCTGGAGCAAGCATTCCCCTGATTGTTGGTATATTCTGCCTCAAGACGCTACTGTTAGTATTGTACATCCATGTCCCCTCCATATTCAAAATGTTGATAGTTGCTTAAAAACTTCTTTAATCTGGGTTTGATTAAGTACAGCTTGTTCACTTCATTTACCTAAAAATTATTGTTTTACTTCGTCACGCGGTTGACAGTGTACATGGGGTTATTCTGTTGCAAATCCAAAAAAGTAGTGCAGCCAAGTGATAGAGATATACATATATAGATATATAGATTCTGGGGCTGACTCAGAGATGCACTTACACCTTTTTTAAGGTGTAAGTGTACAGCTTAGCTAAACCATTTTTTAAAGTAAGGGGTGTTAATTCATTTAAAAATTTTTTGCATGCAGGGAAAATACGTTACTTTTACACATAGAACTAAAATATTGCATAGCTTTATGTTTATTCTATAAAATAGAGTTGAGCTAAGAAACTTTACCTCCTAATTTTAATTCTGGTTTTAGAATTGAAATCTGCCTCGCCTTGCAATTCAACATGGTATTGCTCTGGTCTACACTTGCACCTAAAAAAGGTGGAAGTGCAAATCTGAATCAGCCCCACTGTGTGTACTATATAAGCGCAATCTGTTTGATCTTTTGTTTTCTGATTTAACTCTGAGATTTTAATTAAATAAGTTATGCAGAGAAGTTGTACATGAGGTAGCAGTCTTTGACTGGAGACTGATGAGGCCCCTGATGCAAGAACAGTTTTGATGACTGACCGTATAGTCATGCCACAAAATGGCTGCCTGAACGTAACAAGTTCACTTTAAAACTTTATTGGTTTTTAATCCGTTCACATTCAGTACAGACTACTACTTTATTCCTCCGTTACACTAATTACATTTAACATTGTTTCTTTCTTCCTTGCTATTACTGCTCTTCTTTTCTCTTAAGTGTCTGCTCAACAATAAACATTTGAATTAGTGGTTTCTACAGCTGAAATGAAGCAGTCTCAATGAATTAGCAGATGTTCCCTTACCCTCCATACCTCCCTTTCCCTCCACTTTCTGTGTGGGTGTCCATTCTCTTCATGCACTTATATTATATATATACTCTCTTATGCTTAGCCTGAACTTTGAAAAGGATTGAATGAATATTTATAACTTGGAGGAAAGTCAAGAAAACGGGATATTATATTTGTGCCAAATGGCATAGAATATGTAAATCAAACCTCGTTCTGAAATTAACTCCATTTGATGGTGAAACATCTGTATGCACCAGCATACTTTTTGTTCCCTGAATCTACAAACTCTGATTATTTATTCCTTTTAGTAAAATGATAATAAAGCAGCATTACAACGATGATAGGTCCTTTTTAAACATGCTGTGAAGATGCGGAGAGAATTCACTAGCATTATATTTGCAATTATACTTCTAAATGGAAGCTGCCCTTTTACTTGTATTTTTTAGGATCATTCTGCTAATGGAGTTTTACTCCTTAGCAACAACTCTGCAATATATATTTCTAGCAAGTTTTATTCATATATTTTCACCACAGTTTTCCTTTTACTAGAACTATAGCTGTTAGCATTCAACAATCTTTCTATGGTTTCTACAGACTGCAATTAAGGGCATAGAACTTGACTTATTTTTTCACGGTGCATAGTATCTACTATGACAGCCACAGTCACATTGCACACAATGTAGTGAGTGGAGAGACTTCAGCAGATATTGAAAATAAGAATTATTATAGGTTATAGGAAGTTTTTTTTAGACTTTTGTTGTTGTTACACTACATCTAAGCACATTCCTATTGTGATATATAAGAAGTTTACAACATTTTTTATTTAAATAATTCTTTTTAAAAATAAAAAAAACGTAAAAGTATAATGGCAACAGATTAAAAATGAGTTTACGGCCCCTGGACATTAGAGGCATTAGCAACTATGGAATTCGTAAATTCATTTTATTTTCAATAACTTGCCTGGTTTACTTTTCATGACTGGAATTTTGTAAGAGGCAGCCATGTTTCCTGGACATACAGGGGCCTATTACATTGAATAACGTTAATATATGTTTAATAACATTAATACATTTACCATACAAGCTGGCTAGATCATTGTGCGGTATATAGCACTTGCCCTTATGCATCAATCCCCGATGTCCTATAAAGTGTAAGGTTGCGAGTGGGAACCCAATCTGTGTTAAAACTCAGCCTTGTATTATTATGATTGCTTATAAGTTGTAAGAAACTAGATAATGGGATGGCTCAATATCAGAACCTGTTAATAAATAAATAAAATAATATAATGTTACATCCAGAGCTCTTTTTGTATGGGGAAATAGAGACTGCTGTTTACCTGTCGTTATAAATAGATATGTAGGTTGCTGTGTACCCCCAAGTACTCCCTGCTGATTACATCCAATAGCAGAGAGGCAGACTAAAGCTGGCCACACACTAGAGCGATTAGTGGCACGATCCTACAATTATCGTGGATCGGGCCAAAAATCGCTCTAGTGTGTGGTACAGACGGATTTCTAAAACCTCAGATTATCGTCCCAGACAGGCTTTTGAGAGGATAATCTTATCAAAGGAAATTCCCAAGGGGCAATATCTCGTAGTGTGTGGGCAAGTCCGGCCAGGAGGTTGAAGTGACACATACTACTGTCAGACAGCCCTTTAGAAATCTGCGGAACATCTCACACTGACAGCAGTTATGCACAGAGAGTACACAGTGCTGTGCAGCCTCTCAGTGTAAGAGGTTCTACACAGTGCTGCAGAACCTTTTTTTTTTTTTTTTTTTCATGAATTCTTTTTTTTTTTTTTTTTTTTTTTTTACCCCATTCATAATTTGTTTGGTCAGTCAGCCAATAAGAGTCCCAACCAATCAGAGTGAGACTGCAGCCAGCCAATTGGCTAACTGCAGGGTCTCCTTCAGAGATTATCACTCCCAGCCTCTGCTGTGTGTGGTGCCGATTTTGGGACCTTTCCCTAGGGTAAAAGCACCACAAATATCGGACATGACACGCTGGGAGCGATTTTCGCTCTAGTATGTGGCCAGCTTTAGAGAGAGCGGTGACCTCTGGAGCAAGGGTGGCTTTTGGTTAAATTGGCGGCAGCCATTCTGTCACAGTATTATTTTTATCTTTAAGATAACATTCATTGTTAATATAAGCTATATAGCTCTTAATGTGAGGAAGTCACAGTGAGAAAAAAAAAAACACTGGTCACAAGTACAAAAACAATGTGTGACCTTGCTCTCCTCAGCAAAATGCTGGTGGCTGTAATCTGTAGTAGCCCACACTGAGGTCACAACCTGTGCTGAATGCATTAGTGACCCTCACATCTGGCCATTAATGATTCCCAGTCTTTCATTGGTCACACAAGTTTTGCTAGTGCAGCAGGCACATACAGGATACACACACTGTAAAAGCAGCTTTCTTATGACAGTATTATTCCTATATTCCTCAATTAAAGGCCATTTTTTATTGAACAGAGTCATGGAAGAGGTTGTTTTTTTATTATATACATCAAAGTCCTACTCTGTGCAGCCTCTGAATGGGTTAGTGCTGTACTGGGGAACGTTTTATAGGTGCTAATGTGACTTGCATGTGTTTGTTTTATAACAGGAAATTTAGCAAATATTGCCTTTGCTTCTATTATAATTGTCCCTTTCCCTGTCACAATAATTTATACAAGGATTGCTGGCCTGTAGGGTGTTGGGGAAATATGTAAATAGAACAGAGGTAGGAGGTTAGAAGATACATCACGATTTTTCCTGAGACCGGGTTAATAAATGAATCATAATTCACTTCACCATTGTCTGACGCCTCTGCAGCCTGTCATCTCCCATGTGGTGAGGCGCAGGGGGTGATTGAAAGGCACAGGGTGATGTGACAGCACAACAAGAAACACTTTGAGACCTTTTCTAGATGATGTGCTTATTAGGGTACAAAATGTTAAGTATAACAATACAGTTCTCAAGTTGACGCATTCTCTGTGTTGTAGGAGCGATCTTGCTCCCTCCACTACACATACCACTTTCTGCAATATCTTGTTCTGTGTTGGACAAATGGCCTGGTTGCTGTGGTGACAAAAACAGTTTTGGTTGATAGTGTGTTAGGTGGCATCAGGCTGTGCTAGCTTACACTGCTCTATCTGTCTCTGGTGGCATCAGGCTGTCATGTTGTGAGTGTGTGGGGGGATATCAGGCTAGTGTACTCTGCATATCTGTGGCGGAACCGCTATGTGTCTTTTTACAGTGGCATTTTGTGTGTCTGTGATGGTGCCATAAGCATTTCATGCATGTGTTTATAAGGCGCTGTATCCACCTATCGTCATATCCCATTGCTGGCTGTTTTTTAATAATGTTGGGCATATGGGTGCATCTGTGTAACAAAACAGTGTATTGTATGCCTGTGGTGTCTAGATGACCTTTTATAGTGTATGCTTTTGATGTGGCATCCTGTTTTTTTGCATTTTGCATCTTACTTTTAACTGGCCTTGTTCTTGTTCTCTCAAGCGTTCTCTCTGACGCTAGTCAGGTAATGAAGGCAGTGAAGCACTATGGGTACAGAGCACAAACCTGTGGCTTTTAATTGGAGAGGAAATGGCAGTCGGCGAGCAGGGATTTCATGCAGTGTATCAGATCATAGATAACCTGGCCTGTATTCAGGAATAATGGATTCTCCTGCAATAAATGTGTTCATTGATGAAAGCGGGATTGTAGCAGCCTAAACTGCCTGTCAACTTGTTTCACCCTGCTGTCAGTCTGACCACCGGTCGTTGCCCTTTCCAAGATATCTCTGCCTTTGCTTTATGGCTGAAAGTTTGTGGTGCATAACACACAGGCAGTAATATAAAAGCTGTGCTCTTAGCAGCTGCAGGTGTAACGACTTCTAACCAAACCCATTCCCTAGACCTTTACATTAGAGCTGTGTTATCTTATTAGTGTTTTGCTGTAAACATTTAGGTTGGGGTTTTATATTTATTTCCACTTGTGTACAGCAGTGCGTGCAGAACATGGAGACCACGAACACAGTGCTCTGTATGTGTCGCTGCTCCACACCCTTTCCTGGCTTTCCTGTTGACTCGGAGCCTTGATCTGAGCTGTATCGCTGCATTCAGAGAAGGGGCTCCAGGTGTTTGGGACTGTATTAATTCTCGTTACTCGTGGTTAGCGTGTATGTAACCTGTAAAACATACATGCATGGGGTGTCCTATTATCGAATATCTTATAAACGCTATTCTTCAACTTTTATATATGATTTTATAGACAAGTCATTTGTGCAATTAAGCACATTCATTGCTTATTTGTCATTTAAATTTCATGGAAACCACGTGGAGTACATGATATAGTAACCGTGATGCTAAACTGCGAACACTTGTGTCTGGCTTCCATACTTGCAACAGAAGAATTTTGGAAAAGAGATAACTGTTCCCTCCTCCCCTAGGTTATAATTACGCTTGCAGTTGTTGTTAGCGTTCCATTAGTTGAGATATTTCTTATAAAGCTGGCCACACACTAGAGCGATTATTGGCCCAAACATACAACAGCAATAAAACCCTCCAAAAACTGATTATCTTGTTCAGGACTTCTGACTAATAATCGGACCCTAGCTATTATTTTAAGTGTCTGGTGTTCTGCAGCTTTGCGTCTTTTCACTCTCGCTGTAAGAATAGTTATTTACCAAAGGGAATAGAATATAGATTGAGAGTCTTGGGGTCAGGCTGCAGGGTGAGGATGGATTGGAGAAGGGAAAGGTTAGGAACAAGGGGCCTGATCCAAACCTATGAAGCCTGGCGTTAATGCGTCGGGCGTAGGCGTAAGATCGGCTGAAAAGCAGATCTCAGCATGCGGCGGACAGATGTTGGCCTGCGTAACTACGGTAACGCCCATAGTAGCAGCGTAGTAACGGCTGAGGGGGCGTTCCTTGCTGTTGCTACGCAAAGGTTAGTGTAGGTAGGCGGGGGGGGGAGTAGGGTAATGAGGGAGGGAGGGGTTTTACTAAATACGCTCCGATCCCAGCGTATTTACCCTCGCTTATGCCGGCTGAAGTTAGGGTAGCCTTCAGCCGGTGTAAGCGAGGGTAAATACAATGGGACAGGGGGGAGTGTCTGGGGGAGTGCATGCCGATACGCTGTGCTTTAGTAAGCGCAGTGCATCGGCGTAGGCGTGGATCAGGCCCAAGATGCGGGAACGGAGGGTTAGGATTAGGCTGTGAGGAAGGGAGAGTTAGGATAATTGAAGAGGAGAGTTAGGGTGGATTAGAATAAGAGTTGGGGTTGAGTCAACAATGGGATTTCCTTCTGGGGGTCTTTGATTAGATCATTCCGGCAGGGCAGAAACATTCGTTGGTGGTGGGACATCGAAAACGGCCCTGTCATAAAAGGGCTGTTCTCAGCGGCAAACCACACCTGTCTGGGGCAGTGTTTGGGAGTAGTGAGGCATTAGTGGTAGCGGCAGAGGACACTGGCTGCCCTATTCCCTGCTAGTCTTCCTTCCGTGTCCCTGCAAACTGAGCATTAAACTCCTGCCATTATTGACTGGCAGCCTCTGCAGCCAATCAGCTGTAGGGGGCTTCTGTGACAGCAGCACATAACTTTTCAGCAAGATGATCGCTCCCAGCCTTTGCAGTATGTGGTGCCTTACCCTAGGGGTAAATCGTCCTGTTTATCAGCCATCACATGCTGGGAGTGATAATCGATGCAGCTTTATACAGAGAACTGATATTTCCATTGAGCTGTATTATTATCATGTTTTTGTTTCCATTCACTCCTAAAAACAAGCTACATATGTGCGTAAATACTTATGTTTCGTGCTGTTTAATACTCTGACCGTGCATTGCTTACTAAAGCACATTACAAATGAGTCACAGATGAGTGGATTGTGACACAAACCATTTGAGCTTTGAAAATAATTAGGTCAAAACATACCTAAACAAACACATCAAAAGTGTGTGATGTATCTGCTTTCCTCACTATACAGATAACTATTGTCTTTGTACATTAATTGATGTCTGCAACAAATCACATATGATCTATTGTAACTTAAACAGTCCAAATGTTCTTTTAATCCAAGATTAGATCTGAAGAATGGATTTTGTGTATGGCCGGTTTATGGGACGTTTCAGCTGCAGATTCAATCAATCTTGCTTAATTCCCATAGAGTGAGCTCAAATATTTGTTCAGTCCAGAAAAGAGGAGACGGTCATGCTTTAAAGCTCTCACCTGTCACTCCTTGATGAAGTTCACATAGGCAATTCTTTCATTATAACAGCAAATTCCTTTTTATTACAAGTTGTAAAAATCAGGCTTTTTCCAGTGTTTTTGACTCTCGATTTGGAATTGGGAAAGATTATTAAATATGTTTTTTTTTTTAATCATGGGCTATTAAAATATTTAAATAAAACATCTGAGCTAAGACTTAGGAACAGTTTGTCCCTAGCCCACAAATCTCATTAGTTTGGGACCAATGATCTCAACGACTTTGGCAGTCGTCAGCAGATCTGTAACATCTAGAGAGGTAGGAAACCTGCAGGCCGCAGCAAATGACTTCTCTGGTGTATTTAACCATTTTACGGGGCTAACGGGGGGGGGAAAAAAAGGAGTTTAAGCTGCAGTTGTAAAATTTGATTTGCTTGTAGTCCCATTACCCACTGTGCTGGTAACCCTTGCTCTTTATAGCTTAAAATTACGCTGTCCTGACATAACATCTACTGGACGAGGAGATTGCAATACAAACGTGAACACACATTTTTATTCTAATTTAACACCCCCTAGAATAGTGTAGCGAGAAAATACTGGGGTTAATACACAGAATCATTATCTGCTGTTATTGGAGCAGATCCAGGTTTGTGATTTAGAGTGTAGAGGTTGCAGGGATCTATCTGATGCCGGTTCCCCACTGGTTAAAGCCTTGATTGCAGGTTTGAGGAGGCTATTCCCCTTACTCGCTGTTCGCATGGAGAGATGCTTCCTGACGCCTGCCTTTTAAACTGTCCATGCTTTTCTCTCTTAAAATGGTGACGATGCAGAAGACTGGATAGGAGTGCAATTAGCATGCCCTCATGGCATTATTACATACCTCCCTCCCTCCAGATCAGTACTGGCAGTGTGGCACACACTCATGGGCACAATTGCAATGCGTGCATTTTCATCACTCAAAGTGGAAAGAAGTCTTGATCCAGTCAGTTATTGAATTGGTTTCACACTTAAGGTGTTTTGTGATCACTCGTGTGCATAAGGCTTCCATCATGGATCTAGATCCCCAGGATCCATGCTTCCATACTGTAAGCCTTTCTGATGGCGGGGCTAGTTGCATACAACGGGTACACAACGTAGGAGAGGGAGGGATTTAAATTAGACAGTAAAAGCTGGGTTAAGCTCTTCCATGCAATCCTGACATCCGAGTCATCCCCATTTAACGTGGGAAAGCATTAAAATCTTAAGGTAAAGTCGTACTAACGGAACTCCCATTCATGCACAGGCCGTGGGATAGATTGTGGATCTGTCAGAGTACAGCAGTAGTGGAGGTCTCGATCTGGTCTGTTATTGTAATGATATCATCATTATCATCAAGAATCGCGGTAGAATCTTGTATAAACATGGGCGGATAGGTGACAGAGTTGTCATTCATGGGATTAGTAAAGATGGGGCAGGACATGATGTCATCAAACTTTTTTCATTCTTCGCAGTGCTTGAGACTTGATACAGAGATTTGCAACAAGCCCAGATCTGGGGTATTTGCTGGCTCTCCCAGAATTCAGGAGCTTCCTGGGAATTCCGGGAGAGTTGTCAGCTATGATTAATACTGTTTCATTTTCTTTGTAGATCCACTTTCAAACGGTTGCAGTCCTCGGTTAGAAGTTCTAATTTCCAAAATAGGGACATCCGAAAGTTCCTTTTCGGAAGTCCCTGTTTTGAATACTTACCAGTTTATACTTTTTTTTTTCAGAATGGGTGAGTATGTCAATAGGCATACTTCACCCATTCTCATTTGGAAATACCACCGGCGCTATTGCCAGACCGAGGGAAAGGTGAGTAACCTCTCTGTGGGTTAGGGTCAGACTGCAGGGAAGGGACAATTTTGGTCAGGCTGCGGGAGATGGTGGGTTAGGGTCAGGCTGCAAGGAAGGAAGGGAGGGTTAGGGTCAGGCTGCCAGGAAGGGAGGGTTAGGGTAATGAGAGGGGAGGGTTAGGGTTAGAATTAGGGAAAGGAGTGGGGGACTTTTTTTTTTTTCCTCCACCGGCGCTATTGCCGGACCGAGGGAAAGGTGAGTAACCTCTCCGTGCGGGAGAGGGAGGGTTAGGGTCAGACTGCAGGGAAGGGACAATTTTTGTCAGGCTGCGGGAGATGGAGGGTTAGGGTCAGGCTGCAAGGAAGGGATGGTTAGGGTAATGAGAGGGGTGGCTTAGGGTTAGAATTAGGAAAAGGAGTGGGGGACTTTTTTTAACTTACTTTTCGGAGCACCGAAAGGTCGGTGCTCCATGGATCAATTGTTATGCCTCATCGAGTCCTATGCAATCGAAATCCCAGCCAGTTCGAAACTGACTGGGAGGAAACGGCCCTATCGAATTAGGGTCGTTCTAAGCAGGGACCCACCCCCCTTTCATTGATTGTGATTGCTAATACACAATACAATGTATAGATATTATGCAACTATTCACATGAAATATCCAGGATATAAAGTTACTATATACACTGGCATAAGAGTATAAAGTAATAATAAATATTTCATATCTTGATTGTCTGCATTATAACAAAGGATGTTTTAATAGATTATGGCAATAGAAGCTAAGTTACATAGGCACAGAATTCCCACATGAGCAGCTATGATATATGGTTCCAGTATATGACTGGAACACCCTCATTTTATAAATGTCTATGAAAACCTTTGAGAAAAAACAGCAAAACTCTTGGACACATTCATTTTTCTTCACTGAAATGTCCTTCTTGGCAGACGCACATAATCTTAATGTTAGCAAAGAGACGTTTCGCATCTACGTACACATATAACTACAACAAAGGTTCTTTCAAGAACACCGGGCACCTCTCCAGTGATATTTGGGAAGAGTGAAATGCTGTCTTCACTTGATTATTACTAATGTAATATAGGATTACTTTCCGACATGGTAAATCAAATAAAAAAAGATGTGCATGGGTTTTTTTTTTAATTAATGTAAATAAAAAATATCATGAATATATGATTCATCTCTTTTCTATGCAAATTTAATGAGTTTTTCTGGTTACTGCCTAGTTTCTGGTAAGTTACAATTATAAACAGATATTGATCTCTAGTTATAACAGTATTATCTGATATTAACAATTATTGTCAAGTTGCAAAATACAAATGAGCTTCATACGGTCTAAAGTTATAAGGGAAGAATAATTATTTAGATGCTATATATTTTCTTTATCGGCATACAAGTAATTGACATATTTAACACATCATTAAATGTTATTAGTTATATTTCTTTTTCAACAAGCAAGAATACTCCTATTATTTATTATTCTTAATTTCAAGAGTCGTAACCAGTGGTGCGCAATGCTACAAAGATGAGGGAAGACCAAAGGGACACCACGTTTTTTTCATGGCTGACATCTCTTGTAATAATCTGCAATCGGTGCACCGTTTGGGCCAATGCTGTAAGGACTAATGATGAAGGATTGGTTCTGTGCCCTTGCCTTAAAACTTCTTTGCTGCTCCCCGCAAAATAGGGACAGTGCGGACAGTCCACTTCTTGTCCTGCCCTGCTGTCTGACAGGTGTGGGTCCCTGCTTAGAACTTATTTCGATAGGGCCGTTTCCTGGATATCCACGGAGCACTGAACCTTTGGTGCTCCGAAAGGTAAGAGAAAAAATAACCCAACACTTCCCCTAATTCTAACCCTAACCCTCCGTTCTCATTACCCTAACCTTCCCTTCCCTGCAGCCTGACCCTAACCCTCCCTTCCCTGCAGCCTGACCCTTACCCACCATCTCCCGCAGCCTGACCCTAATTCTCCCTTTCCTGCAGTATGACCCTAACCCCTCTATCTCCCGCAGCCTGACCCTAACCCTCCCTTCCCCGCACCCTGGAGAGGTTACTCACCTTTCCCTGCAGTCCTTAGGTAGCTGTGGTGGGATATCGGCGGCGGGTTGTTTCCGAATGAGAATGGGTGAAGTATACTGATCGGCATACTCACTCATTCTGAAAAAAATTATAAAGTGGGCGGTATTCAAAATAGGGACATCCGAAAAGGATCTTTCAGATGTCCCTATTTCGGAAATCACAATTTCTAAGCGGGGACTGCAACCACTGTCTGATATTCTCCCAGGATGGAAAATGCCCCTTTTTTTGTAGGTCTCAATGCAGTTCAGAGACATCCACTGTCACCATGATAGCAGGACGGGCTCTCTTGAAGATGTGTATGAAAAGGCCCCAATTGCAAGTGTAATAATTTGTATTATTTTATCCATAAAATATTTCATAAGTATGAATAACTCTGAATTAGCCCCAGTGGGTATAGTTCAGTGCATGGATGGTATTAGAGAATCACAAAGAAAAGATACCGTGCATTCAGTATATGGCCTTACCTCTGTATACACTCACAATGCCTCTTTATATGACATGTGCAGTAAAGTTTTTATCTAGAGCAGCAGCATTGTTTCCTTATACACTGAATTCATTTGAATATTCATCCTGACGTCAATCTCTTTGCTGTTGTCCTTTCTGATTTGTTCATAGTGTATCTCGGATGCTGGTTAGTGAGGGGAAAGGATGGGAACGCCCTTATTTACTTCCTGCACTGCAGCTAGGGACAATGTCATACCATTTACTGATTTTACCCATTTGTACATTGACTGCTGTTTGTTTTGAAAACCTTTAGTACAGAGCCCATGTCTCTAATTTTACTAAAAGCTGCCCTAGTCTGTCTGTGTGTGTGTTATGTTTGGAGTAGACAAATATCTGGAGAAAGACATTGTAAACTTAATTATCTTCAATAAGCCTTTAAGTCCCTAGTCCCTATTCCTCCTCTTGTATTGTGACTGACAGCCCCAGTGTACCTTAAAGAGGCCAGAATCTAATCAGAATGCAACAATACAAAGTACCCCAGCATTAGTGGCAGGGGAAGGCCAGCTAATTGCCTGTGTGTTGTCAGTCATAATTGCAATGTTGGAGAGAGCTGGATCTGAGCTCTCCTGCTACAATGGTTGGATCCTGTGTTACTTGGTTTTAATAGCTGCTTATTTGTTTGTGCGGAAATTGGTCTATAGGAGCTTCCACTCATCTCAGTGTAAAGATAAATATAAAATGCAAGAATTTTAATGTAACAGAAAAAGGAGGATGTTGACATTGTATAAAATAACTATTATGAACAAAAGTTATTCTTCTAAACCTTCCATATTATAGCTTGCTTGTGTCATTGCTGGTGTGTGATGCTAGTGTACATGAAAATGGTGTACAGAATAATGGTATTATTTTATGAGCTATTTACTGTAAATACAGTTAGTGCATGTTATTAGTATAAGTCCTACATTTCTAAAGCTGGTCATACACTAGAGTGATTGGGTCGTATTCAGAGATGCATTTTTGAGGGTAGATTTTTTTAGGATCGGATCAACTGCGCATGACTAGTAACTTTAGTTGCGCCATTTACATGAACTATAGGGACATACATGTGAATCACACTCGGGGACATACGCACCGAAATCCGACGGATGGAAAAATTTACATAAAAGTGGGTGGGGGGAGGCATTTAAATGAACGCATGGAGGCGTGGTTATAGAGAATCATACGGACGGAGCACATATACTCACGTAAGTCCACAGGTAAAGAACAGAGTGGTCTATGTACTCGTAAGTCCCCGACAGCACGTCCAGGAGAGGGGAGTGTCGGGGTTGTTGGTGGGTGTTTCCTTGCTCCGGCCGTGCGTGTAATTGCGTACATTAAAAAAAAAAGGATCTCTGAATACGGCCCATTATTGGTCCAATAATTAGTTGATCTGAACTGAACTCACTGCAGTGTATGACCAGTGTACAGCCCAGCAGAGGGGCCACCTCCTGCTGGAATCTGTGTATTGTGTAGACAGCTTTAAGATGGCCACACACAATGCAATGGTCCCAGTGGCAGTTATAATGCTATATAACACAATAGGGTGATTGGACTGTGTGTGGAAAGCTACATCCATTATGGAAGTAATATATGTATTATACATAATTACATGTGTATTGCACTTCTAATAATGTATCATTATTATAATTAGGTTTTTATTTTTGTTAAGGAATTTTTTTATTTTTTTTTGCATAGTTTGCAATAAAACCAAACCAAAACAAAGCTTGTTAGTGAGTCTCTTCCATCCTTCGTAGTAACAGCTGGGTGCTATATATGTGTGTCTGTGTGACCTTTATTGTCACCATAGCAAAGTATGATCTATATCTGATCATGGCAACATGGAGCATTCCCTAGTACTGGGAATGATATAGTGAGGTGATTAGAGGAAGGAAAATGGTCAGAAATTGTGTTATTATAGGATCTCTAGATGACCTTCTTTATAGGAAACCCCCCTCCCCTCCTCAGAAAAGGGTAGTGGTGGAAAGGTTAGGAGTATTAAAGAGGATAATTAATGCTTCTTGGGGAGTTACAAAATACGATTAGGAAGAGATTGAAATAAAAGATCAAGACTTGGATGTCAGCGAATGAAGGGCTACAAAATATTCTATTAGTGTTGTTAATTAT
>WWET01000172.1:409339-439101 GCA_011038615.1 Limnodynastes dumerilii | reverse complement strand
AGATGTTGCCCATAGCAACTAATCAGATTCTAGCTCTTTCCTATTACATGCTAGAAAATGTCAGCTACAGTCTGATTGGTTGCTATGGGCAACATCTTCTTTTCCTTTCCTGCAGCTTATAAAATCTGGCCCCTCCTGTTCCTTGCCTGCTGTATAACAAGAAATAGATAGCCAGGGCCTGTGTAATAATCGCTCTGATTTGGATGGGACGCTGCAAAGAATTGTCAAAGAACAACTTGGCTGTGGGAAAACAATGACAACAAATTCTTTGCTTTTTTTTTCCCCATTTTCTCAGCAGAATCTGTGTAATTTTTTTTCTTGTGAAATTCAGTATCATAAACATTTGTCCAGAATGTATTCCCCCCCCTTTCAAGTGTGACCTCATCAGAGACTTTTTGGCGCAGCGGTAATATTTCCATAACTTTACCCCCAGGAAACTAAATGCGAGTTTTATGAATCCTTTCGCTTTTTCGGTGCCCCGTGGAGCCATTGTTTGCTGGAAATAAAATCGACACATGACCCTGACAAACAGGAACTGCGCATTGCCTCCTACGGCTTGCAGGTTCTGTTATACAACCCATAAAACCAAATGATAAATCTCTTATTGTGGTTGAGTTTTATTTTTTTTTAACCCCCCGAGTACCCTGGTAATCTGTCATTTTACTTTTGTCGCACACTGTTTAGGTAGCACATGACCGTGCCTTTGATAAACGGAATTCATTTTGAAGCCTTATTACCTCCGCTCATTGCCTTTCTTTGAATGCAATGCAGTCTTATTATACCACTGACATGTATTGTTACTCACAGCTAGAGGTGTGCAACATGATAATAATTTTCAATGAAAGTACATGCCTCATCTTTTTCTATATAATTACCTCTTATTCTTTCATGTTCCCTCTGCTTTTATTTCCCCTGCCATGGTGGGAAAGGGAAAGCCAATTTGCAGAAATAGATGTGTAATTCACATTTATATATTTTATTTATTATTACAGATATACGTAATGGGCTTGCAATTCACCAAATCCGATAAAGACAAAATCGACCCTTTAAGTCCCTAACCACCTTCCCCCCCCATCCAAAAATAAAACTATGAGCACCGAAGTCACTGATTTCTTCAGTTCAATGATTTAGTAAAATGCATTTGAAATGCTCAAAATGAAACTCATTGCTTGAAGACGCTAAAAGTGTTTAACCTGCGAGATGAGTTAGGGTGGAAAAACAAACTGCAAACTAAAGGATCTTACCCATTTATTTTAAAATAGTTTTCGTTGCATGAGCTGCCGGCAGAAACCCAATTGAAATGAATAGACCATTCAAATCTCTGAAGAGCAACATCTATGTAAGTGCTACTAAGAGCTGTTTTGCCTTAATTCTTAACCATGGGTGGGTGACCTGGGCTGGCTCCTGTTGAAACAGGGAGACGCATTGAGAGAGGTTTTGGTATTTAGCTCTTGCTAGAAGTAATCTGTGCAGGACCTATGGGGGAATAAGAAAGGACATTCTCACCTGTGTTGTAGATGTGAGTCCCTGCTGCGATGTTACACATTGCGAAATAGGGACAGCTGAAAGTTAGGCTGCGGGGGGACGACGACTTATATTTAGGCTGCTGGAGGGGTGACTTAGGGTTAGGGAGTGGGGAGGGTAAGGGAGTAGGGAAGCCTTACCTTTTGGAGCACTGTGTTCGGTGCTCCGGGGATCAATTGCTATGCCTCATTGACTGGCTGACCCATGTAGATGTGTGGCCTATGTAATTTGTAAAGAATCTAGCTACATTAGTAAGACCACTAAAAATACGATTTGCTTTTGAGACCCCGGTTAATTCCCGTATTAGCTTGACCTATATAATAGTGTCTCAGCAGTTTAGTTTTTTAAACTGAGAATGGAAAAGTCATATCAGCGCTCACTTGCCCGGATCCAGAATGAATAAAATGACCTGGCTTCCATACACTATGTACTGTATGTAAGTTAGCTGTAAATTGGTACTGCGCTTGCTGTTCAATACTGCGTTCTGTGCAGCAGTCAGACTCAGCACGTGGGGGCTGGCCACTCAGATACACATGAAAGTATTTCAGTTGTACAGTAAGGGCTCTGCTAATCCTTTATGTGCAACTCAGAATTCCACACGCACGCACGTACAAAGATGTGTTCCGGAATACTTAAGTTAGGGTTCTAGAAACGTAAATCAATTCTCCACACATAGGGGCGCAGGGGGGGATGCCAAAATCCATACGTTAGCCTCTGCAACGGTGGCTAACGTACGGATTAAGCTCTTAAATCTGGATCAGGTTGACTGTTATGAGAGTCCTTTTTCAGCTACAGACATCACTGTGGGGCCAGCATAGGGACCCGGTATAGAGCAAAGCATTTCTCTGCTGTGCTTATAGGGCGACTGTTCAATGCATTGCATTTTTAATCCTTGAAGTTTAAGAAAACATGCCACACAGCGCTAAGGTCCTGAGTTTGATTCCCGGATGAGGCCTTATCTGTGTGGAGTTTGTATATTCTCCCTGTGTCTGCATGGGGTTTCCTCCCACAAGCCCCCAAAAAAATGCTGGTAGGTTAATTGGCTGCTGACTACATTAACCCTAGTCTGTCTGTCTGTGTATGTGTTTGGGACCTTAGTATGTAGCTCCAATAGAGGCAGGGACTGATGTGAATGTCTAATATTCTCTGTAAAGCACTGTGGACAATTTATGGCGCTATATAAGTAAGCAATAATAATAATGTTGCAGAGTTGTTTTGCCTGATGCCCACAGCAATTGGGTTTGAAAGCCATTGATGGTTTAATAAAACTTGGCAATTATTACAACCCATTTAGATGTTTTATATTTGTTCATCTATGAAATCACGTTCATATTTACCATATATTTTAGCTTACCGTCGAGTTTACATAAAGGAGAGCTTTAGTTATCTATGTTTCATTATGTTGTGGAGTTCCTAATGTGCAAAGCAGTGAAAGGAGAATGTGTATTTTCCCCTCCTAAGCCATCTTGTTGAATATCTGAAAAATGAAATGAAAATAAAATCTATTCAGTTGTTATGAAGAGCCTACTGATTGATGACGACAGAACATCGGTTCTTGTTATGCCTATTGGGAATGAACTAGAGATGCTCATGTCCCTGGAGATATAACAAGGAACTTGTTGGTGTGGAGATTCAGGCTTTGTTTTACACGGACATGTATTTTTTACCTTTCTTCTATAACCCATTAGCCATGTTCTGTGTGTGTTGGCTTCTATATTGTATTGCCTGTAATTCTGATCTATGGTGCCAGTCTAATTTATGAGGGGGATATTGGGCATCAGCAAGAACATTTTTATTGTGAGATACCGGCTCATCATAGTTCAATTGTCTCGTAAGTTTGCTTGGGTTATTAAATTGGGCTGCCATCCTCCTGGTGGTTTCTGCCCATTGGCTGTTTCTTTTGTGAACAGTCTTTGCTTTTATACAGACATAATTTTTTGGAATGATGTGGTCTATTTTCTATCACTCTGCAATTGAATGGGATGTAAAAGGCAAAATGTATTTTTGCCCTTTGATTAATATGCCCCTATACCTCTTGGATCTTTTTTTCATACATGAAATGGTTCTGAATGTTTTTCCTTTGTATTTACCGTACTTTATATGCCTGCTGGGAACCATTGCTCTGTTTCATAATCTTCGTGACATTTATATTGTAGAATAAATGACAGTATATTGATTTATGTAATATAGTGTAAAAGATATACCAGTGTTGTCATAACAATCATAATTTCTACAAAATTGTAGTGTTGGAGTAGCTACAGAAACTATTGCTTTTCTGTAGACGATACAGCAAAGCATTATTTACGTTGGTGGTTATTACTATTATTGAGGATTTAACTATAAAGTGTTTCATACAAAGGAAAGAAAGTGCTAATGCTCTGAAATCAAACATTATATAGATCACTGTGCACCTGTATCTATATAAGTAGTATAAAGTCTTCACAGTATGGAGCAACCTAGTCTGTGTAGCAACATAACAATGCATCTAATCTAGAGGTTTTTTCCCACACTGGCATCGGGAAACGTCTGCTTTTGCGTGTTGTGCATGCTCTAAACGCCACAATCGAAACGGATCCAGCGTATCCAATTTTAAGACATTTCTGTCTGGCGTTGTGGGAGGGGTTTAGTACTGTAACGTACAGTAAGGGCAGAGATTTGGTTGACTGCAAGATCTTCACTTCCCATCAGTCGCCATTTAAAGTGGGGTCCAGGGAAGCGCAGATTGCATTTAATCTTGGTCACAAGTTCAAATAACACATTTAATGAAGGGGACACATTACATAATACCATACCAGAAGCATCCTGCACAGCTAGATTTACTAAGCTGCGGGTTTGGAAAAAGTAGAGATGTTGCCCTACAAACAAAAACAAAACATAAAAACCTCCAAACCATATTGCTTCTACCACTTGCAAATTGGACACTCCTCAGAATTCATAAGGGATTTATAAATTGCAGGGAAAAGACATCTGTACTGAGTGGCTGCTACATTTCAGATGAGTGGCCGTTCGCTCCCAGCCAGTTCTCGATGAGGCATAGCACCGAACACGGTGCTTCGAATGGTGAGCAACCCTTTCCGCAGCCTAACCCTAACTCCCGACCCCCCCAGCCTAACCCTCTGTGTCCGGAGAGGGTTACTCAGCTCTTCAGTGTTACAGCGACGGCTTTTCCGAAAATGAATGGGTGAGTATGCGAATCGCAACTTTCAGCTGTCCCTATTTCGCAATGTAAAACATTGCAGCGGTGACTCGCAACGATTTAGAGTTTGGGTCCCCGCTGCGAACCAATTCCCAGTTTCGAACTGGCTGGGATATCGATTGCTTATGCCTCGATGAGGCATAGCATTCGATCCCCGGAACACGGTGCTCTGAAAGGTGAGCAACCCCACTACCTAACCCTAAGTCCCCTCCCCCCTTCCTGCAGCCTAACCCTAATTCCCCCCCTTCCCATACCCTAACTCTAAATCTGGTGTTCCGGCTCTTCCCAAAAATGAATGGGTAAGTATGCGAATTGCATACTCACCCAATCATTTTAAAAAAATCTCCGATGTATCACTTTCGAAATAGGGACAGCCGAAAAGCAACTTTCAGCTATCCCTATTTCGCAGTGTGAAACATTGCAGCGGGGACGCACAACGAATTTAGATGCAGGCCCAGGGGCTCTTATTGTGTCGCCGGGAGGTTGCACGGGGTGAGGTGGCAGGCTTCTTCCATTTGTTAGTGATGATAGCTGTAGGTTTGTTTTGGCTCGCATACAGATAAGTGCTGGTAAGCTCATCTTTCAAGCACCAGTAACATACACCTTTTTGTGGTTCCTTTTGTTTGTAGTTATCTTACTTTGCAAAGCACATTTCCTTTATTATCCCCATTAGACTTTGGGCTGGCAGCCTTTCCTGCTAGTGCCTCTGCCTGATGGTTCCTGTGGAGCCGTGCCATGAGGACTGTTCTCTCCGTAATTGGACCTGATTATACGGGAGAGCGCCTGTCTTCTCTTCCCCGCCTGCTCTGCCTTTCAGAGCTGTACAAATCACTCAGCCCCACACTGCTCCTTTTATTAGCAGAGCCCGGTTAGAGATCACATATCATTTCTTTGTAGCGCAGTGGAAGTACAGGTGAATGAAAAGTGTTACCCCCTTAGGTCTCTGCAGCGATCCTGATATAGGCAGGAATAAACTTTACCCACGGGTGGCATTACACTGCAGTCTGACACCCTCCAGGCTTCTTGTGTTCATGTCCTTTTGTTTTCAAGTTTAAAAATCCCCAGATTGTGCGACTACATGGGCTAGGCTTCCTGTGCGGCATTGTGTGTCATTTTCCAGGACTGTTCAGCAGCACAGTCTGTATCTGTTGCAGTATTAATAACTGATAAGGACTGTGTGTTCTATCAGAAATAAACCATGTTCTCTGAGAGCTGTGATATTAATATGATATTCTACTGGCACTTTCTGCATAAATAGACTCTCTGGATCCAGACTCTCTGGATCTCCGCTCTGTAATTGTGGTACTGTCATCTTATTAGGTAAAAGAATATACAGCCTATTCTTCCTGAGGTCTTGCTTAAACGCTGATGGCACAGCTGTAGGCTGGATGTCTAAGTAAATACAAATGTGGAAAAATCCTGCTGCTCTTTGAAAACTTTCTTTTGCATTATCCTAGTTTTTCCTCAGTGATCTAGGAAGGATATCCACAGTACCCAATAGGAAAGGCTACTATGCACTTGCAAGTAGGAGTGAATACAATGTACAGTATAGGTGTGTCAACATACAGCATGCCCATCCAGCATCCTGAACCACCACTATTTTACATTGGCAGAAGTTAAAAAGGTTAAGGTAGACTATGGCCATCAGAAGCCTTTTGGTGTGAGGGAAGTGGTTAGTGAAGCAATCACATGGGTGACTCGATATGGCTCTATGATTACAGATACCCCATGCATCCTATAATCACAAATCCCAGTGAGGAAATTAGGATTTGATGGTTTTTTTCTAATGAATTCCTCATATGCTTATTAAAAGCAGATTAAAAGCAATAAGAATATTTTGAAAATAATTCTCAGATTCCCAGAAAAAGGAAATGCTGGAATATTCCAAATTCAATATTTAATGCACTTAAGTGAGATATTTGGGCCAGGCCATGCCCCCTCTTGGGTTTGTAAGGTTGGACGTCCTTCTGATTAAGTGCTTCTTTATCTGCTTTACATTTCTCATTCAAGATTTACTTCAGTTACTGAAAAGGAAAAGTGTAACTGATGTGCATAAACTCCAATCAGACACAAGTTATCATTTCAATAGAGGGTACTAGATAAAAAGAAGATTCTGATTGGCTGGAGAATTAGTATATGGTAACTCCCAACATCAAATGAGGCCCTGCCCCTTCCCACATAAGAAGGGCTATACCCCCTTTACTGTCCTTGATCTGGGAACTCTAGTCCCCTTTTCTGACAGGTATATTTTCAAAATATTTTTCTGTTTTGTTTTTGTTTATCATTATTATTATTTTTTTTAAATAGAGCTTTCACATTAATGTGAGTTAGGGGTGTATCCCCCCATGCTTGTTCTATTAGTCCTGTCCCAGCCCTGTGGCTGTTTCATATCCCCCCTTCTCTGCATTGAAGGTTTGTTTCATTTATGACTTATTCACACCTCTGCAGTTCTACAGATTAACACCTACATTCAGAAGCCCTGTCCCTCACCCTGGAGACCTTCCTTCCTGCAGTGACGGCCAGAGGGATTAATGTGACTGAGGTGGGTGGTTAGAGCAGTGGGTAACAGGTTGAGAGCTGATAGGGCCACTTGGAAACCACTGTGCTATATTAGTAATCATCCCTCCCTTATTTCTTCATTGTATCATTGTGTGTTGTCTTTCTAGTCTGGGCTTTGCTTTATTCAGACCTTCAAAGCTTTTGATTTCTTGTATGTAAACATCAAAGATTAATTTGTGGAGCCTAATGAGCCTTTTACAAGGCCAGCTGTAAACAGTTTCTGCAAACGTATATAGTGGGAAACCAGGGAGGAACAGTACAAAGCTGCTATTCACAGAGCAGAGAGGTATGGTTAGAGGCAGGCTGGCGTCTTGCTTGCAGAGGACTGTTTCCTACCAGCCTGAATGCTAGACAATGTTAACACTTAGCTGTATACACAAAGCTCTACAAGGAAAGACTGTGTTATGTTGAATAAATAAAAACTGGCGTATGGAAATGTACTGGAAAGGGAGGGCAAGAGGTGCGACCGTCCCAAACATATGACAGGGGCACCAGGGATCTAAAAAATAACAGTGAATTTACGCTAGCCGCTAGCATAAAAGTGCCCATTAGTACTCCGCATGCGTGCGGCAGATGTTACGCAACGTAACTCAGAGCCTAAGGCCCAGACACGTATCATCATCGTAACTATGTATGAAGGGGCGTGCCATTACGCTTCGGAGGCGGGGTGAGGCATTTAAATTGTACAGTGTGGGCGTGCTTAGGCGTGTAAGTACGTTCAGCCATTACGACCATCAGGAGTTACGCTTGGAAAAGTTAAGGTAGGGTTTGGAAAGCGTAACACGGCTAAACTACGTACGACTGAGAGGAGTGCATAGTAAATACGCTAGTGTAAGTACCCTACGCTAGGAAATCTAAACGTAGCTCTGGATCTGGCCCATTGTGACTATCCAGTTTCCCCTCCCTGATTGGTCAGTGATGTGGCATATGTTACTACTGTATAACTAAAACATTATAAAAAGATGGCGATTGATCGGTGAATTGCTTTTGGTGAAGTGGTTGATATGGTCGGCTTGTGGTAAAGGAGGCGTGTGTTTGCACCCTAATCTGCGTCTGTTTTTCAGTTGCTGTGTGTCATGTTTATAATATTGACCGATTGCTTAGGTCAGGTTATAGGAGGAAAGTATTTATTACACATATTTATAAGCAGAAATACAATGAACACAAAATCTAAACCAGAGTTCATTATGTTCATCATATCACTGCGTCTAAATGCAGTATCTGCACTTACCTTGCCTGCTTTTAATCTTTGGGTTCCTGGGGACACACAGTGTCTGTGTGCTACTACCCTTTATTTTGTGCATTGTAATGGGAACGACTGGTGGGTGTACCATGAAATATTGTTTCTCTTGCCCTCCTCCCTCTCCCCATACTATGGATACCGCAGATTGTGACAGGCCCAAACTGTGACAATCTCCTTTTCTCCAGCTACATCTCAGAACCCTTACACAAGGTGTGGGTGTGGGTCCCCGGTATGAAAGGCCCTATTTCGATAGGGCCCTTTTCTCCCAGACAGTTTTGAACTAGCTGGGATTTTGATTGCTTATGCCTCGATGAGGCATAGCAGTCGATCCCTGGAGCACCGAACGCGGTGCTTCGAAACGTAAGTGTCAAAACTAACCCCAACCCTTCCCCCAATTTTAACCCTAACTCTCCCCTTCTATTACCCTAACTCTCCCTTCTCTGCAGCCTAACCCTCCCTTCCCTGCAGCCTGACCCTAACCCTCCCTTCCCCGCAGCCTGACCCTAACCCTTCCCTGCAGCCTGACCCTAACCCACCATTCCCTGCAGCCTGACCCTAACCCTCCCTTCCCTGCAGCCTGACACTAACACACCATTCCACATAGCCTGACCCTAACAGTTTTACCCTGGAGAGGTTACTCACCTTTCCCGTTGCCCGGGTCCTGCGGCAGCGGCGACGTTTCCGAAAATGAATGGGTGAGTATGCCGATCGGCATACTCGCCCATTCTGAAAAAAAAATTCTAAAGATTTCAAAATAGGGACATCCGAAAAGGAACTTTCGGATGTCCCTATTTCTGGATTCCTTCCTGCTATGCCGGGACTGAAACCTCTTACACAGATGCTGGTAGTTTTTAAATAAATCATATTTTTACATGTACTTAATAGGGCCACTAAAAAAAAAAAAAAAAAAAAAAGATCATTCATTTTTTAATATCTGAAGCATCAGAAACGTCCATCATTTTGTATAGTTAGCAATTTAAAATGTTTTGTTGTTAGTGCATGAAATTATTGTAAAGTGTTCTGGGAAACTCTCAGCATGGGGCTCATTCATAGCTGATGACTTAGTATTTAATGATTTTTGTTTTGATGCGCATAAATATGTGAAATCCATAGAGCTATGCACTCTAAGGACCAGATTTACTAAGCTGCGGGTTTGGAAACGTGGAGATGTTGCCTATAGCAACCAATCAGATACTAGCTCTCACTTTCTTTTTACTTACTAGAGAATGTCAGCTAAAATCTGATTGTTGCTATGGGCAACATTTCCACGTTTCCAATCCCGCAGCTTAGTAAATATGCCCCTAAGTAAAGCTCACCTTTTACATGAAGGGGGCGCAGTCGGGCACTGAGACGCTGGGCTATGTGCAGCATGGGTGCATTTGCACAACTTACACCACATTCATTTTGAATAACACAGTTACTTGCTTTAGTCGTTTTAAGCGTACTCCTTAGTGAGGACAGCAGAATGTTCTGACACTGGCAAGTGACTGGTTAAAGAATTAGACTGTATTAAAATGGTTTGCATGTTTGGCAGCAGGGAGGTTACTCATTACCTGCTGTGAGGGCAGCGCTGATTAATGGCTCCCCGTATACACTGCAGCTTTGGAAAGTTTCATTTGCCAGGCCCTGTGATTTATGACACCTGTTTGCAGCCTCCCTGGGTTGGTAGGAGTGTGCTGTCTAGTCTGTGGTGTCTGTGTAATAGTCTGAGCAAAGTGGAGTAGAGTAAATGTGATTCATATCCCTAAATTGCCCAAGCACCCCTGAGTCAGTCTGACGTGCTTTTATACCCTCCACTGGCTCGCTTTGCTCTGCAGTGGCACTCCCTTGTGTTCGACTTCTAAAAGCTTCTTCACCATTAAAAGAAAGTGTACAACTTACAAGCGGTGTGCTCTGCCCTGATCAGTAAAATGCAATGTTTTTCTTACGTGAGACTGAACACACTTGCTGCAGACTGTCCAGCTCTGATGTCTTCCAGTAGCCTCCTGCCTCTTGAGAAAAGAATGCTAATTCAGAAGCTGATTTATGTAGAGTGCAGCAGAATATAAACTCCATGTCACAACTGCTAAGACACTGGTTTATTCAATGTATGTGATACTCCTATCCTTTACGGAGTTATAAATAAATATATTTCTTCTTTTACGTCCCCCCTCTCTACCTACACAATTTAATCTTCTATACAGACACATTAAAACACATGGATGCCTATTAGCATATATTAAAAGGAAAGACTTATTACAGTAGTAGTATTTTCAAAATGGTGTCTTAAAAGAAGCATATTTTGGCATGGAGGTGCTTCAGCTTTTTCATTGGGGCAAACCTAGTAATCAATGTTCCTTGTGTCAGATGGGATATTCTCTGTATAAAATGTTTTATCAGTAAATAGTTGTTCTTACTGATTTTGCAATCACTTTTCCTTTTCCTGATAATCCCATATTCCCAGAAGGTCCATCTAGCTAATATAGGGATTATTGATCCTTATGCAGTTACTGTTAGATGACGCAAAGGTTTGATGAAAGACATCGGAAAGGCGATGGATGCATTGACTTCCTTTAACCTGTCGTATGCCATAAGTATGCATGCGGTCGAAATGTATTGCATTGCAATAGTATTGTAGTCCTAGAGTTAAGGGACTGGGTTCTCAGACCCGGTGTGATCGCCCGTCCTGCCCCCATCCCGCCAGCATTTTTAGATACCTTATGGAACTTACAAGTGACATAGGACTACCTTAACAATGCGTGCAATGTCCGCACAGACATTTCCTCTCCCCCTCCACCCGGCTAAGCTAAATCCCTCCCCCCACCCACTTCTACCTAATCACTCCCCGAGGCGGCATTACACCGCCTCTTTCTACCTAAAATACTCCATACGGTTTTTAAAGAACCGAACTGGTAAGTAGATTGCGTAAAGGACCTACTATGCATGTGTGCTAGGTTCTTTACTAAAGATACACACCTAAGAAGCGACTACTACTTATGTGTGAATCTTTTTCAAGGTCATTATTAGAATTATTTGGAAAACACCTTAAGAAAAATATGAATGTGTCATTGAATGAAAAGATGGTTTAGGCAGCATAGGATGGTTAGGGGAGTGTTATGATTAGGCAATGGGACGAGGATGGTTAAGGGAGGGTTCAGGTTAGGCTGTGTGATGAGGATGGTTAAGGGAGGGTTCAGATTAGGCTGTGTGAAGAGGATGGTTAAGGGAGGGTTCAGGTTAGGCTGTGTGATGAGGATGGTTAAGGGAGGGTTCAGGTTAGGCTGTGTGATGAGGATGGTTAAGGGAGGGTTCAGGTTAGGCTGTGTGACGAGGATGGTTAAGGGAGGGTTCAGGTTAGGCTGTGTGACGAGGATGGTTAAGGGAGGGTTCAGGTTAGGCTGTGTGACGAGGATGGTTAAGGGAGGGTTCAGGTTAGGCTGTGTGACGAGGATGGTTAAGGGAGGGTTCAGGTTAGGCTGTGTGACGAGGATGGTTAAGGGAGGGTTCAGGTTAGGCTGTGTGACGAGGATGGTTAAGGGAGGGTTCAGGTTAGGCTGTGTGAGGAGGATGGTTAAGGGAGGGTTCAGTCTGGCTGTAGGACGAGGATGGTTAAGGGAGGGTTCAGGTCAGGCTGTGTGACGAGGATGGTTAAGGGAGGGTTCAGGTCAGGCTGTGTGACGAGAATGGTTAAGGGAAGGTTCAGATCAGGCTGTGGGTTAAGGATGGTTAAGGGAGGGTTCAGGTAAGCTGTGGTTAGGGGAGGATTAGGTTGCGGGAAGTGGATACTTGGACTACACCCCACCTGGAGTGGCACAGGTTGCCTGGGCTAGACACCAGTGCCTTCTCCACCGCAGCCATCTAAAAATCTCACAGCCATTTGTAGGTTGTTTTCCTCATCATAGGTTTCAGTATTATTGTGATAAATTGTTTCATTTTGTAATCTGTAATTACGTTTGCCACTGAGTCCTACCAAGAGTAATGTTGCAGATTAAAACGTTATTTGCTGTTTGTGCATGATATTTGTCTGGGAGATATTGAGCTAAATCCTATTACGTGACCAACCGCTGGCATACTTTATGTCCCAGGTTCACTAAACACTCACAGAGCATGTTCTACAACCTATTACTAGCCGCTTCCTATGGCGTTGTTTGGGATGAGCTCATTACTGCTCTGATTCATCCTCTCGTATGCACGTGAAATATGCTAGTGATTTTGGTTTAATTGTTACATGGGACGGTTGTATTCTCAGCTTTAATTTGGGCCATACATTTAATTGCAAAGGGACATCGCAGCAGCTCTATCTGGTTTCATCGTCTCTTCATTTTCTTGTTGTTTTTTTCCCCTGTCCTTCCTTTACCCTGTGTGTGTGTGTTTCCTTTTTATTTTAATTTAAGAGACTTGTGGACTCCTCCTGCACCTCATCGCCTGCAATATTAAACAAGTGTTTTTAATTAAGGATCCGCTTGTTTGAAAGCCAATTTATTAAGGTCTTTTGACCTCTCAGCTTGCTACAAGCGATTGCAGACCTTCATGTTTGTACAGCTCCTTCCTTTGAAATGCCTCACCCCCACAATGACTAGTGGGATATTGGCAAACTGTTCATAGGAATGAGTCAAAGCCTCTCTCCTGGGAAGGGCCTCTGTATCATCTCTGGTCCTGTCCTCGCCATGAAGTTATCCATATACATTGCAGACCTCTAGCATACGTGGGGTTAACCCTGCGAGGGCTGGATGGAAAAGCAAGTAATTTCTTTTCATGGAATAGGAAACGTCCCTTTAATTAGCAGTATGCATTTATCAGTGTAATATGCGCTGTGTTTGAATTCTTAATGATGTTTTATCATGGTAAAAGCCTAGTCTATATCTGCATGATAGGTTGAAGGGGAGATGGGGATTTTGTGGTCCGGCTTATTATAATCCCTAGAAAAGCAGCTTGGCAGATGTCACTTTGTCTATAATATTATACACTCATATTCAGGCTATCGCGTCACTGTGATTACGGTTATCACAGAGTTTCTAGGCTTGTTGTTTAGTCCAGTTCTCCATAATTTTTTTTTTTATTTACATTTTTTACATTTTGATAAATGCTACGTCCGCAGGCGTGTTTACGGTAGCTGGAAACGTAAAAACGCTGATTTGTATGTACTGCACATGTGAACTCTGAACGTACGTACCAGCCTAGTATCCACAGCGTAACTACGCTGACATCCATAAGTAAGTACACTTTGGAGGCGGGGCTCAGACATTTAAATCATACAGTTTGGGCGTGCTTAGGCGCGTAAGTACATGCAGCCATTACGGCCGACAGGAGTTACGCTTTGAAAAGTTAAGGTAGGGTTTAGAAAGTGTAAAACGGCAAAAGTACGTACAAACGAGGGGAGTGCATACTAATTACGATAGCGTAAATACGCTACGCGTCGAAACGTAAAGGGAGCGTAGGTCTGGATCCGGCCCTAAGTAATAACATTTTATGTGGACTTGCATTAAAACACATGCAATGATTGTTCATATAAAATTGGATGTCAAAAATCCCAGCAGTTTTAGTGAATGAGCAGGTGAGCGAGAGGACGCAAGGTGACCTTCCCGGTCACCCTGTCAATAAACATACTGTGGTTGCTACAAAAAAGGGTTAAGGGAAAAACAGACAGAACAGGAAGTGCACATCTGGGATAGCTGGCAAGGGAGTGTGTGGGTAGTTGGGTGTAGGTGAAGTATCAGCAGCTCTGCTTTGTTGGCAGAACAGCTGATTGAGAAGGAGGGGAAAAAACCCTCAAGCAAGTCCCATGCATAATCCTACCCATGTGGCTGATGCAGAAGAGTGCCCATATTCTCTGAGGCATCACAGACACCCAGACAGGCATTTACATGATCTCTGGCTAGGATATTTACAAATATTCAATAGGAATTCCCCAGGTGCAGCATACTACAATTCTCCATCCATTGGTTATAATTCAAGCCACTTGTACTTTGTCACAATTGGCAGCTAGTCGTTGTCCATATAAATAGGGTATTGTTAGAAAACTGGAGAGAAAAGTTTTGCTGGCTTTAATGTCTCTGTTTTATTTACTTTTAATTCACAGGAACATGCAAAGTGAAGCTGCTAAAACCCTTTAGATGTTAATGTGACCTCTGGGTAGGGTACGGCTTAGAAGAATGTTACTCAGAGCACATTTCCTGGGTAGAAACTTTATTATGTCCCATGTAAATGTAGATGTTTGATATGAAGGGAAACTGCTCTGGTTTGTTCTCATAAGAACCTGTAATCTAGTGTAGCTGTTGAAAGACTTAAATGTATAGAAAATATTTAAGAAGATACAAGCGCTCCAAAACCCTGCTGCCAGAAACACTTATCTGGAGGAGTCCCAAAAACCTCCCAAAAATATGGATATGCAAGAGAAAAAGGATAGTGTGATCAGGCGCTGGGCAGTTTCAACAGGGGGAGGTCAATAGAAGAGTGTACCAAAATCACAGTTCCCAAATAAATAACTAAAAAACAATACCACACCAACACAAGCACTGGAATTGGCGCAACGTGCACCAATTCCATCTATTATGGTAAGTAAGAATTGCTGATTTTAGTACGCACCTCTACAAAGTGCAAGTTGAAATCCGAAATGTTCGTGGAAAAAGCCCAGCTGCCAAGCTTCGTGGCCAATTGAATCGGACTCTTGTGTCGGTGTACGTTGGAGTCAATTTGACCTTTTTTTTTTTTTTTTTGACCTGGCTGGTGGCAATCTAGTGAATGTGCCTTCAAGAACACATAAGAGAGACATATAAGACTTGAGGCTGCTCTTCTATTTTGTGTGAAATACAAATACCTTCAGTGGAAAAGGTGGCTTGTTGATGATCAGGATTTTTGTTACAGATTAATCCATGTGAGGAAAAGTGACATAAATCTGTCCTATGGAAAATATGTCTGGAACAGAAACCATTCTCATGGCATTGTTTGTTTCACACAATAGTGGAAATTTCACAGAAACTGAATTGTTAACAAATACTGAGATTTTCCTGAGCCAACCATATGCAGTTATGCAAATATGTGGATTTTAATATATGAATTTTAATGCACTGCTCTGTTGTTAATAAATAAAATAACTGTATGCATGAAGCAAAGACAATTGCTAGGCAGCTTGCCCATTTCTGAATCATTATTTATTGTGGAACACAGGATGCAGCACAGTGATTCATCACTTGGGTTTCTTTTACTCCACAGGTTCATTCCATAGAACATCAATATGGAAATATTAACCCGTACATTTTCTGTGAGGTCTTTACTAAGCTCAAAGAATTGGTCAATTTGCAGTCAAATTACAGTAAAGCAAGATACACACTGGGGCTTCTTCTGCCGATAATCGTGCAGATCACACGATCAAACAACAGTTTCAGAAGATATGTTAGTACTGTGTACTGTCCAGTGATGCTGCAGAAATGTCTGAAACAATATCTGATTGTTGGATCTGATTTTGGGGAGCTCCTAATTTTCACAATCAACGATGCTGAACCTCTGCCTCTTTCTTAAGAGTTTACGGTTATTGACTGCATGATCTAGCGGGGAATTGTTAGTGTGGACAGTATAAAGATCAGCTGCAGAATCATTCGTAAGCAAAGTAACGATATTGCATCATTACAGAAAAATAAATAAAAAACCACTCATTGGGCCCAAATCAATTAAACGCAAAGCCCGCGTTATTTTGGTTGCGAAAGTAAATGTGCAAATTTTTATTGCAGATGTTTATACGCACTGTATAGAGGTGCATATTAAATCTGCGTATTTTGGCTACCATAAAAGCCGGTTTTGGGCCGCGTGTTTGACATGCCTGGTGTAGTCACCATGCAGCGTCAGCGTACTCGATGATCAGTCACCAGGGACGTTGCATATTGTGTGACTTTTGTTGCATACTTTTAGGATCACTACTTGCTCCCCTGCACTTTAAGCCTTAATGAACCAACTAACACCTCAAAGATTATATGGTGTATATTTAGGGATGCTTTATTACATGAATAGACGTCCAGTTATGCCAGCAATCTTTTTTTTCATTTTCAAAATCCTTTAAAATAAAATTACTGATGATTTAAAAGGCACAGTTTTTGTTACCTCTATGCATGCTTTAAGGACATTGGGGTAGATCCAGAGCAACGTCCTAGTTATGTTTGTTAGCGAAGCTTATTTACGCTATCGTAAGTACTATGCACTCCCCCAGGCACTCCCATTGTATGGACGGACTTTTGCTGATTTACGTCTACCAAACCCTTAACTTAACTTTTCCAAGCTTAACCGCGCACGTACGGATGGACGTAACAGCCTTACCCAGCCCATACTGTACGATTTAAACTCCTCCCTCTGCCTCCAAAGCGTAGTTGGAACGTAAATACAGCTAGCGTACTTGTACATAGTTCCGAGAGTTTACGGCCGTCCTGAGTTACGTGTCAGAACATCTGTCGCTCATGTGCAGTAAATACTAATGGGCGAATTTATGCCAGTGGCTAGCGTTTGTAGTTCTGGATCTGGCCCATTGTTCCGCTTTATGCTACTATTTAAAAAAAAAAAAAATAATATATATATTTTAATGCTGACACTTGTTCTTAATTACTATGCACTCCCCCAGGCACTCCCATTGGATGGATGGACTTTTGCTGATTTACGTCTACCGAACCCTAACTTAACTTTTCCCAGCGTAACCGCGCACGTACGGATCGTCCTGATGGACGTAACAGCCTTACCCAGCCCATACTGTACGATTTAAACTCCTCCCTCCGCCTCCAAAGCGTAGTTGGAACGTAAATACAGCTAGCGTATTTTAGGAGCGCCCCTTTGTACATAGTTCCGAGAATGTTACGGCCGTCCTGAGTTACGTGTCAGAACATCTGCCGCTCATGCGCAGTAAATACTAATGGGCGAATTTACGCCAGTGGCTAGCGTATGTAGTTCTGGATCTGGCCCATTGTTCCGCTTTATGCTACTATTTAAAAAAAAAAAAAAATATATATATATATTTTAATGCTGACACTTGTGTTTGCCATTACCGCAACCCAAACCCTAACCCCAACGCTAACTCTAATTAGTATCTGACTTCCAATGTAGCGTTTGCAACGGATGGCAGGACAGAGCCTCAGCGGCAGTCACGGAAGTGAAAGACCTAGAAGAGGAGCAGACAGGATGAAATACTGGATAACGGGACAGGATGGGATAGAGGAAGACAGACAGGGAGAAGATACAATGACAGACAGAGGAGTGCAGGGGGGAGAAATACAGAAGCCGGGGGGGGAGAGATATGCGGCAAGGAAATGATAATTTTTTTTAATTATTCATTTTAGTTTGTTTTATATGCTGCTGTTATGATGCCAAACTAACATTTTATTATTTTAAACCCTTTTGGTAATCAATACAACAAACATTATGGTTTCTGCTGTATCTTCAATTTTGTAATTGTCCCCGTGACCATAACTGCTTGTGATGTCACATGGATATGATTTAGGTTTATAGACAGAGATGGAGCCAATGACTTTCTTCCTTTATATTTCCATTGTTATCCTGGAAAACTTGACAAAAGCAGGGTACGTGTATTTAAACACTTGCTTTACCCCAATCTGGTGCTTCTATCATTTGAAATGACCATAGCCAGCACTACCAGAGCAGTGTCATAGGGCCTGATCCAGACCTATGCCAATGCGCCGTGCTTAGTAAAGCACAGCATATCGGCGTGCACTCTCCCCGACACTCCCCCTGTGCGAGCGTATTTTCCCTCGCTTACACCGGCTGAAGGCTACCCTAACTTCAGCCGGCCTAAGCAAGGGAAAATATGCTCACACAGGAGCGTTTGGCTGCAAACCACTCCCTTCTTCCCTCTTCCCTCCCTCATTACACTACCTCCCCCCGCCCACCTACACTAGCCTGAACGTAGTAGTAATGCTGGGGGACGCTCCCTCCAGCGTTACTACGGCGCTGCTACGGACGCCACGATCGGGCGTTGCCGTAACTACGTCGGGCAACATCTGCCCTGCGCATGCGCCAGCCAGCGTAGGTCTGGATCAGGCGCATTGTCTCTGTAACAGGTACATACTTGGATGAAATTATTCCCATTATGAAATGATTTGGTGCATAATGACTAAATAAGATGACATTTGTACATTAACATCAAAATATGTACTGCGTGTTTCCATTAGTTGGTGTTCAAGGCTGTCTTTTAGGTTGAAAATCTTTTTATAATTTTTAAAGTGATTTAAATAATGGCAATATCTTTGATCATGTAATCATGTTCTCTTTGTACTTATTAGAGTCTTGTTATTGTATGTGTGTGGAGAGTGGGGGTTTTTACATTTTTTTTTGTTTTCCTCTTGTTATTTGTGCTTGGTATAAATTATTGAGATTGTTCCCCAAAATCCCCCTCCCCAAATTATTAGCAGACTACGAGAGCCTTTTGTATGTACAATGTCTTTCCTTGACTTCCTCTCAGATATGTTACTTGATCTCAGTGACCTCCTTCAGGTACAGTATAAGCTTCCAACAAACTGTTTTGTGTTAACCAGCTTTACCCCTGGCAGCTGAGGCTTGGGGTGAATAATACTTGGTATTGTCTGCACACTTTCCTCATTCAAGGGCCCCACACCTGCATTGGGTAGACTGCCAACACTTGCATGGATGCTGATAAACGCCGGCAAAATGCAACGATAAGGAAACCTTCTTTTGGACACCCGCCAATAGAAGCAGGAGGCGTGATGGGTCCAGCTGCTGGCTAGAGGCTGACTTGTGCTGGCACTGTCTTGGCCTAAATAATTGGAGTGTTTCTCTTTAAAAGGACAATATGGCTGTAGATAAGATGCAGAGGAAACACATACCCGATCACAGGGTGTATCTAGGTTTCATTTTGTACCTGGTATGCTCTGAAACAATGCACGCACAATTGTGGACTATACAGACACGTGCTTGCATAATGAGGGGCATTTCACGGGAAGGTGTGTAATCTAGTTCTGGGCTGTGCTTATGCAACTGCACCGACCCAGACCAGAACATTTGCCCCAATCACAGGTCCTGTAAAAAAAACATTTCATACATCAAAGATTTTCCAAAGGTTATGCGGTTTCCGCATTGTGTAGATATAAAATAATTAACAAAATTGTTTATTATATTTATTGGCTAAATTCATTTTTGGATGTAGTTTTTGTGTATTCGTATAGCAACTGAAGGGCTAGGACTGATCATAGCAATCATCTGCAATGTCCCGATGTCTGGTGAAACCCTCGGTGTGTACTGACAAACGGGGCCGTATGGTTTAGTTACGTAGATTGCGTATATGTGGTCATAAAGACCGCATATACGCAATCTACGTAACAAAACTATACATAGATTACGTACAATAGTTACTACGCAAGCGTAGTAGCCATCAGCAAATTATGGCCGTGTGTGGAAGACGAACGTAGTTGAGGATCCGGGCCACGGTGGTCTTCATGGCAGCAATGAGTGCCACCTTTCCGGGCATGTGTTGCTGTCGCACAGATTTATGGGAACCATTTCTAAAGGTTCCACTGGAAACTATAGAGCAGTGTGTACGGGGGGTATTGCTGTGCAGGGGCATTGCTGTGCAGGTTGGTGCTAGAACCATTACTGCTTTCAGTATGTTCCAAGCTTTACACAGCATAAATGTTTATATTGCTGCATACCTGGATGCCTTGTGCCCATACACTACATGCAGTACTTGCACAGCTGTGCAGAGCTACTGTTCTGTGTGCACCTCTGGATCAGGCTCATAGGGTAAATAAGTCATCTTACAGTTTTAGTGCTTAATCATGGAGACAAATATATGCTTATATATTAGTTACTTGCCAGTATGTCCTGATCAGACAACTGTGATATTTTAGTACAGAGAAGCTACTGGTACTCGAATAACCTTATACATTTATAATGTTGCCCCTTTGTAGTAAAACAGACCACAGTCATGTAGTGCCCGCAGGCCTTTCTGTGGTGTCAGAACTACAATGTCCTGCCCCATCTGACTGGGGAGCTGGTATGGTGGGGGCATGGAGCACTATTACCCCATCGTACTGCCCTTGTTTATGAAGTGTTTATGAAGCTGTTATACCATGATCTACAGTCTGCATATATATGTCCAAAAAGCCAATCATTTCAAGCCATCTTCATTTATAGCTTCTTTTTAGTCTTCGTGGCCTGGATTTAAAAAATATGGGTGCCTGCATTTGGTGACCATCCACTCTGCAGACTTCTTTATGATCCAGACTTCCATGCAGAGGGGCAGAGCAAGAAACATACGTTAGGTACGCAAGATAGGAGGGGAAATCAATTTAAATGACACAGTAAGGGCTTGTGTAAGTCCTTAAACCCTGTCCCCCGCCATTTTACATGGGGATGATGCAGAAATCTTAAGGCAGAGTCAAGAGTAGGCAAAGTGTAAGCCCATAGGTGCGAGGGCAGTGGCCTCCCCTCGTCCACACGAGAGTCCAGATTCAGCGCGGATCTGGCTTCGGATCTCCTCTGCTCTTGGAGCACTGAGCACGGCAGAAGTAGAGGGCTGGAATCTACTTATTTTACCTTGGGACTGCTGTGTGCAAATGGTTTCTTTCTTTGCCTTTATGGACCATGGCCCAGATCCAGAACAACGCTTGTGAGCGAATTTACGCGTGGCGGACACGTGAAATTGCGTTTTGGTAAGTACTGCTCATGCGCACCATAGAAAATACGCTCCGTAACATAGAGTAAATGTGACCGTATGGGCCATTCACGTATGTGTCGCATAAATCCTTACGTGTGGGCGTGCCAATTTTACGTGACTTAAAAATCTGTCTGAAATACGCAATGTAGGCGGGGTTTCTATTTAAAGTGTACAGTATGTGCGAGCTTGGCTGCGTAAATATGTGTTGCCCATACGTGAAATTGCGTTTTGGTAAGTACTGCTCATGTGCACCATAGAAAATACGCTCCGTAACATAGTGTAAATGTGAACGTATGGGCCATTCACGTATGTGTCGCATAAATCCTTACGTGTGGGCGTGCCAATTTTACGTGACTCAAAAATCTGTCTGAAATACACTATGTAGGCGGGGGTTTCTATTTAAAGTGTACAGTATGTGTGTACGTGAGCAGGTGACATTGGTTACGTGGGCAAAAGTTAAGGTAGGGTTTGGAAAGAGGATCTCGGACAAAATACGTACATTCAAGGGGTGTGCCAAGGGGAGTGTTTAGAAGGTACATACGCATAAATACGCTACGCGAGGAAACGTATTGCAAGCAGAGTTCTGGATCTACCCCCATGTTCATAGTTAAGATCAGAACGAATGGATTCGCAATGATACGCATGTCAACTCCCTTGACACCCTCATTTTTGTTGTTCTTAACTGACTTAAGAAGGCCAAAGGCTGCCTCCTCTTCCTCTGCGTATGCTAAAGTACACACATACTTGGCACTATTGCTATTTACATACACCCCTTTCCCATATCCTGCCCTGTCCTGGAAACACGTCTAATATGGAAGTATGGATCCAGTGACCTGTACTGGAAGTGCAGCGCATGCATGGTTGCTAAATGGCACTTTTAGATCTTAGTGATTGTAAATGCTCCTTATGTGGGAGTCTAGATCCAGTCCTTTATGACTTTAATATGAGAGGAACAGAACAAAATAGGCACTAAACAAAATACTGCAAAATAAATCCTAGTTGATGACTCTCCTGGATTATCCGGGATACTCAATAAATCCCGGGAGAGTTCGCAAATCTCCCGGATCCGTGCTTGAGGCTGTGATTTAATGTAAGGCATGGCTTCAAACCCGAGCATTAGGTGAGTGATTACATCAAGCCCTGTCCCATCTTTTGCATCCATATGAAGCCCTACCCCATCCTTAGTAACCTTATGAACGGCAGTTTTGATTAGTCGGGGTTCAGTTGTGATTTGCATAAATCACAGCCCTAAGCCCCTCCCCATACTGGCATTTTTGTTTGTTTCTCCCTGAAATTAGTGGTGTTTAACCTTCGGTATTTTTTAACTTTCTGAACACCTATATAAAGATATGGAAATCTATACATTGCGCTTTGTGTTTGTTTCAAAGGAAAAGTTTTGCATTGTCACTCATACTAAGCTCAATTGCCATTTTCATTACAGATGACTGGAAACCAGCCTGCTCTTGCAGAGAACATATCTGCATTGTACTTGGCTGTTGTGTCTGTATGCAAACTGAAGTACTTGCGTATCAATAGAGAGATGCACTTGTATTTATATCATGATCAGCCCTAGAGCTCCCATTATTTGTGTGTCAGTGTTTATAATGCAGGGCACATTCTTTTATTTACATTCCTTTCTATGTAAGACACAAGGTCTAATACAGCCTTATTTCAGTCACATGTATGAGCATGTTGTAAGAGAATTAAACAATTCTTCTTGGAAAACTAGAAAGCTTGAAGGTGACGTTCTGCGTACTTTGTTACTTATTATTATTCATTGATGTCATTATGCGAGGAGAGAACTAGCTTAGTGGCTAAACGAGTGACTGACATTAATAGTTTTGCAGATCTAAGTCCCATTGTATGCTGTACATGACATTGGAAATAGCACAAGGAAACACATTGCTGTGTTTAGATTCTCGAGGTCTTATGTGCTACTTACAACAATAGATTTTTTTTCCTTTTTACAATGAAACGCCATCTCTTCAGGTAGCAGCGATGCTGTGTGGTCCTATGTCCGCCTCCCCTGAGCTACTCACTCTAGACATTGGCTCTTGTCTAAGCAGCATTTTCTTCCAATCACAGACATCCGTTGCAGGTGCTAATGAACTGAAGTCTTATGTAGTTCCAGCCGATTGGGTCACTGTTTCCACCAATTGCCATCTGTCACATTTGTGTAGTAGACATTTTTTATTTTTCAAACTCCATAACTTAACAATAGGCATGAAGCAGGTCTCCAAGCTCTATAAAAGCTACCAATTTGTGATATGAAAACACAGGTCACACTTCTTTTCATAGGATTGGATCCAGACTTAAGTGCTTGAAATTAGTTACTCCTGGGCTAAACCATGTTGATTGCAGGGGGAGTCAAGTTAATTGTATTCTTTGCATGCAGGGCTATATCTTTGAATTGCTTACTGCACACAGATACTGACCAGCTTTACTATCACACTTTTATTTATACTTGAGATAGGAAACATCACCTCTCATCTCTAATACTGTTTGCAACAGATGAAATATGACTCCCCTGCAATCAACATGGTTTAGCCCAGGAGTAACTAATTTCAACACTTACCATATTTCTCCATGTATAAGACGCACCTTTTGTAGAAAAATTCGGGGTCTAAAAACCGGGTGCGTCTTATACAGGGGATGCCCGCAGCACACTTACCTTTGCTCTCCCTCCATCTCTCTCCCCCCGCGTTGCGCTCTGCAAATGACGCTAGCGTGACCTAAGGTCACATCGGCGTCATTCTACAGAATGCGCCGCAGGGGAGAGAGCCGGAGGGAGAGCAAAGGTAAGTGTGCTGCGATGTGATTGGAATGAATGGATGGATGTGAAGGCTGGACATGGAGGGGGAACAAAGGCAGGGTGGGCACATACATAGAGGAGGTAATAACACTGGCTGGACACAAATAGAGGAGGCAATAACACTGGCTGGACACAAATAGAGGGGGCAATACGACTGGCTGGGCAAAAGAGGGGGCAATGTGGCTAAAGGATGATTTCAATAACTTTATGTAATATATATTTTTTTCTTTCAAATTTTGGGCCCCAAAAGTAAGGAGCGTCTTAGACATGGGGAAATACGGTACTTAAGTCTGGATCCAGTCCATTGTGTGTAAGTGTATGTGGTTTTAGATGAGTTTAAAGGAAAAAAAAATCCCATTTAAAGCAGCCAAACTGCAATATGCTGCTGCAATACAATCTGTAGCCTCTGCGTATATATCGACTGCCCCTTTTCCTTTTTCAGAGTTGCGTATTTTCCTAACCCTAAACACACAAGTATGGAGAGGATATATAGGATATATATGTATATCTGTATAGCACATCCGCATTCAGCATCCACAAAAGCTCTTGATCACGTCCATAGTGTTACACATTGACAGCCACAGAAACATCTAAAACCTTCAAAAGTGCTGCCCACTGTCCTTAGCTTCCTTATTGAACTAAAACAATACATTAAAGTGTTACCATCTGTAACAAACACATCTAACAATACAGCCAGAGCCACAGGTGACATCTCAAAGGTCACTGTTCATTAGAACGCAGCATATCTTTCTGCTAGGAACCAATACCATCACTGAAGCTGTGGGGTATTCTGGGCCTCATACCCGAGCCACATGTTTGTTGTAAATGAAAATGTTGTTAATCATTTTAGACTACACAACTATTTCCTCCATTGTCAGCCTGGTTACACATTCTGATAACAATAATACATTAGCTGTAAAGACTGCAGTTGTCTTTGCCTGCCATGTGGTCCACTATAGCACTGCCGAGGACGGATCTGATTAGAATAAATAAACGAGGTGTCTGATAAACAGTCTGGGTTGTGGATGATATTATTATACATAGACGCGTTGTGCAGCCAGGTGCTCACAGATTAGTCTGGCGGAGAGAATGGAGCGTTTGCTTGATTCATGCACTCTACATACATAAACTGCACAGTCATTATTACCTAGACAAAACTCCAGAACTCTGCTTATTGTTACAACTTTCTCACACTCCACTAACTGCCGTTATCTTAGTGCTAGCGGTTATTAGCTGCTTAAGGCACATGAAAAGGGTGTTTTTTGTCTGGGTTTGCTTCTTGTAACCGGGAAATTTTCCCTCATTGTAATAACAGTTTTTGAATATACCACGTCATGTGTTTTCTTTATTGTTTAAGTTCACGTTTGTACTATGTATGCTGTTTAATTTATAAGATGATTTACAGTCAAAGGGCCGGATTCACAACCCCGTATTTTTTAACATACGTCCCTAATTTTCCAAATCTAGCTACTACCCATGCGTAGTAACTATTTTACGCGATCTATGTAGCGTTTCGTTACGTAGTTTGCATACATGTGGTCTTTAAATACCACATGTACGCAATCTACGTAACTAAACCCAAGTGCCTCTCTCCACCTCCGTGTGCTGATCACTCGTGAAACTGAGTGTTCCACGATATTAAAATAAGAAAAGGGGCGTTTAAATCATTTAAATAGGTGCAGTTGCCGAGTAAGGTACCTGCGCTTCCCTGAAAATCTTACACCCTGTCAGGGGATGGTGTAAGTCATAGGTGCAGGTCATTTTCAGTAGGGAAAAGGCCTTATTTGCAGTAACACTGAGCTACACACTAGAAAAAAAATGACTTAATGAATGAAACATTGTTTAAATGGCATTTCTGCAGAAAAAATACATTTTCTTTTAATGCCAGAATAGCGCTGGAATGCCGCTACCATGCTCTAAATTATTGTAGATAGAATATAAAGGGATGTTTTCATACTGCAAATGTTAACTCGAGAAACCCATTCAAAACTTAGGAAAGTGTCAGAGGCTGCAACAGTACAACCCACAGTCTCTGCATGTGACTGGGGTTACACGCCTGAGGGTCCTATCCAGAGTTGCATGTTCCTGCAGAAACACGTAACTTTGGATCTGACGTACGCCGCTTGAACGTTCCGCTTGCGCAACATCCCAATTGGCTCCGAGAGTAAGGACAGAACAGGTGAAAGTGCAAAGCTCGGCTAAACTATTCTGCTATGTAAGGGGGGCTAATTAATTAGAAGTCTCTTGCATGCAGGGAAGATACTTTACTTTTGCACAAGGACCCTGATTCAGAGCTGCGCTTTCGTCTTTTTTTAAAACGGAAGTGCAGCAAAAATGAGCACTATGCATGCTTACATCGGGAGCGAGCACAGAAAGACGGACGCAAGTGTACCCTTCTGCCTGTGTTCGGCCAAAAAAAAAAATGTAAACCATAGTTGTGGAATGTCCGGGAGACTCCCGAAATTTGGCCAGTTCTCCCGGTATCCTGGGCGAGCCGGCAAATCTCCCACAAGGGACGGAGCCGGCAAAGCGCCCACAAGGGACTTGAGGCTCATGGTTTCCATAAAACCACGGCCTCAAGTCCTGCCCCCCTGCCTGGCAACACTAGTTTACTGGTGTTGCTAGGGACAGGGAGGAACTTGATGACGTAAATTGCGCCATCAAGCTCCACCCCCATCCCTACGAAACTCCGAAAGGGGTAATTGAAAGTCAGAGGCGGGGCTTAATGACACGATTTGCATAAATCACGCTGTTAAGCCCCGTCCCCTGCATCCGGGAGATCCCGGAGGGAAGCCTTTAAAAGTCGGCAACCATGATGTAAAAGCAGCTCTAGATCAGTCCCTTTGAGAGTAAGGGTAGATCTGGGCATGACCATGTTGAGCTGCTACGTGATGTAAAGTCAGACTGTGTAAACAGAATGAGAGCTGAGGTTTCCTAGCTCAACTCTATAGATTACTCATAAAACTTTACAATACAGGAGATCTAGGTGCAACACCAAAGTGTTTTCCCTGCATACAACAGGATTAAGGTTAATTTGCACCTCTCACATTGCAGCATGGTTTTGCTCACGTCTACACTTATACCTGTAAGACCTGTAAAAAAAATGCAAGTGCAGCTCAGGATTATCTTTGGAGGTACAAATCTGCACCCGGACAAATAATGAGGTTGGTCCAGAGCTGAACTTTCACCTTTTTTTTTTTGAGGGATAAACATGTACAAGTGTACACTTGAGTAAAACCGTGTTGTAATGTAACGGGCTGCAAATGAATGACATTCATATACATTCAGGGAAAATACTGACTGATTCTGCTCATCGCAGACAAATATTGAACAGCTACAAAACCTCAGCTCTCAACTCATTCTGTTTGCACAATTTAAATTGACTTCATCCTGAAACTCAACATTGTTTGGCCAAGGTGCAGAATTGCTCTTTTATGCTCTTTCTCTCACCCCCTATATTTGGTTTGTTGCGTGTGTTTAGTTATTTTTGTGTTTATTCCTTTTTTAACCTTTTTTTTCCTGACATCACAGCAGGTATGTGTGTTCATATCTATTTATAAACATGCATACCTTATATACAGACTGTTGTAAATATGACCTACACCTTATTATTGATTGAAGTTTTTTTAAGGTCTTTGTTGCAGGGTGTTTCCCGTTCGTCGTCAGCAATTCTTATACGAAAGACCACCCTGCGATCAATATACAGCAATTTATCACTGTTATGACCATGCACCCTCCATATTGGTGACTATTGATGCACCAGGAGCCTGCAGTCAGCACATTTGTAATAATAACGGCTTCCCTGTCATTGGGCTGCAATGCGTGAACACTAGTCGGCCATTGTTAGATTAGATACTGCAATTCTATCTGCGTCACAGAAGGAAAAGGCTTACAGATTAGCAAGCGGACATACAAGCAAACTCCAAGCTGGTTCCCAAAAAAGGTATAAATACCAGCAAAGATTCCACTTTTTTCCTTGTGCCATTTTCATCCCGGAGTAAAAATAATTGCTATAGCATGCCCCTACAGCCCTGCCTAGAGAGACCATTGCATGCATATTAGAGAGCAGCTGGTACATTTTATTTCAGTCTCCCCAGCTGTCCTGGTAAATGGCATCCCTCGGAGTGCTATTTATTGCAGCCTGCCTTTTTTCTGACAAGTGAAAAGGAACTGTTGGAATGGCAAACGTTTCATGAATTTTTACCTCTAAAATAATTAACATTCTGTTTGAGCTCAACGAGGCATTTTTTTTTTTGACATTGCACGATCTCCAAACGAGGCTTTTTTTTTTTTGACATTGCACGATCTCCATCTTTACTGTCTGTGTGTCTCCTCTCTGCTCCCTCCTATCCAGCACACTGCCGGATCATAGTATGCAGTCCATTTTAGCTGGATCAAAATGATGAGCCACATCCAGAGTTAAGTTTTCATGACGTTTCCTAGCGTAGCGTACTTACTATGCACTCCCCTCGGCCGTACGTAGTTTAGCCGTGTTACGCTTTCCAAACCCTACCGTAACTTTTCCAAGCGTGACTCTTGTCGGTCGTAATGGCTGCACGTACTTACGCGCCTAAGCACGCACTGTCCGATTTAAATGCCTCACCCCGCCTCCGAAGCGTAATTAAGGGTTTCGTCTGGCTGTCACGCCCCCTCATTCGCAGTTATGCTGTTGATAGTAGTCTGGTACGTACGTTCAGAGTTACGTGTCGTAACATCGGCCGCGCACATGCGCAGTACATGCAAAATTGCGTTTTACGTCTCCGGCTAGCGTACTTAGTTCTGGATCTACCCCTATGTTCCTTTCAGAGGAGCTTTTTATGCAGCACTTAGGTTTAACACGGTGTAGTACTGAAAAGAGACAAAACTGGTCTATATCTGAACTCACACAACTGCTATACAAAGTATTCATAGGCCGATAAAGATAGAAGTTATGTCTGTTATAAACAAAGGCAGAACTAACAGTTGTTGCTTTTGTATGTTATGCATTCGCATACTAAGAGAAAGTATGGCATGATATCACATGGGGTGTTTATATAATGTATGCAAACAATGCAGATCTAGTCCGGGAATAGCCTAGTCATTATATGTTTGTTTTATTACAATGAAATGTAAAGGGGCTGTGGTAGAGTAAGTACTGCAATGTATTGCGGGGGATTTTACACATATTTATAAATCAGGAGTAAACAAGTGGTTCCTGGGGAAGCCATATGCTGCTTCTTTGTGAATATTAATTAAGACCATTAAATAGTTCTCCCACATTGCATTGTTGTAATAATATGCAGCTGGTGCATTTTGTTGTATGTTCCCATAGCAACCAATCAGATTCTAGCTCTCACTTTTCTATTACATATTAGAGAATGTCAGCTAGAATCTGATTGGTTGTTATGGGCAACATCTCCACTTTTCCAAACCCGCAGCTGTTTAAATCTGCCCCCCCCCCCCCCCCCCTCCGAGACCACAAACCCTTCATTCTTAATATGAGACACTGGCACACTTGGCTTTGTGGTGCAGTGCAAAAAACTAGGTTTCATTTGAGAGAGATTGGGTCATGTTTGTAGCAGCAGACACGGCAATGAGTCTCCTGTATCAGAGGCCGTGTTTCTCCCTATACCTGTGTTGCTTTTTGCACCATACACTGTGTACACAAGTACATAAACAACAAAACACAAACCCCCATCCACATAAGCACACCCAAATGACCACGTTTCACAAAGGCGCATTCACTGACCCCCTTACCTGGAGATACATTGTAGATACAGCAGTTTTAGGGAGAAAATATGTAGGG
>WWET01000172.1:388734-406651 GCA_011038615.1 Limnodynastes dumerilii | reverse complement strand
AGGGAGGGTTAGGGTCAGGCTGCCGGGAAGGGAGGGTTAGGGTCAGGCTCCAGGGAAGGGAGGGTTAGGGTCAGGCTGCAGGGAAGGGAGGGTTAGGGTTAGGCTGCGGGAAAGGGAGGGTTAGAGTAAGGATTCGGGAAAGGGTTGGTGTTAGATTTCATACCACCGTGTTCGGTGCTCCAGGGATTGATTGCTTTGCCTCTTCAAACGGAAGTTATCAATTTCCCAGCCAGTTCTGAACTGGCCCTATCGAAATAGGGCTAAAGCCAAGATGAAATGGAGATCCTGTTGTCTACTTTTGAAACACCTTGTGAACCTTATATATTTATAATTATTTATTACTGAACCTGTGGAAGGGAAATGTTTTTTATGCATTATTAAAGGCAGTTTGGTCTGTAAATCTGTAGAAGTACAGTTTAATAGTTCAGCACAACCACAATAACCAAAATATCCAAGATAGAAACAGAAGCTATAACTAATGTTCCCTCCAGCAATAGGGAGCCGCGCAATACTGTGAATTTAAATGTGTATTTGAACCCTGTAAATGCCCTTTAAGCATATGCTATTACGCAGTATAAGTTTTTCCAGGAAGTGTAATGATGTTTTTTTCTTTTTTTTTCTCTGGCAGGTGAATGTGTATGTCCTGGGGAAAACCTTTCTTCTGCTGGCCAGAGAGCTCTGCATTAATGCTCCCGCTATAGGTAACTTTACTGCTTGCTTTGATCTTTCACAGCGCAGTTTTATTGTAAACAAGGCAATTGCTTGAAGGGAACATTTTCATTCTTAAGCAACCTGTGGCTTTCTGCTTCAACTCCCAGCATGCCCTGCTTATGTCTTCAGTGCAGAGACGGGGCATATTGGATAACTAATGCACTGGGCTTCCAGTGCATGCTATAAAACAAGGGTTTAAAATGAACCGGTTGTTTAATCCTGATTCTGACTCATGCTTATGATAGAGATGTAGGGTTGGATCCAGACTTAAGTGCTTGAAATGAGTTACTCCTGGGCTAAACCATCTTGATTGCAGGGGAGTCATATTTCATCTGTTGCAAACAGTATTAGAGCTGAGAGGTGATGTTTCCTATCCCAAGTGTAAATAACAGTGTGATAGTAAAGCTGGTCAGTATCTGTGTGCAGTAAGCAATTCAAAGATATATCCCTGCAAGGATACAATTAATTTGACTCCCCCTGCAATCAACATGGTTTAGCCCAGGAGTAACTAATTTCAAGCACGTACTTAAGTCTGGATCAAGCCCTTAATGTCTAATACATACAGGTAGTTTGTGCCTTTTGTCCAGGAAAGGGGATTTACACATACAGATTATAGGGATGCAGCCATTCACCAGTTAAGAAAGAAGTTCCTTAATGGTCTTCTGGATAAATGGGTTATAGCTAAAGTCCCAGCATGCTCCAACAGTGTAAGTGTAGCAGATATCTGGAAAAGCATGATGGGACTTGTAGTTTTACCAAACCTGGAGTCAGGGTCACCCCTAACCTTAGAGGGCCAGGGGTAAAGCCTACATGGAGACTCCACCTCTCCTACATCTGGCACAGCTACTGGTCAGTCACTGCGTAGCACTGTAAGCACTGATGGTGGCACCTTTGGGGCTGTACTGCCTGGAGTGCCACAGGTCATCTATGCCTGGGCTATATTATCATGTATAAGGGTTTAGCCTCCATAACATTAATTTATATTGTCATAGTTACCTAAAAGCTGTCGGCAGCCAGCGCCTGTTTAGGTAGAAAGACAATTACCCTGCTGAAAAATAGTACCCCTTACAATACCAACTTTGTCTCAGATATACTCGGCTTGGGTAGCTTCTATACATGTATATATATTTTTTTAACCGTACTAGACGTTTGGTCATTGAGATTTAATGGTGTCTTAAATTTGCTAACTTAAATTCTTTTAATGACTCTTTAGTCACTAATATACAATGAGTTAAAATGTATCCATGGCTTGAAGCACAACTCCGTGGTGATGGGTCAATTTTACAACTTGTGGGCGGTAAAGCTGGGCTTTTCTGTCTCAGGCTCTCCCACGGGGAAAGGTTGTATTGAAGGGATGTTGCTCCTCTCCTGTCACTTGTGAGCAATTAAGCTATGAAGATGCTGCATGCAGTGTTTTCTGAGAGTAAATGTCTCTCGTGTGACTGTAGAAGAACTTTCTCCCCCCTTAACTTCAACCTGTGACAAAGGGAACGACAGAGCTCTTCTAAACACTGCCTTTGTTTGTCGTAACAGGGTTCATTCCCTTGTGACATCTCCCAAAGCACTTACTGATATTGTAACATATGCTGCTTAGGGTCTGTGTATGGATTCACAGAAAATGCAGCTCAAATAAAACTAACAATGGCCATTATTGATAGATGGAAGAGATGGCAATAAACACAATTGTATTGGGTTTTGTTTTTAGAAAAGATGGGTGAGAGAGTGCATTGCAGCTGTGATCTCCATGTACACACCATTGACATCTGGGGTATTGAAACATACCCTCATTCCATTGTGTTTGAACATATTACCTGGTTTTTATGCCATGTTGTATTGCTGCAAGTGATGTGTTAAAGGAGTTATTAAAAATGAATTGAATTGAAAAAAACTAAACCAAATACATTTTGTTTTCATTATGAATTTCATGTATTCCTTTAATAGTATATACTAAATATATGCATCCATTCTTTAATAGTTTATAGTCATCGTTATATTGGTAAATTGCACAACCATGTTTAACCCAGGGAATTTCAATCCCGGTCCTCAGCTACCTGCAACAGTCCACGTTTTCATAATCACAGGTGATATGAGCACCACGTGTGGTTCTTTCCACATGTCAAGGTGACCTGGAAAACATGCACTGTTAGTGGTTCTTGAGGACCATGGCTGAGAACATCTGGTCTAACCTATAGCAACCTATCAGTGATCATTATTCTGTGTCAGAAGTCACATGACATACTGGTTCCAAAGTTACAGCAAATCCAGACCCTCGAACATGACCCATTCCACCAGGCACAATATACTCAGCTCATGAGCTTCCAGCTGTCACCTAGTTTTAATTAATTAACTGATGTTTGAAAAATAATTTCCCTTTAACAAAGGTGGTTACCATAGTGACTGATTGTTGGATGCTCGAGAACAGAGTATTTTTTTACCTAGTGGAATGGGTCATGTTGGAGAGTCTGTAAAGCTACACAGTATCCAGAGTCATTCAGGATACCTAGATGTACACATATTCACTGTACGGTGTTGCTTGATGTATTGGGGTGTTTGTTTCTTTTTTGTTTCTTTTTTTAAAGTGGAGGCAGAAGTTTTGTAAACAAACTCAATATAATAGATTATATAGATTCAATAAAAAATCTGCATTGCAATAGACGGGGAAAAAATTTGAGGTGCACATTTTCCCTTTCTATTACGGTAGCTGAATTTTATGCAGACTTCTATGAGGCACGCATAAAAAAATTTCCCGAAACATAGGCGGCATTAGCTTCGCACCTAAGTTATTCGCAGTGCAAAGCTAATTGAATCTGGTCCATAGAATGTTCCCTTATTGTTTGCAGGTGTGCAATATCCTTTGGTTATGCATAAACCTATGATGTAGGCTGTAAACAGGAAAATAAATAATATTTGTGTAAATGTAGATTTTTCTTTATTATTGATATGAAAAATGTATATAGATAATTATCAGGCTCTGTTCTAGAACACAACTTTGTAACATTCATATATCTCTGCCATGAAGAGGGGTTATCCAATGCTTGCTATCTGATAGCACAAATGAAATCTCACCCATCTTGTGTTCCCTGCCAGCAGCCATTTTATAATGAGTGCCAGAAGCATGCTATAGACGCACAGGCAGGTGATTGTGACCTTGCTCCTGTATCACCGTGCATATATAATAAAGTGTCTGTGTCTCTTTAAGAAATGACAGATGACCATAGTAATCTTTCTCTTTAATCTCTGCGTCCTGGGTGTACTGCAGTTTTACAAGAAGCTCTTCCACTGTGTTTAAGATTTCCTGTCTAATAAATTGCTTTACAACCCAAGGAAATTGCATAAAAATGCACGCCTGTATGTGGGTCATTTGTTAATTATAAATATGCCGTCTATCATGTTGTTATAAAGCTCTCCAGCGTCTGTTCGTCTTGTTTAAATAGAGTTTGCAGTTTTGCTAATGATTCGTGTTCTTTGATTGTACTCTACACCCCAGTTTCTCTTTAAATGCAGGTAGGATAAAATCTTAAATGATTCCTTTATAATAAGCCAGAGGCATCCATTTAGCCCAAATGTAAATATGAAAAAAAGACAAAAAAACAAAAACCTATGGCTACACTGAAGTGTTATGCTATTCATTTTTGGAGAATTACTAGTCAATGTTTTCATGTTACTGAATAACTGGACCGTTTCTGAAATCATTAAGAACTATTTTTTAACCATTCTATTTCTATTGTGAATAGCAGTAACCTCTAAAAAACTGAGTTTCCATATTTGTATGCTGTGTCTAAAGCACTTTTTGCTGTTTTTATTTTTAATTTGTAAGGGCGAGTAAAAAATATATTTGATGCATGAAACACCCATATCTATTATTACTATTTATCAGGTGCGTAAGTCCTCTTTACAGGTAACATCAGCGCATGGGCACGACAGATGTTACATGTCGGAAGTCCTTGCATATGGAACTGAGTTCTGTGTGTGTGTGTGTGTGTGTGGACTTCCATAGAAGGGGCTGGTCCATAAGATCTGCATGCCTAAATCTCGCCAACACAGGTGAGATTAGGCATGCAAATAATGGGCCCAGGGTGGAGAGCTGCACATCCGCACGGATCACGAACGCCGATCCGTGCGTATTACTTAAGATAGGGTTCTGGGCACTTAAATGTCCAGAACTCCGTAAGGAGGGAAGTGACGGGGGCGTGCACGCCTACTATCAGATTTACGTGTGTATGTAATGCGTACACTAAATCTGAATCCGTTCCAAGGTGCTTTAGTTTCATAACCAATCACTGCTTGGCTCTTTGAGCAGTGCATTGTATAAAGTGTCTGGTTGGACATTTGAGTGTGGGATTTGTGCAATGTGTGAAATGTTTTTAGAAGGTGAACTGGAACGGTGGAACATTTTTGTATCATTTTCCCATTTCAGAGATGTCTGTTTAAAAAAATGATCATTATTACTACGTTATGATTTATAAAATAAATACATAGACCGCTGCTTTTGACTAATCTCTGTAGAACGTTGTAAACCTAGGTACACACCTGACAAAACAGCCTCGGAAAACCATACATTACAATATAGTGTGTTCTTAGTGTAACAGATGGAAGGCATTTCTAACATAAAATGTGAATTTGTATATCATTTTTTAGCAGTGAGATACTAGGAATACATTATATACATAAATGTAGTGCTCCTGAATTGAAGTATTCAATCATCAGTGATTTATTCATCTCTGACAAGGACACTCCTTTTAAACTGTCTGCTAGCAATCTGCTTGGTGGTCAGCAATGTTTGTTGTGTTCAGGATCTCCACCAAAACCCTTCAGCTTGTGATTTGTGTGTAGAGCCTGATAACATTATTGACCTAGCACAAATACAGACAGGCTGTGTTCTAATGATACTGACTATCTGCCAAGGCTCCACACTCTCTTCAGTAGTTGAGGAGGGCTTAGAAAACACAGCCTTATTAATTATTTTTCCAAGTAATCAGAAGTGTTCCTTATATATATTTGTACTGTAACCAGTGTAAAGATAGCATAAACCACTCTTTGGTGAGATTTATTGATTAATCACATTCAGTTATCAATGATGTGCCTATAGAGTGGACATTATTGCTTTCCTTTGTACCTCTTTGATGCTCGTTGGTTTATGATTTCCCAAATGTATTTATTTATTTTTTTGCTAACCATCAAGGAACACATAGGAGTGAGGAATAAGGGCACATAGGAGTAAGTTCTTGCATGAGAGAACACACAAAATCTGGCGTTTTATTTCTAAATCCTAGCATGTATTACGGCTGCTCATCAACTTCCAACTTTAAAATGAGGGAGACTGTTTAGATACAACTTACTTTTTGGCTTAATAATGTTTTGGCATGCTTATTGGTTTATTAAGTTTATATTATGTTATTGCATAGTTTCATGATTTTTACATGCTTGTTGACTATGCATGTGTTTAAGGTCCAGAATATAATAAAATAATAGATGTATTTATAGTCAAAAAAAATAAAAAATGTGCTGTACAAGCTGATTTTGAGTAGCGAATTACACCCTACCATTTTAGGGAATCATTACATATTCTATATTGCACAGAAAAAAAATGAACTACAGCTTAAATATGTGGGTTCTATTTGTTAATTGACACCCAGGTTCCAAACTTTACATATAATCAGAAAAATGTACATTTTTATTTGATATATTAAAATCTCCAGCGCTTTGCACTCCGGGGTCTGTGTGATACTGCACAGCACATTCTTGGTATACATTCTCAAGCATAAGTGAAAAATACAGAGCTGCTGTTTATTTAGCCTAATTGTGTCATGCTCTATTACCTCCAGCTTTATCACACATGCTCTTATTTGTACACCATCAGAAAAGCCTTTGCTACCCTCTGGAATATCACATCCCATCAAGGCTCTCATTTTAAGTGAAAGGATTAGAATTATGCCAGATAATGTTTTATAAGAATCTGTAACGCAACAGCTGCATTGCCAAATAGCTTCTTATACTCCACTTATCAAATGGTTCTACAACATAATGAAGCGCAAGAGACTCCATCCTGAAAACACTTAGCAGAGTTTTGATCTGGTTACCATGCCACAGTAGTTTTTATTGAATATGTTCTTTTACTTATTTACAGTTGGTTTGTAGCTGCTATCAATACAGTTTATTCTATTCTATGTGTGCATAGGTTTCTGCTGACCCAGGTTAACCACTGGTTAGCACAGATCAGCACCTTTTCCTCCTCCAAAGGCAACTAACAGATCATGGGCTAAACCAGTATCCATGGCAGCTAGGAACTGCATATGCTGCATTTAATTCTTACGAATATTCATTTAGGGATACCCATTTTCCTACCCCAGCCTTAGAAAAGTAAGGCTAAATGTGAGTTTATTAGACCAAAATACACTTAGCAGTGATGTGTTTCATGCATTTAAACATTTGCCGGAGCACGTTCATTTATAGGACATTTTAGCACCCTAAACAAGCGTATGGTGTTTTTTACGGAAGGTCAAGTTCTCTCTGATTTTGGAGATAAGCGAGGGGAAATAGGTTTAAAATGGCTAGTGGTGGTGTCTAGTGATGTATGTCCATAAGTAGCTTATCTTTTGCCGATGCCTTCTAAATGGAAATTGCGGTGTTAGGGCATGAATATTGATTGAACACATAAATATATCCACAGTCACAGGTACACTTAAGGCCTGGACATTATCCTTCTCTCAGACTGCACCACAACTTTGATCTCATTGTCCTGACAGCTTTACAACGTCCTGTTGATTATAGGATTTGTGTCTCAAAGCTTTTAGTAATAGTCTAGCTGCCTGATTTAATATTAATGTCAGGGTGGGTGTGTGTCCGTGTCCTCAGCTTCAGTTGATTACTCCCTTGATTGTCAAGGAACATAAAGCGGTAATAAATTTGTCTTAAGTCCAGTATTGTATGGTAGTGAGACCACTATGTCTTGATCAACATTGCTACCTAATAGTAGCCACGTGTGGTGCTGTGTTAATGGTCAAGTTGTGCGGCAACACAAGATGAAATGATCACAGGATCCAATTAAAATCTGTTAAATCCTTGTAAGCCAGTGACCATAAGTGACACTGCCTGCAGTCTACAGCCATTTTACTACAAATATTACCTACATTTATCTTCACTGAAGTATCTTTTCAGTGGAACGCCCCTATCATGTCCACCAAAATGTCGTCTCGGCTTTATGTTGTACTTTTACAATGGATCTGTACAATCTAAACACCATTTTGTGTAACGTTATAGATACCTACAGCCAGGCTCTGATTCATGAGGCAAAGCCAGTGGTTCCCAAAGTTTGCTCACGGCCGAGGAGACCTTTATGTGTGTTTTGTTGTGCTATGTGTGTAGGTCTCTTTAAAGAACGTCAAATAGAAAAAATATAAATATCTCATTTTTATATGTATTATTTTTAAAAACAAATAGTATTTGTATCCTGACCTTAATGCTTTTTAAGTTGTATGCACTACATAAGAAATGGGACTGTACTTGTATCTCCTTTGGCTTAGTTGTGCCTGGAAAAAAATTATCGAGACACTAAAACACACTGGGGCTTTTCAGCAGATCATTTTTCCAATCACACAATCAATCACCAGTGTGTACTGTCCAAAGATCTCCTGATAGACACAGTATACATATGCAAAAAGAAAAACATATATTTCCATGGTTGATCTGGCATATTAGGAGCTCCAAAAGATCAAATCGAAAGATCGCAGACCGTTTCAAAAGATTTTTGAGCATCTTTGGACTGTACACACTGGTGACATATTTGGTGAAATGATCTTTTGATTGTGTGATTGGAAAGATTCTTACGAAATAGCCCCAGAGTGTTACCAGCCTTAGGGTGCCTTGAACTGAGAATATTGTGAACCAATGGGCTAAGCTATTTAGAATGCAAGGTCAAGGGCTAGAGTTACTAAACCTTCTAAATAGGATCAGGGGTGATGCTGTGCAAACCAGAATTCAGCTTCTAAAGCTAGTATGTGATTGGTTGACACGGACAGCCACTCAACCTTCTCTTTAGAAGCTTTGTTAAAGCTGCCCCTTACAGTGCCTGCTTTCCATTCAACATACAAAACATTGTTGTAGATTTCATTTGTTTCACCCCAGTAAATACTGGCAGAAATGACAAAGATGAACCAGAACTGGTTATAAGTAAAAATCTTTTATGTAACATATTTAATGGCTTCTCTTTGTTGAGCAAGCTGCATTTTACCATGTTATCTATATACAAAATAAATGCACATTATGTGCGGATTTCTCTAACATCTCCCTGCATTGATGCAGATTTAATAATAGCTTAAAAATAAATAAAATAAGATTAAACTCTAAAAGCATTCCTTCAGTTGGAGTTTTTGGCAGCCTGTTTGTTACATTCCATACTGATGTACAGTTTAAAATAAAAAAACAAACAAACAAAAACTTCCCTTTGCCCCTTTTCAATGCCTGGCAGGGACTGAGCTAAGGGTCAAGCCTTTGTTGTGGGGCAGGCCACTCTAGAAAAAGAGAGGGGCGTCAGTGTGCTTTAGCAGTAGTGGGGGAAGTAAAATGCATCATGCGTAAAAGATGAGCTCAGGAATTTGTCCCCCTTGCACCCCAGTCCCATTGGTACTGTCCGATGAGCACTGAAATTGGAAGGTCACCTTGCCACACTGCACTTCTGTCATTCCCTCCTGTCCAAAGTAACTGAGTTCATTGCCATCTAAGATGGCACTGACATTGTAAAATGTGTCCTGTTCAACTTGCACGGGGTGCTCGAACCAGACCGAAAAAGTGTTACTCGAGCCGTCGGAAATAAATTTAGTCAGGTTTTGGGCAAGTACCACTCCTTGCCTTTTCAGTTCAATTTTAACACTATATTCAGCTTTGCCACAGCTTGATCCATAAAGGCCAAGTCCCGCAATAAATATCCTTTTATCAACTGCAAACTGGATGCTGTCACAGCGGCCCCGATACCTCCACTGGTTACTGCGATAGGCCGAGGACTGAAATCTGTGGCATCTTTGAGGTGCAAGACCTTTCCTTTTAACAAGAGGAAACTCTAATTGTGGTTTATTAGCAGCCGTATACCACAGGAAAATGCTGCGGGTCTCCTCCAAAGTTAAAATGTCTGACTGGGCAGCTCCATCAGCAAATTCCTCTAGAGTCATGGTTGGAATCCGTACCAAGTACAGTGCCTTTCCAAGTATATTTCTCTTATTTACAGGGGTTGGCGGAAGTCCTTGTCTTTTGCACTCAGCTTCTGCCCAGTTCAAAACCGCCTCAAAAACAACATCTTCCTTAGTGTTCAGGGTTTCCCTCATAACGATAATCTCTAGAGTCGGAAGATCAATCTCACAAAAGCCTTCGGACTTGAGCGCTAGTTCGGCTTGAGCGTCTATCACTTCCCAGCAACGCAAAGTCAGTTCGGGCTCTTCAAACAGCCGGCTTTGAGAAAGCAAAACACAGGCATTCTTGGCCTCTAAGCTAGTCTCCAGGAAATTAACACAGGCCTTAGCCAGCGCGGGTACAATATACTTCTTGGCAGCATAGAGTGTGGCAAGTACAGTGTCTGCTTCCAGGTCAATCTCGTCACTGTACAAGTACCTGCAGAAAAAATAAAACCATTAAGGTTAAGAGTTAAGAAACCATTAAATCCAACCATTTCTGTTTCCCATCTCAGATCCTGCAAATGGTTTACAGATATTCCCCCTATAACCGAAACACAAGGTTTTTGTGGTTTGGAAAAACGACAATTCGTTACCATTTTAAAGCTTCAGATAGAGAGAAAGCCATTAGTGCCGCTTAGAAGATGCATATTTTATAACTTGTTATGCTCGCTGCAGTATTTTCTTTTCTTTTTCCAACTCTTTAATGACCACTTACTTTAAAAGGATTAAAAAAGCAGCAGGTTCCACGTCTGGGATATGGATTTCAGATTTCACCTCCGCTAGATCTCCATAAAACATGGCGTAAAACACGGAGCTGCCAACAGCCAAAATATACTGAAAAAGGAAAAGCCACTTTTTAGTAAGCAAAATAAACTTGTCAGGATTCCAGTTTAAGGAGACTATTTTATGTTGGCACATTGTACCTTGTGAGCAGGGACTTTCTTTGATGCCCCAGCGGGACCCACAATAAAGTGAACATCAGCCATCAATTCGTTGTTGAACATCAGTGCGTTCCTAAAAGAAAAAGAATATAGACAATCTTATTGGTGTTGTGATCTCAAATGTATATGTACAACTACAAAGGCTGAGGTGTGTCCTTTAAAAATGCTAGAAAGCAGGATAAATAATAAAAAAAATAACACTGATGTTTCTCTGAAATCTGCTCATTGTAATTGGTTTTTGCTGTTTGTTTTGGAACACTGATTTTCCTTGAAAAGCAAAGTACACAATGAGTGATTTATCTGCAATATGTTTGCGTGCTAAGATTGTCAGCAGTCTTGTAGCAGTTTTATCTGGGTTAATCATATTAATCTAAGGGATTTTCCTGTGTATTCATGTAAATTCTCCTAGCTTTATCTTCCAGATTACTAGAAATAAAATCTAGAAGTACATGGTTTTGTGCCTGAAAAGCCTTCATTTATTTACTGTCAATCCTCATTCTTAGAAACAATTTCCAACAGACAAGATATGAAACGAGCACAGAATCAGTTGAGGAGAGGGGCTGGCGTCTACTTTATTTATAGACAAACATTGTTTAAAAATCCAATTACCAATCAGCTTGAAAGCAATGACAAATAATCAGTGGATAATAATGTTCTGGATTGCTACTTGTCATAGAATGAATATGGATAGTGAATAAGTTGTACCTTGTAATGTGTTTAAAAAAACAACAATTCTGGTGGCAATGGATGAATGTATTTACATGTAAAGTGTGTAAAAAGAAAAAAAAAAATCATATAATCTACATAATGTTACTTGGTGTCAAAAATAGCAATTTTTTTTATAGTGAAAACACATAATATGCCTGGGTGCTTTCATTGTTACTTAATATTTGTCATGCCATAGACCAGATTTCTCTCTTTTATTCTCTATAACAGCATCAAAGTAAGTGGTAGCAATACAATGCATTAGTGTTTGTAAAAAGCACAGTTTGAGACCAGTGTTCAGTAGGTAGATACGGTTTTGGTTGGTCCTGACAACCCTGCAATGAGGAAATCCCTATCTGTATCACAATGCTTAGCCCTTGTCCTGTTCTTGTTGATGCTCCTTGCAGATTATCTATGGCTCAGTGCATGCGTTGCCTGCTAAGTCAGTGCAGCCTTGGAGGGGGATGCCTGCTAGCTTAATTTGTGCAGGATTTGCATATGGGGATTTTATACCAGTGGAGTAACTGGTCATCCAGGGCTTGTATGCAATACTATTAGTTTTTAATCCAGATGTATCATTATATTGCAACTGCTATTTAAAATAACAAAAGAATATGGCATTTATAGCAATACATGATAAAGTAGCCTTGCAATCTCTGTGTTAGGCTATAGAACTATCAAGCCCAACACTGTTAATAGTTTTGTAATTGGCAACCCTAGGGCACATATGAATAAATATGATGTGGTCCTACAGTTCATTTACTGTCAGGATTGATGGACCCCCTACAGCTGCAGGTTTTTGATGTGACAAGGTTCGGTGACTGCAGTGTATTATTGCAGTACTCTGGGACTGGGAACATACCCCAGGCTGGTTCCCAGTTGGTCAGAGGGCCACAGGGGGTATTTGTTTTTATTTCTTCATATTATAAATAGTCTGCCAAGCTAGGTCTAAAATGTGCCAACCCTGCCCTGATTGCACTCTTCTCCATGCCACTGCATCCGTGCGATGCCAGGTCGGCCGCAGGGGGCGCTGTGTGCTCACCTCTCCCGCAGGGTCGGGTGGAAGGACTGCCAGTTGCTGCTCTCGATGTTGTTGTTGTTGAGGTTGTGGAGCGGCGGCGGTGGCGGGGCGCTCTGCTGGATCTGGAGGGCGTTCTTCTTCGCGTTGGCTGCGAGCGCCGCGGCGTTATTGCTATTGGCGATATTCGTGTTTGCGCTGACAGGGTAAAGCTCTGCAGCCATCTTCCTCTTGAGAGCTAGAGGCACTATCTCATAGCATGCTTGCACCTTGCCGTTAGCCCGGGCGCTCTTTTTAGACTTCTTTAAGGTCTCTGGAAGCAGAAGAAAGAAAGTCAAACACTTCATGATCCTGCCATTCAGGCAGCCTGGGTCTAGTGGCATGGGCAAGGGAGAAAACGGGTAGCAGCTCCTCTGTGGGCATCAGTCATGAACAAGTGAGATTAACTTCCAAAGTCATCAGGCAAAGGGATTCACTCGTCCATTAGCCAAATAAAAAGACTCAAAAATCACCATGCAGGTAGGTATGCAGCCCCCAATACAATCCAATGCTAGCAATCACAAGCTGCAGCAGCAATAATAAGAGGAAGGCTGGTTACCAGCTGCTCCAGGGGTGCTATAGTATGATCCAGGGCGCTGGAGAAGTTAGTTGCATGCACTCTGTCCCCTTGCTGTAGGTGCCTTGTTGTATTCTCATCATGGGTTATGTTGAGGTTGGCAGTGTGGCTTCACCAGCTGCCACTGCTGCTTTTGTGCATGCTGGCATATGCACAGCACAGCACACAGGAGATCGAGCCGCCTCCCCCAGTGGTGCCTGCCTGGGCTGTAGGCTTGTACGTGTAGAAGTGAAGAGAATGGGGCAAGGCTTCAGCTCAAATAGCAAGCAGGGGCTGCACACGTCAGGGCCCCAGGAGCCAATCACAGCCTGGAGTCCTTGCCATTCACAGCAGCAGCAGCCTTTGCACCAACAAGCCCTGTGTGTGCAGCTTAGCCTGGGAGAGGGGTGGGCGGGATGGGATGCTCCCCCCCCCTCCTCCCTTTATCAGACAATATGTCATTCTTCTGTACTCCTACCCAAACCCCTGCTCACCCATCCCAAGGAACGGGACAGCCCCACAAAGCAGGGGACCGCTCCTGTGCTCTGCAGAAGTGCACTATATATTATATGTAAACAGTCAGCAGCGTGCAACCTGAGCCATCGCACTAGTAAAGTTAACCCCTTAGAGTGCTCACCCATAACAATGCCTGTTACCTACCTATGTGCAAGCCTAGCATGTAATCCTCACCTTCCCCCGCCACTCCATTCAGATCCATACATCAGCCCCACACATCTGGCAGCATAGGCACCAGGATCAACATGGTCGTAGTTTGCAACAACAATCACGACTTGGTGCAATAAGCAGACAACACGAAGCATGCTAAGATGTACCTCCGTGCAGCCGGGGGGAGCGCTCTCTCTCTCTGCGGACGCAATCGGGAAACTTTGCACAAAAGGGTCGTCCGGAGAATGTGGAGCCATGATGATGGAGAGGGCAGGGAGACTGAGGGGGCGGTCTGCAGGCTGTTCTGACATCTGGGCTGGGCATTTTGCTCTGCTGGACACCAGGTGGCGCTCGCTCAGGCTGAAGCCATCCAGCTTCGTCAGTAAATCCTCTTTTTCCAGTCTTCATGGGAAAAAGTTTTGTGACATTGTTTAAATAATACATCTATGATCGCATATCACACCTGCAAATGAACACCGTACAGCAAGGCATGGTGCCACAGATGATTTTTCTCCTTCTCATAGTCCAAATGAATAATTTACAATAAATAAATAAAAAAAAATACATTTCTGTAGTTTTTATGTTTTCCAACTTTATAAACAACAACAATAATAATAAAAAAAAATATAAAATAATAAGGGCCCATGCAGCCTACAGTTGTAACTTGTGTTCTTTTGGATCTTTTTTGTGACGGGTTTTTGCGTTTTGTCATTAAAGTGCTTTTAACGCTTGTTAAATGGTATAATTATAAATAATAAACTGGTTGAAATGAGACTGCCAAACAAGGGCTATACTGATATTATCCTAGTGAACCCAACCTATCTTTTTAAAACCTCTCATATAATGGCTTTACTCCTCAGTTTGTGAATGACGCTAACATGACCTTAGGTACTGTATGAGTATATGAGGACAGATGGGACTGAAAGCTGGCGATCACAATCAACGTTTTGGTCAGGTCTGGCCAGGTGGTAAGCTAAAATAGACAGGTGGAGCACCTGGCTAACAGGCCCTGGGGAGAACACTGATTTCTGTTGACATCCATGCTTAAGTGTGCCCTTTTTATGAATTCTAAGATTACAAATGTTTTTGTTTGTGATCAGCCTGTAATATTTCTCATATTGTCCATTCTGATATTTTACTTCTTAATACAACCATTTTGTAAGCTTCCTATGGATGTTTGCTTGTCATTTTATAAAATAGTGGGGTTTGTGGTTTTGTCCATGAAATTGCACTGTGTGGTACATCAGGCTCTGAACTGCTGTAAGATTCCTACCCTGGAAAAGTAATACTGTGCTGTCACTTTCACACATGGAAAAAGTACAATTGTTTCCCCATTAGCAGTCTTGTGACTCTTCCTGCAAAGTGTACTCTGTCCACTAATGCATTATAACGCATTATAACGCCACAGAAGCGTGTCTCTGTACGGTTATCCGAATATGTTGACCTTAATATTAAAAAATATTTCCCACATTTAAAATCATATTTAAAAGATTCGACTCAAGTGTTGAGAGTCTTGGACAAGCTTGAATGACATAGATCATATAGGTTCTGCACAATAGATGTGCAGGCTTTGTATAAATGCGATGGGTACAATTTTCGCTCCCAGTTTTGCCAATTTGTATATGGGAAACGGAGCGAGATTTGTACCCATCGCAGTCCCCTATTAAAATGTACGGTCGCTACATAGACGACCTTTTGATTGTATTGAATGGGTCCCAACTAGCTTTTGATTCTTTTGTAACCTCGCTCAACACTAATGAATATGGCTTATCATTTACAGCCAAGTTTGGGGGGAATCGATTGAATACTTGAATCTGTTACTAGAGACACCTTCATATACAGAACTGAAAATGGGTACTGATACGTTTATTAAAGAAACGGACGCAAACAATTACCTCCAGTTTGACAGTTACCATCTCAAGAGATTGAAATCTAATATTCCATTTTCTCAGTTTTTACGACTGAGACGACTCTAAAGCTTTACAGTTTAAACAAAAATTTTTAGAAAGAAATTAACCCACACAATTAATTGAGTCCAGCTATTTAAAAGCAAGGGAAAAAGATAGAAATGAACTATTGGAATATAAGATTTAAAGATAAACAGTTCTCTGATTGTGCCTTCATAACAAACTTAATAGTGCTAGTAATCAGATCAGACATATCTTCTCGAAACACTGGTCCATCTTGAAGATGGATCCTGTTCTTTCTAAAATCAACCCTTAAGATCCAGTTATCAGGTTCCGTAAGGCTAGGAATCTTAAGTCCCTTATTTCTCCCAGTCACTTGCCTCCTCTAGTTTCTCGTGAAACAAGTACCATTTCAAGACCCTTAGGCATTTTTCCCTGCAGTAAGTGTAAGATATGCTCCTATTGTCACAAAGAAAAAAAGTATTTTTGGGACTCCAGTAAGACAAAGGAATACAAGATTAAGCACTTTATTAATTGCACCAGCACTTTTGTCATATATATGATAGAATATGGCTGCGGGTACTGCTATATAGGGAAAACTAAGAGGATGCTCAAGATACTTATATTGGAGCACCTCCGTAATATTAAAAATAAGGTGACCAACCAAAGCCACCCTAGACATTTTAATGAGATTCATGAAGGATGCACTGACCTTTTTAAAGGTAAAGCTATAGAGTGAGTCCCACTAGATCCAAGAGGGGGTGACAGAGAGAATAGACTGACCCAACGTGAGTCTTTCAGGATAGTAACTTTAAATACGGTTGCTCCAGGGGGACTCAACGAAGGATTCAAAATCACCCCTTTTTGTAACATCATAGTAATATATTTTATACTATTTCTTACATTTTGTCAGATGTAGGTCAATGACTCTTCTGTGGCTTGTAGTTTGTACGCTTTTCCGAATTTTTTTGAAAATTTTTATGGTATTTTATGCGCTATTATTTATTGACTGTAAGAATATATTCTGTTGTTTTAATGATTTTTATTATCTTTATTTATTATCCTATAACTGTTACAATGTAATATATTCATGTAGCAAATTTATGTACTTGATGACCGGTTAGGTCTCTTTAATAATGCTTGACCCTCCATCTTGACCATAAATATGCACTGTGCAAGGGTCTCCTCCACCCCCTGACAAAGTCACCACGTGACGAAGCGCGTAGGGACGGAGACCTGTGCACCTCTCCACTACCATTGTTGTTTGCTGAGAGTTAAGTCTACTCGTGTCAGGATCCAGGACACTGATAACGACGAGAGTCTCTCCCATTGTGATGTGTATTTTACATGCTTGGAATTGTTTTAACACGGTACGAGATTGTCTTGTAACCAAATAAATTAGCGTTATTGCACCACTAGGCGCCCCCTCTCTTTCTTGACTTCTGAGATAGAGATATATATATATATATGTATATATATATATGTGTGTATATATATATATATATATATCTATATCAAAATGGTCAATGAATGGTTCTTATGTAAGCAATGAAAAAGTGCTTTCAGTAATAGTATTGAGATTACCAGGTTGTTATATGAAGGGAGGCTGTGTTATCTCTAGAAGATTGACCCAATTGTTAAACATTAATGAGTGGTCACATCACAATTATAAGATTATGGATAACTTTTTACCGTCTGTTGCATTTGGTCTACAGCAAAATGGTTATTCCACAAATAATGAATAAACAATTTGGCAAAAAATGGAGAGACAGAGACTGTGGGGTTTATGTTTTATTATATTTTTACTGTCATCATATTGTGAAGATCTGCAGGGATTTTGCAGGTCCTGATATAGGGACTGCTATGCATTCTAAGAGGAACCCCCACTACTGACAAGGTTCAATGTAGCATAAATATTTCTCCAGTGTAAGTCTTCCACCCCCCAGATACACACAGTGCTGCTGCAGTTCAGTAGCTTTGATACTCATCTATGCATAAATAGGTCAATTAAAAGACAAAAAAATGTGGCAAGTCCTGATAAGAACCCAGATGAGCGAGATATTGTGTATATTATCTGCCTTGTGTTATCATGCATTCTCTGAAAGTTGCTATTATGAAGGGAGTGGGTAGAAAAAAAATATCATAAAAACGAGCAAGCAGGTTAATCATTTTAAATGTTAGATCTGGGATATATATCATAATATATATAT
>WWET01000172.1:361512-385517 GCA_011038615.1 Limnodynastes dumerilii | reverse complement strand
ACTCTAATCTTAACTCTAAATAGAGCCCCAACTATGGGTCAAAAATCCAATTTCTTTTCAAACCAAGAGCATACCTCATGGAGGCTCCCTGGGCTTATATATATAATATTTTGCAGGGCCTTGTAAGGACACATCAGGACCATTTATAGAATTGGTGGAAAAAGAAGGCTGATTGTTATGGTGGAAGTGGTGGTGGGTAGTTGCAGATGAGAGATTGGGTGTATCACCAGGCATATATTTATTTCTGAGACTAATTACGGCCAGGCAGGCTAATAGCTGTTTGGAAATTGTTTTCATGTATGTTGCAAAAATATGAACAAAATGAGTAAATCCATCTCCTTTTTGAAGCCTAGAAGATATTATTGTTGACACAATTATGCTCTTTATTGTTAATTATACCATTCATTATATGCACACATTTATAAAAAAAAAAAAAAAAAAAAGAATGTATGTGAACATTTATCTTTCCATCTAGGTAACTGCTGATTCAGTTTGAATCATTCATTTTTCGCTGGCAGCATAGACCACTCAGCCTGTTTCTGATTATGACATTACACACCTGCCAGAAGACAATGGTTGCTGCACACTACATCTGGACGTCCATAATGCTGGGGAGGCTACTCTGCCTTCTGAAGTTGTTTGCACAAATTCTTGCTGATTCGCCAGCTACTCCAGTGTATAAAGCCTCAGTGTAGTGGTCCTGCACTGCACAATATCCGGTTTCCACATTTTCAAAGCTTGATCTACTGTAGTGTAGTGTAGCTTACAGTATAAAAGCCATTCTCTTCCATTGTTCAGAAAGAGGCGGCCATGTTACCCCAGACTTTGATCATTTATTTTATGCTGCAGTATATAAGTATATGGACTCAGCCACCTGCCAGATAACAGCTAAGGAGAGGTGAGTAACCTCTCCGGGGCATTTTAGTATGGAGGAGGGGGTTAGGGTTAGGACCATAGAAGGGAAGGGTTATGGTCAGGCTGCGGGAGGGGGGTCTTAGTGTTATGCTATAGAGAAGGGAGTATTAGGGTCAGGCTGCAGGGAAGGGAGGGTTAGGGTCAGGCTGCGGGGAAGTTAGGGTTAGGGTAATGGAAGGGGAGTGTTAGGGTTAGAATTATGGGGAGGGTTGGGGTTAGTTTAGCCACTCACCTTTAGGAGCACCGTGTTTGGTGCTCCGGGGATTGATTGCTATGCCTCTTCGATGCATAACCAATCGATATCCCAGCAAGTTCGAAACTGGCTGGGAGAGAATGTCCCTATCGAATTAGGGCCGTTCTTTGTGGGAACCCACACCCTTCTGCTAGGATTATCGGTCCCATCAGGAGAGGTGTATGGTCCTGATAACAGGCGGAAAATCGTCCTGTTTAACGGGCACCCCCGCTGGGATCGATAATCGACTCAGTGTATGGCCAGCTTTACTGCAACACACCCAACAGGTGCCTAATGAGTTCCTCATCGTCCATCACAGACGGCTTCTTCTATAGTTAATGGTAAACAATGAAAAATATAGTTTAAGCTATAAAAGTCAGCTGGAAATGTTTTGCTGTGTCTGATGTATACAATGCAGGACACCAGTATTACTTGTGGGGTTATACCCTCCCTGTAATAGTCCCACTGTACACCTGACACCACATGCATCTTGGCAGAGAAATATTTACTTCCTCCAGTGGAGTAGTGAATATAAACCATAGTTGTCATCTCTCCTGGGGCCAGATTTACTAAGCTGCGGGTTTGGGAATGTGGAGATGTTGCCTATAGCAACCAGGTTCTAGCTGACATTCTCTAGCATGTAAGAGGAAAGTGAGAGCTAGAATCTGATTGGTTGCTATGGGCAACATTTGCACTTTTCCAAACCTACAGCTTAGTAAATTTGAACCCTGCAATGACTCCAGGGGCCAGATTTACTAAGCTGGGGGGAAAGAAAAGGGGAGATGTTGCCCATAGCAACCAATCAGATTTTAGCTTTTCCTTTCCTATTACATAGTAGAAAATGTCAGCTAGAATCTGATTGGTTGCTATGGGCAACATCTCCACTTTTCTTTTCCCGCAGCTTAGTAAATCTGGCTCGATCACCACTCCCAAAATCTTGGGAGAGAAGACAAATCTCCTGCATTTAGCTGCGGAACTCGATACAAGGAATTATTCTATTAGGCCCCATCCTTAGCAATGCTATAGGTCACAGCATTCGGAGTCAGTGATGTGATTTAATGCACATTACTGCCTGTAGACCTGCCCTCTACCTATCAGTGCCGTGACACATAATGTTGCTAAGGCCAGGACACAAGTTGCATCGTCCAGCCCCTGAATACTATCTGCTCTTTCTCCCCTCTGGGATGTCATGGTATCAAGAAATGAAAAGTTGCCAGGGATGACCTAAACAGAGTATGGGGAGAAGGGGTTAATACTGCCAATCTCTGGTGGTCTAAAATGACTTTAAAATACCTGGGTCTACTAGTGCTTTGTTGCTACATAGAAATTGTCATTCAAGTTAATGTATTGAACTTAAATACCACCAATAAAAATTAAACAGTGTCAATGACTGTCAACATATCCTTACTTCTATTATATTTATATTTTTCAGAATATAAAAGAACTAAACAGTCTCCAAAACTGGAAATAAAAACCCAAGCTACTAGTGTTTTATTTTAATTAATAATGTTAGATCGGGTGTCATAGTGACTAATCCTTTACTTTTTTATGTCCATAAAATGACTGCAGCGATGATAATTCATTTGCTATTTGTGGTGAGGGGTATCTGATTATCCAGATGATGGTGTTACCAGCTAGCATCCTGTAAGTACAATGAAGTTCACAGTGCAGCCTGAATAAGATTTCCTCTGCTCATTCGTGCAGTGCCTGACAAAACAGGGCCTCCGTTTATAACAGGAAACTTCCCCAAACTCCTTGCTTTACTTGTGCTATATTTGGTAGCTCCACGCCTAGAGGAGGTGACCTTCTGAAAGTCACTTTCACCCCCAGAACTTTGTAAGAAAGACTCCTTTTAAGTAGTGAGAAGGTGTAACATAAACACTGCCTTGATAACAACAGTCCCTTGTATTATACTCCCAGTAGCTGATAATATAGCAGGTATGTGATAACACTTGTCAGTGTATTTGCTGTTGCTGGGTTGGAGGTTGTCATTAGAAATGTGCATTCATAAGATGTGTTCATGTAAACACAGAAAATGTACATAGTTGTTAGAGAAAAACATCTACCAGGCAAGCAGACGCCCTTTGAAAAGCTCTCCCGGCTTCCACTTTATAAACTTATGATTTTGGAGCCCAGAGCACTTATTTAATGCTGTTTTAGCGTGCAACATTATGTTATATATCATTTTCATGTAGTCCTAAACAAACCGCTATTGCAGCATGTATGGCCCTGGTTTAAAATGTGTTCAAGTAATCTGCAATCGGTCCCTGGAGCACTGAACACGGTGCTCTGAAAGGTGAGTTTCCCCCAACCCGCCTTCTAACCCTAAAGCTGGCCATACACTACAACGATTATCGGTCCCAGCAGGGGGTGGGCGGATAAACGGGACGATTTCCCGCTAGGGAAATGTCCTGTTATCGGCACCATACACCTCCTCTGCTGGGACCGATAATCCTAGCAGAAGAGGGGAGGGGAGAGGCAGCGCTCTCTATGGCGCTGCTGCAGAGCTATGTGCAAAGCTGCTTTGACAGCTTAGAAGTATACTTTCAAAGCTGTCAGAGCAGCATAGTGCATAGATCTGCAGCAGCGTCTATTGCAGGGAGTAGTACAGATAGGGATCAGCCAAAACTGCACTTCACACAGCGCGGGTTCGGCTGGTTCCTCTCTGTACTATTCCCTGCAATAGACCCTGCTGCAGATCTATGCACTATGCTGCGCTGACAGCTTTGAAGGTAGACTTCAAGCTGTCAGAGCAGCTTTATACATAGATCAGCAGCAGTGTCTATTACAAGGATAGGGAGCCATTCAGCTTGCTGATTGGCTCCCTTAAAATATCGTTTTAAAATATCGTTTTAAATCAAACATGCTGAACAATCAAATAATCACACCAGAGCGTTTCAGAGCGTTTATTTGACGTTTCAAAATTTAATCTGTACCATACACTAGAGCGATTATTTGCCCGATCACCCAATAATTGGGAAATCGGGCCGATAATCGTCTAGTGTATGGCCAGCTTAAGTCTCCACTGACACGACTGGCATTCGAAATAGGGACAGCCAAAAACAGCTTTCAGCTCTCCTTAAATTGCAATGCGAGCCTCCGCAGCGGGGACTCGCAGCGATTGGGTACATAGTCTTTGCTACAACAGTAATTATGTTAGATCGTTACTGTTACTTCTCAGTGTGTACTGTAAATTACAGATTAAGTTGGAAGCTATACAGTATCAAAGCTTTATGTTAAAAATTATTTTTCCTGCATATTTATTATGTTTAATTAATTTGCAATCCTAATATTAAATGGTTTTGCCGCCCAGGTGTACATTTACACCTTTTATTTTCTGGCTGATGATTTCTCTCAAGTGTTGCTTGGGGCAATGTTGCAGTTTAATGCTGCACTGGACAGCAAGCAGAGAAAGGGAAAATATTTACTATTGTATTAAACCCGAGTTTATGGTGTTAAGTAACATTACTGAGTCTTGGTTTGGTGATATTTTTCATGGTTCGTAATAGTGGCATCCAGTTGGTTATGCAATATACTGTTCGTGTTTCATTGTGATGCAGTGAAGTGTAACTAGACAATGGTAAAAATATATATCTATATGCACATTGTACATTTATTTTCATGGCAGATGATTTACTTTGTCTTCTTCCCTCAACTGTAGGAAATGTCTCAGATTGTCTCTCCTTATGTCAACTACATATTATGCGATATATCTGGCGACTGAAATAACTTTCCTCGAAGTGGAATTTTGGAAATGGTGCTATGGAGACATAGAAACAATAGAAATCAATGGAAATGTATAGGTCTTTTAATGAAACCAGTGGGAGAAGTAACGTTATGGCATTACCCCTGGATACCGCATCTATCTCCCTACTAACCTGCGCTGATCCTAATAGCATTGACTTGATAAAGATGACTTTGCACTGTTTTGTCCACACGCTGATAATCAGTCCATGCTATATACACTATGGGCCTGATTCAGTTAGCCTTGCAGCCGCGTATTTTGCAGTGCAAAGCTAATACAGCAAATTTTTTTTATCTGCGCCTCATAGAGGTGCGTATAAAAATCGAGTACCGTAATAGACTGGAAAATGCGCACCGTGAATATTTTCCTGTCTATCGTGGCCACGATTCTGATTAAATCAGGCCCTATCTGATTACCAGGTCAGTTAGAGGATAATCAATTGATCCACGTAATTATCACATACTGTGTCGCCAGCTTTATAGAGACGTGGTTTCACCTGTCCAGTATACAGTAAGATTATAACCTTTGTTAACTTTTCCTGAAGGTCATGGAAGGGAGGAAACCCGGAATCTCTCCTTTCTTCAGTGTATGACGAAAGCTGTTTGCAGAGTGTGATAAATACATGCCATTTGTTAAGGGTTATCGGTTTTGTGTGTGCATGTATATATGTATATGTATGTATGTATGTATGTGGAGGTGCTTTTTCAAATGAAGTTTATCTTAAACGTTTAATAAAATAACAATAATTTTCTTCTTGTCATCAGTCTGAGATAATGCGATCTTGCACTTCTCCTGTACTTCGCAAACCGTAGCCTGTAATTGCTTCTATGCTTTACATAAAATGGCATGGCATGGCAATTCTAAATTAAATAGTGTGTGTGTGATGTGCATAGAACAGTGATGGGCAATCCGGTTCATTTCAGGGGCTCTACCCATCCCATCTTGTAGGACTGGATCCAGACTTACAAAATGGCTGTGCTCGGAGCTCAAGGAGTGGGCGAAGGGAGGCCACTTAATTTACACGCACATCCTTACAATCCGAGGACCCTCCACCCCCCACAAGTGTAACTAGCGTCCTGCCCGCCATCGGAAGGTCTCTGGAAACATTTCCAGTATGAAAGTCTGGATCCAGAAGGTGTGATCTTTTTAACAGGTTCAAACTCTTTATTTAATCAGAGAGCAAGACAACTTTATGTAATAACAAACGTGCAGGCATTCTAAACAAGTACACACAGGGTGTCTGCCTATTGCTCATCACTGTCTGTAGATTGTAAGTCAGGCCCTCTAACTTCTGATCTTTTGGTGAAGACTCAGTTTATTGGTTTATTACAGTGTTTGTCTCCAGTTGTAAAGCATAAGCGTTAATAAATAATCCGTTTAGCTTTCTCTGCTTCGCTTTGATTTATTATGTATCAAAGTCAAGTCAGTTTCTAGCATGTGCACATAGCTGAGAATGTAATGATATGAATAAACTCATCTGCTTTCAGAAATGTGAATCTGTCCTTGACAGCGCAGTAAGATGCAATGCATGTGGGCATCAGGTTTTGGCCGTGTGGCAATAGCCACAGCAGTACATTATGACTGAATGGCGCATAACGTGTGTCGTGATCTCTTGCAGACCCTTGCCTATACATTCCCCGATTTGCACACATGCTGGAGTTTGGAGATAAAAATCATGAAGTGTCCATGACTGCACTGAGACTGGTCCAGAGGATGAAGAGGGATTGGATGCACACAGGACGACGGCCATCTGGACTCTGCGGTGCTGGTATAATGACATGATATTTTCACATTATAATGTGTTTATGTTGGTATATTCAGGTGAAATCATAAGCCTTTGTTGCTCATTATGAATCCTCCCTTTTTTGTTTTGTTCAAGACCCAGTTCCACCAGTTACAGTGCTATTATGTAACTAGACGTCATATAGTGCACATAACACACTGTTTACACAATATTTACAATTAGGACATATTCATTTAATTAATATCTATACATTTTGCAATGTATTTTTTGTGTTGAAGTTTATACTGTTCAGCAGCATGCACTTAGAAACATAGGACCATATTCATACTTAAGAGAGAGTTGGGGGTGGATTGGAGTTAAAAACTAAACAGCAATTTCAATCTATTAATGGCAAAATATTGTTCTCCAATCATATATAACATGCCTATAGATACACATCACAGATAAACATATTGCAGGCTTGCAGCACTTGTAAGATAAAAGGACAGCTTGCCCTAGGTATCCGCCATAATGAACTCACGGTCATGATTCACCTAAAACGGACTTATGCGCTCCCTTCCTACCTCTATCCCAGAGTGCCACGGACTGTGGTAATCATGAAATCGATGGAGCAGAAAAGACGGTCTCTCTCCTGAGTCGACTGGTGCACTCAAACTCCTGACACGCGTTTCGCCTCGTTCTGGCTTTTTTTTCAAAGGCTTTTCAAAGGATATTCAGCATATTTCTTCTAAACCTGCCACCCTTCAATTTATACGGATGTCCTCGTGTTCTGATACACCTCCTGTATCTGGTTATATCACCTGAGTAACAGTGAGGATGAAACAAAGTGTCTTGTGTAATAATACTCACTCACTTGACCAGTTACCTAGTTGCGTGTTTACTGCTGTGTAAATCAATCTTTACCTTGTACCTGCTATGGGTATGCTTTTAGAGCACTCTGAGACTTGTAGCTTCACAACACCAGAAGTGAGAGAGGGACTTTTAAATAAATACGTTTTTTGACTATAAAAATGTACGGTATATTATCTTAAAATGACAATTTCACCAACTACTCTACATTTGCTGCTGCTATTCCAATTGCATTTTATACTGGTTCTCTCTGCTTCTACTACTTTGTACCCACACGCCAACTAGTCTGCCAGCCGTTTCAAAGGAGGTTGTTTAGTATTTTCAATGAAAATATTTCACACACGTATAGTCCATAACCCCACAAGTCTAGGCAGGGTGTAGGTAAAGCTTAGTATTTGATTGCCAGAAGTTAAAAAAAACAAAATGTTCTTAGTGCCACCAGTCACTACCAGATCTCATTGTATGCACTTCTCTGCCTGCCAATACCACATCAATATACTATGCCACCTTTTTTACACCTGTGTCAAGGGTTGCCTACCCCTGAACATAGCTACGTGATTCCCATGAAGCTGCAGGTTATTAATCTTCTCCTTTCTCAGTCAGGGAGGTACTGTAGCTGCATGCAGCCATATTTTCATAGTCACATGTCACAGTCCCATGCTGACCTTAAGGTGGTATGATGCTGGAGATTCTGGGTTTGACATGGGGTTTTTTATGGCTGGCGACAATACAGCTTTAAATTTTTGTAAAGGCTTGCATGTATAGTATATTATAAGCCAACCCAACAAACTTGTCATTTTATCTCATTGCATTTTATAGAACAGAAAGCTTTAAGTATTACTGGGGGGGAAAATGACCTTTCGTAATTGACCTATTCAGCCTGTATTAAAGCTATGCAGAGGCTGCCCGACAGGAACATTTCACTGGGAAATATCGCTGTCATAAGCCAAGCTTGCAAATAAATGGTCTTTTTCTAAGGCAATTTAATTGCCACACTAATATGAAATGCATCATTGGAGGCTATGTGTTTTCCGCAAATGTGTTTCCCTCCGTTATCTAATGGTGAAAGCTGAAAACATTAGTAGTTCAGAGTATTATAGATTGCACATTATTTATGATACATAGACTCCATCTGCTCCTATTGTAAAGCAGAATATTATCATACTCCCAGAGTCCTTTGCTCCTGACTGTAGCACTTTTATGTTGCAGAGATTATTAGTATTGTGAGGGCTTGAAAGAATCCTAATGGCACTAATCCTCAAAATGTATGACCATCTAACAGAGCTTAGCACACACCAAGAGAGCCATTCCTTTTTCATAAAAATATGCTGTTTGTCGATAATGTTTATTTAAGTACAGGCGTGTCTATTTCTCAGTAGTCTGAACATTACTTTAGGATAACTACCCATAAAATATATATATAACTCTGGAATTATTACTTTGCTTGGAAGTATGAAGCATACCGTCTAATATATTTTGTCTTGGAAAAATGAAATGAAAATAATATTTTGGTAACAACTTTGTTCGTCTATTTAAACAGTTATGGACCAGAGCCAGACTTATGGAAAGAGAGCAATTTCCACCTGCTGTTTGGAGGCAGCCTATACGCAAGCCCCACATTCTTAGGCCGGATCTGGATCCTATGGGATCTGAGTTGCATCCTTAGACTATTACAGTGATGGGGCAGAGTGTGCTGTGAGCTTCTTCTGTTGTGCAGGAGGGGGGATGAATGGCGATCGTACAGTCATGATGTGCTAAGCACCCTCCGTACTTTACAGCTTCTGCACCGTCTGCATTATAAGTGTGGCCGGCACAGAAGTTTTAAGGCAGGGGGGAGGATCATAAGTCCATAATAGCCTCTAGTGGCATTGTAAATCTGACTCTGCCCTATGATTATATATTGTTTTTATGTTCTGTAATATTTACTTTTGTATTAAAGAGCAGAGGTTCCATATTTGCTCATTGCCCACCAACCAGTACTCTGTATGCAACCATTTACGTGCTTCAGGGGGCAGGATTTTTTCTGCTGAGAGGTAATGACATAAGGATTGCTCTATCCTGTGTGACTTCCTCAGAAGGCCTTCCACTTCATTGAATTGTAACTCAGTGAATGTTCCTTTTGATAGGCTGCGATAGTACATTTTTTCATACTCAAATGCAGGTCACATTCAATTAGATATCAACATGCAGTGTCCACTAAAACAGTTACCTGTGTTTAGAGGAAGGGCACCCATTTGAAATACTGGCAACCAAATAAGTGACACTTTATGGGCAAGATCCAGACCTACGTTCGGTTTCCGTTTCAACAGGGAGCGCATTTATGCTATCGTAATTCCTATGCACTCTCCTCGGTCGTATGTATTTTTGCCTACCTTAACTTTTCAAAGTGTATCTCCTGTCGGCCGTTATGCGCCTAAGCACGTCTATGCTGTACAATTTAAATGCCTCACCCCGCCTACGAAGCATAATTACGGGTGTCGTATAGCTGGCACGCCCCTTAGTTCGCAGTTACGCTCTTGATACTAGGATGATACGTACGTTCAGAGTTACGCGCCGTAACATCTGCCACGCGCATGCGCAGTACATACAAAATAGCGTTTTTACGTCTCCGGCTAGCCCAAATACACTAGGGGACGTAGCTCTGGATCTGGGCCTATGAGTCCAGTAAGCTAAGTATTATGGGTTCCAGAAAATGACAGCACCTCCCTTGGCTCCTGTAACTTCAGACTTCTGTCTTAGGGAGTTCTTTAAGACCCACTGCATGTCATGCCGGGATTAGCAGCGCTACTATTCAACCTCTGTGAGTTGATGCAGAACATTGCAATTACAATACAAAGAGAAGGCTGACTGGCATTAATTCCTCATAGCCATCTCTTATCAGGAGTGAGGGGTTAAATGCTTTTCCATGACCTTGTGATGAATAAATCTGCCTTAACTCCAGTTGTAGGTTTTCACCGTGTGTGTGATTTGTTTTGTTTTGAAGGCCAGTGTATATTGATATATTGCAAAGCTTAATAAAACTGGAGAACTATATTTATTGTCCACTTTTTATATATCATCTTTAAATGACCCTGATAAAACCATTCCATATCAAGGCACACAATAATATAGGGTGTTCAGCGTTTCCTGAACGTTTTTCACTGCTGCAGGATTCACTCCATTGAAGCAAATGAAAGGTTTACAGCTCCTATCCGACCTCACAAACTAATAGCTAGGTTTGTAAACCTGGGCTGAGACGGTTGCTGGCACTTCCTGCTGTCTAGAATACCAAGCAGCTGTTTGGCATTACTGCAGTGACATTCCTGTGACTGGCACTGAGCACCTTGTCTTGTGGACTCACCTTTTTATGCTGACTGTGACTTTCTCGTCTCCGCAGCTCTCCTGGTTGCCTCCAGAATGCACGATTTCCGACGGACTATTAAGGACGTCATTAGAGTGGTCAAGGTTTGCGAATCCACACTGAGAAAACGGTAAGAATATAAGTGATATGTTCAAGATTTTAATATTGGGACTAGCCATGTTTATTCTGGTTACACATTCCATATTAATACAGAATAACTTGGGGCACACTAATGATCTCCGCTCTGTAGGTAACGTAAATTGCCCTATTTATTTTGAATGACCTGAGAATAAAGAACCTGGATCCAGACATTCTCTTCTCCTTGCACAGTGTCAGCAGAGATCAGAGGCAGAACCTCTGCGGTATTCGCACTCCCGTGCAAGGTGGTCACTCCTTTTGCACATGTGGGCTCATGACAGCAGGACCTTACCTTAAGATTTTCATACAGTCCTTATATAAAATAGAAAGGGCTCTGATATCTGGAGAGGGTGTAAGGGCCTAAGCACACACTTAAAGCCGGATCTAGACCTACGGGCGCCCGAGGTTATTACGGACGGCATCGTTGCGGGGAGTACCCAAATTCCTACCCTTACTTTCACAGTCATGTATGCAGCCTTATGGCCTCATACCTGATATTAAAGGGGCTTACTTCAGCCCCGTCCCCTCATTATCATGTCTATCTCCGCCTTCATGGCGGAGATACGACATTCGTAATGGTGAGGACAGCCCCTTTCTTGTATGAGCTGGTTTACAACCCTTAGGCCCTTAGACCATCGTAAGAAGGTTGTGTGCATGCCACACGGGAATTACATAGGAGGTGTACGTAATTTCCCTGACGACCGTAACCGAGGATCGGCCCCTTACTGTATAAGGTAAGTGGGTCCCACCTCCTAACTTGCGTACCTGACGCATGCCTCCCATCCTGCTATTAAAAGAATTCCATGCGCGGTCACAAATTGTGGGCAAGAACATGACCTTTTTATAACTGTAGATGTGGCGCATAGCATGGTGATTTATAGGAACCTAGGATTAATGACAGTAATAGTCCATTCCATTTCCTCCCAGTGTAGCCAGCCAGACAGCATCTTCTCTGTGAAGGTGGAACTTCCTGTTTGCTATGGCAACTGCCAAACTGTAATTCCCATGCAATGATGGGTCAAAATGCATCCTTGGGAGGGGGTGGCCATATGATTAGTTTGAACACTGTCATTTACAGCAACACCCACCCTGAATAGGGTTTTTTTGTGTTTTTCCTGTTAGATAATGCTATTTTACAACAGCATTACACCCTATGCCAGACCATACCCTCCAACATGACCCATTCCATTAGGTACAAAATACTTTGCTCCTCAGGTTCCAACTGTCAGTTACTATGGTAACCAACTTTGTTGAAGAAGCAAATATGTTTTTTAAAATATCAGTTAATTCATTTAAACCAGGTGAGTGACAGTTGAAATCTCCGGAACGTTTTAAATTGTACCTTATGGAATGGGTCACGTTGAAGGGTCTGCCAGACAGCACTCCAAGTGTTGTGAAACTTCTGCTACAACAGCACAGGCATAGATAATGCCTGGTAATGCATGCTGGGACTTGTAGTTTTACAGCACCACAGCTTTCCTAGAGCTGCTCTTAGCACATTTCTTTGCAAATACTCTTATTATGACTAGACCATTTACTGTATATTGCTAATAATGGCCCAAGAACCCTGTAAGCAAAAATCCAGAAGTCTGCACCGCCCAAGGAGTTTTGATTGGTGGGGTGTCCCCCGCAGGATAACTGGCTTTCTTCTCATATGAGCATACATGCTGTGCCGTAAAAAGGCCACATTTTAAAGCCTTTGAATCCTTCTAAAGTGAAAGATTAAAAGTGAAATGTAACAACTTGGAACCCATCCATCAGCTGGCTCCCTGCAGAGGTGAGTTCAGAATTACCGCAGACGTGAACTGGTGCTGAAATGCACTTGTAGTGTCCCCTGATCTCCGGGGGTTGTCTAAGTGCTCCCAGATCCTGCAGAGGATTTTTAAGTCCTGTGATTTAAGGCTATATGTGGTGATTAAGTCAAGCCAGCCATTATTAATATAAAGCATTTGGAGGGACTCGAATTTGCCATAGAATTTAATAGACAGAGAATTCCTTATGGCAATCTACAGGTTTAATTCTGCAGTTGCCACAAAGGCACCGTGGCTGTTGTTTTGGGAGACGCAGGTAATATTTGCTTCTGTGTTGACGTGTAGTTGTTTATATACAAGTTGTCCCTGTGCAGATCTCATTTGAAATGACAGCTTGATTTCCTCCTGACATAAGGTAAACGACTGAGCTGAATCTTTAATGCCAGCGAAGCCGGTGATGACTAAAATATTGCTGTGTTTACTTTGTGACTGTACAAAGCCTGATCGGCCATTTCAAATATTACCATGTGTGGCTTTCATCCTAGGCAGTGGTTATTACAGAGAGAGGGATCTGACACATATTAATGCACTGTACTCTGAGATGTTTGTCAGGCATTATGTCTTGGGTCAAAGAGAAAAAAAAAAGATAATATAGGGTCCGGAGTCACAGTTACGTAGTTTTCCTCTTGCGTACGTTGTTTTAAGAATTGAGCTACTAGGCATGCGTAGTAACTTATTTACGCCATCTAAGTACCACTTCTGTACGTAGATTGTGTTAGCATGGTCTTTAGACTCCGCTTATGCAATCTACAGAAATGGTACACATGCGTAGTAGCTCAATTCTTAAAACAACGCACGTAAGACGAAAACTACGTCACTGTGAATCCGGACCATAGGCGCTTAATATATAAAATAGTCTTACCCATTAATCTTATATATAGCAGCTGCTCCTTCAGGGATGACTAAATCCCAACAACAACAGCAAAAAAAAGTGGAGCGGCCCTGCAAATATATAAATATTAACTACCTCCAATAATATGATATACAATCAATACCTCAGTTATTATCAATATAAATGATAGCATATAATCGTATTCACACAACTGCCACACTTGGAGTTATCCTAAGAAGATATACAACATGGGCCTGATTTAGACTTCAGAATGAGCTTGAGATTAAGGGCCTGATCCAGACCTATGCAAATGCTACGCCCTTGAGCGTAGCGTATTTACGCCAGCGTGCCTACGAAGCACTCCCCTCGGTTGGCCGTATTTATGGTGTCTTACGCTGACCAAACCCTACCCTAACTTTTCTGAGCGTAACCACGGGCGTCCATAGTATCCATGCGGATTTACAACGCTTACACGCCCATACTGTACGATTTAAATACCTCTCCCCGCCCACGAAGCGTAATTACGGGTTTCGTATGGCTGGCACGCCCCTTCTCTCGTTGTTACGAAGCTGGCATGCTCAAGGCTCATATGCTCCGCCTTTCTTTGTGTAACATCTGCCGTGCGCATGCGTAGTAAGTACAAATAGGCGATTTTACGCTTACCAAAAGCGTAAAAACACGGGCGAGCGTATGTCTGGATAAGGCCCTAAGAGAGGAAAGTTACTTCTAGGCTAAACCATGGTGATTGCAGGGGAGTCATATTTCATCTGTTGCAAACAGTATTAGAGCTGAGAGGTGATGTTTCCTATCCCAAGTCTAAATAACAGTGTGATAGTAAAGCTGGTCAGTATCTGTGTGCAGTAAGCAATTCAAAGATATATCCCTGCATGCAAAGAATACAATTAACTTGACTCTCCCTGCAATCAACATGGTTTAGCCCAGGAGTAACCTTCCTCTCAATTTCAATCTCCTTCTCAAGTTTGAATCCGGTCCTATATTCCTATTCTACTTCATAGCAATATATTGCCAGATGTTCTGATTTTGACTGCGAATACTAATAAATGCCATATGTTATGTTGATAATAACTGAGGTATTGATTGAAAAACATTTTATTGATTGTATATCATATTATTGAGAGTAGTTCATAAAGATTTGTATGTTTGCATTGAGCGATTCTCTTTGTTCAGTCTAAGGTAATAGCTGCTTCCTGTTGTCCTCTGTGCAGTGCACACGCATCTCTGAAGTCTCCCACACAAAAAAACAAAGCAATGAGTGTTCTGTCCATCATATGAAGTAGAAAAAGGAGAAAATCTGCCAACTACCGACCAGTGAGCCTTATATCAGTAGTAAGGAAATTGATGGAAACACTGTTAAAGGATCCCAAGCATCATGGAGTCTTTTTGACTTGGTCACTAGATGAAGTAGTAGATGAAGGGGGATCTGTACACATAGAATCTCTAAACTTTTGACACTGACACATTGTTTTTTTTTTTTAATACCTTTTAATAACTTTAAATAGTGTTGGACTCGAGGGACAATGGGCCGGATCCAGAACTACGGCCGCAGGCATAAGGCAGTGTAATTACGGATGACTGGTGGGAGTGCATAGTATTTATGCTTGCCACCGCTGTAAAGGTGTGATGTTGGGTCAAACATCACACCTATACACAGCACGGAAAACTTACTGATAGACAGAGAGAGAGGCACCAATATTTCAGTATTTGTCTCATTCTTATTATTTACAGGTGCTAATATATGGAAATGACGACAACCAATACTTTCATAAAAGGATTCAATATTTATTATCAATATCGAAATAAACAAAAAATATTTATATTCATTAAAGTTCACCTTAATGTTGGGTAAACAGAATGTGTTTCTAAGCTCCAGTATGTAATCAGTGCTGGCTGTATCTCAGATGTTTCTATTCTTTTAGCAAGTTTAAAAAAAAATGCAAAAAGGTCCGAGATATAAGCCACGCTGGAGACCACCTCTCTGCTGGCTACTGAGTCGATCGCCAACACCTTTCAACTGACAAAAGTCTTTTTCAAGGCTTACTTGGCTATGTGTGAGATCGTTAGATGTCTTTTGTCTCACATCTCTAGGTAAGTGCGTGCATCCTCAGTTTCCAAGTATGGCATCCTAACGACTCAGAGCCTTCTGCACAAACAGAACATCACTCAGATTCCATAGTTGTTATGTGTATGCACCCTTCGATCCTAAGGGGCACACAGAACGTTCACTTCTATTGCCCCAGATAGCTCACTTATTCCTCTGAGTTCTGACATATATTTTAGTTAGACTCATTTCAGATAATTAACATGTGTTGTTTTTTTCCTCTTATGCTATATCAAACTGTTATCTAAACGAAGGTTTGCTATGTTAAAAGAACATATGATAAATTTAGGAATTTGTACATCTGTTTTCTGTTACTATGGAGACTCAACGCCCCTCAGCATTAAGTGTATAAATTACAGAAAACATCTCCCTCTGAGATCATTAGTAAGAGTCAGTAGCGTGGTGCAATCTACCTTATTTGTTTGAAGTTTCCTGTATTATACTTGGGGAACCATGTGGAAACCTCCATTAGGTAGTACTGGTGATGGCTCATGTGGGTGGCGCAGGGTCTAGTTTGAACAGTCTTTTTTTTTCTCCGGTATCCCTACAATGTTTGTGTGTGTGTGCAAGAGCGGTCTGTAAATGGTAAGCTTGGATTATGCTTCCCATTTCTTTTAAATACTGCTAATACTCCCCTCTGGATAAAAATATGTTATGAGGAGAATTCTTACTGCAGCAAAAAAAACATGTTGCCCGACCACTGAGTGGAAATGAGTTTCTAGGTTTTTCATGAAGAAAGTTGTAGCCATAAATTTGTCAGACCGGGGATTAGGATTAACACGTAGGACCTGATGTGGAAGTATGCGTATTATTGCTGGTTACATGTATGTTCACGTAAAGCTTGGAATTAGTGTGCGATAACGGGCTATGTGTGCATATTATTACAGAAAATATCTAGCTGGTGCAAGTTGATACACTCTAAAATGCATAATGTAGAGTTTTCAATGTAACAATGTACACATATCAGCTTCACACTTAGGTACGCACTATTTGCACCATCCAGGTGTTGCGCAAGCTCCGTGCCTAATTAGATCCGTAGGCTGTGCCACTACTCCATAAGTAGGAAGTAAAAGAAGTGGTTGGGGGTGGCATTTAAATAGGGCAATATGGGCTGGGTTTGCACAGTACTTTAGCAAAACTCCGCACAAATATACGCACGGAGAGTTAAAGTAGCCCTATGGTCGCGGAAGTACATAAAGATCCGATAAGGGCCATTGTATTCACACACCCCTAACCCAACCTGAGGACTCCTGACACCACCAAATGTGATGTGGCATAAGTTGACAACTTATCTTTGTGCACAATTACACATTTCATAAGCATACGCATATGTGCTCAACTCTACATGCTGTTGACTGCAATAGTCTAGGGAGGTGGAGGATATTAGTGAGATTTCTGTGTAGTTAATATTAATTCAGTGATTTAACAAGCACATTTCTCATTAATGTACCTTTTGTCCTCACAAACTTGAGGCTTCCATTGTATGAGATAACTTAGAATTCATAAAGTCCATTCATGCATTGAATGAAATATATTGGGTGCTAGAGGTGTTGCTAATAGCAGACCCCAGTACAGAGCAGAATAAGAGACACTTTACCTTTATAATCTATACCAACCAATTCTGCGTCCAGCGGTGGCTTCATGTTACTAGGGTTATACTTAAATTGTGTCAAGCTAATAATTAATAGGCTGCTTCCATATTCATTTTAATACCGCTAAATAGCTGTTTGTTTGATTGTTCGCCTCATTATATATGGTATTGAATATTTTATCTACGTTGTCAAAAGCATTTTCTTGCCATAGTGGTGGAGGGAATGGTTAAATATTCAGATAATATTTAGCATAAATGAAGTTGGCGAATAAAACTCTTTCCTTTTCTGCTGTGGGTAAGAGTGCTGAAATAGCCGCACATTATATCCTGATAATAAGTAAAAAATAAAATAAAATACATAAAATTTGAATAAAAAAGTTATTTGATGAAAGAGACCCTAATATGTTATACCTTATCAAACACTGATTTATCGTCTCTTAGGACATTGGACAAAATGAGAATATAGGACCGGATTCACAGATCCGATTTTGCAACTCTTTACGTGCGTATTTTTAGGTACGATTGGAATGCGCATGCGTAGTAATTTTTTTTTTCGCAATCTTTGTTGGATTTAGGCACAGAAGTCCATTATGCCCGGATTTCAAAATCGGACTCAGTGACATGTACGGAGGGGCGTGGTTGAAATCCGTACGTGCGTAGTTTAGTGAAAGTGGGTTGGGGGAGGCATTTAAGTGGACTAATATGTGCGCAGTTAGTCATGTATGCACGTACAGAAGGAAGATACGCACGCAACTACACACGTAGAGTTAAGGTTGCCCTATGGACGCGTAAGTCACCAAAACACCGTCCGTGTGAGGGTAGTATCATGGGTGTTGCCCTGCCACGTATGTGCGTATATTCGCGTACTCCATACACACGCATCTGTGAATGCAGCCCATAGATCTGTAGTGTGATAAATCTTTTGGCAGTTAAATTCCTTTTTACCCTTTTCATAACCACACACTTTTTGCATAAATTAATTCCCCTATTGATAAAAAGATATTATGCAAAAACGTGATACATTTTGACTGCGGCTCATTATAGTCATTCTTGAACTACATCCTTTATGATAAATGTTTTCTTAGCTTCATGTTAGTTTCTACACTTTGACCTGTGCTCTGCAGTGATCACGCACTATAACATACATTGGAGTTCTATGACTGGCTCATGAAATGCTTTATCCAGACTGTGGCTGTAGAAATCCTCTATATCTGGCTTTCCTTGCGTACAAGGGAGACTTTCCCCTCATACACATGAATGTCCGATTAGGTAACTCTACTTGAAGACTTGCTTAAAATGACAATGATGTGGAAGATAGTATGTAAGGGCTTAATCAAGCTTTTACTGTACAGTTACTTTACCCCCATCCTGTATACACACTGTACACAGCCCGCCCCGCTGACACAAGAGTTCTATTACAGGTAAAGAGACAGAGGTTTAAGAATACATGCGCTCCAGTAAAATGCCATCTTTTTCTTTGTGCCTTGTATGCCTAAAACATCCATTTTTGTTTTACTTAATTCTGGATCCGGTCTAAATTTACAAATACTGTATGTTGTGTGTACACGTAGAGAGCCATTACTGAGTGAGTGCCCTTATATCACCATTAAGTGGAATGCCTACTATACAGTTATGGGGCTGATCATCCTATCAGATGGTTTGCAGAGACAATGGGCCGGATCCAGACCTAAGTTAGATTGCGTAGCGTATTTTCTATGCACTCCCTTTGCTCGTACGTACTTTGGTCGTTTTACGCTTCCCAAATCCTACCTTAACTTTTCAAAGAGTAAGTACTGACATATGTAATGGATTCACGTACGTAACGGTCTAACCCGGCCCAAAACGTAACTACAGGTGTCGTATGGATGACCCGCCCCTTTGTCCGTAGTTGCGCTGATGGTACGTACGTTCAGAGTTACCTGGCGTAACATCTGCCGCGCACATGTACAGTACATTCTAATTGCCGATTTTACATCAGCGGCTAGCGTAAAGTCGCTAACGTACTTAGGTCCGGATCTACCCCAATGCACCTAACACTGCGCCTGATCCTATAAGGATGGCTCAGTGCTTTCAGCAGATCTACACAAGGACATAGTGCAAGTGTGTACCCAGCATCACAGTGACGTCACTCTAAAAGCCATTGCCTGGACTGTACACACGCCACAAGCAGATCTCTGTGCAAAAATGTCATTCATTCTTTTTCTAGCAGAAGACAACGTTGAAGGTGGCTGCTCCTAACAATGGCAACATAAGTAAATGACCGGAGTTCAGTGTAAGAATGTCTTGGTGCTGGGCACTGGCGTTACAAGTTAATAAGCTGTTTTTTTTAGGTTTAGACACCGTTGCTATGACATTTTTGACTAATTTGCTCAGAATGTTCCTGTGATTTCAACTCCAGCCATATGCGTGCAAATGAATTCTTTGTTGCATTTCTAGGACATATTGTGGCCCTCACAAGGGGCAAGGTTGATGCAAAGACAATGTTTATGATTACAGTGGATGGAGTGTGTCCAATATGAAAAAAAATGGTTAACCTAGATGTTAGTAAATATATGAAAATCATGATTATTATTTATTTATTTGACTGTGCACAGTAATGAAGACCACTCTGTGTGTATTGTAGGCTGACAGAATTTGAAGACACACCAACAAGTCATCTAACCATAGATGAGTTCATGAAGGTAGATTTGGACAAAGAATGTGATCCTCCTTCCTTCACCGCAGGTCTGAGGAAGATCCGGTTACAGCAGGTAACTGTCCCAACGCTCCCTCTCTTAGCTTGGTATGTGTGGATTGTGCGGCCATATGTCGTCTTAGCCAGCTACAAGTTCAAGAGCCACTCACTGTAATGGCCAATTATAGATAAAGGTTCAGCACCTAAGAAGAGGATATAGAGGAGCTGTTCTTGGTTCTGTGAGGGGTGGGGTTGGGTCCTTTGTCATAATGTAGAATAGGTGTACTGTAGGTTCTCAGAAGAGGGGGCAATTCATTGTAGTAAAAAGGTGGTAGTTTTAAAGGAAAAGTGTGGAAAAATTACTGGACTGAAAGGGTAGTTGTTACGTGGCATATGCTCCCAGATGAGGTGGTAGAGGCTAAAACAATAGAACCATTTAAACATTCTTGTGGATATCTTAAATCTTAAACTAAATTGAGGGTCAAAATAAAAAACATTGGACACACTGGATATGTCAAGTAGCAGTTACCTATTTTAATATTGGTAATCTATACAATACATAGGCATAGACAGCCTTCAACACTCCAGGTGTTGGGAAACTACGAGTCCCATCATGCTTTGCCTGGTATCAGCACATACAGTTATAGCATTCTGAGGTGCTGCAGGTTGCCTTTCCCTTTTTCTTCCCTTTTTTTTTTAATTTTAGCGTTTAGTTAAGATTTTAGAAGCATCCTAAAACAAAACGGGGACAAAAGAGCATAACAAGCTGTTCCATGCTTTTACTTACTTTTTACCTTCAAAATCTGGGTTCTGAAAAGTTTCAATATGACTTTAGGCTCCATGGCCCTGATTCACACCTAATAAGTGCGTATATTAAAGAAAATGACTAGTGTGCAATGCAAGCTATGTATCTTTTAGGTACATAGATTCACTATGTGTGTTTTTTAAAGTAAAAGGAGTTACATATTTAGACTTCAATCCCCTTTTTCAGTAATTGGATGTCACCATATACTAACGACTTTGTTGGATATATGCAGAGACCATTGAATCAGCTATAACAGAATATTAAGGTACAGCATTTTCTCTTTTCAGCTTGAAAAAGAATTGGCAAAAAAGCTTGATGACGTGGAAGGTAATGGCCAGGATATTTTCTCCTCATTAGCTTATCTTGTGCATCTTATAGTTGTTAAGCTGGCCATACACTTGTACGATTATCGGTCCCAGCAGGGGCTGGGTCCAAAAAACGGGACGATTTCCCGTTAGGGAAACGTCCCTTTATCGGCACCATACACCTCCTCTGCTGGGACCGATAATAATAGCAGAAGAGGGTAGGGGGCAGCGCTCTGTTGCTGCTGCTGCTTTATATCTATGTACAGAGCTGCTCTGACAGCGTTCCAGGTATACTTTACAGCGTTGCATAGTAAATAGATATACAGCAGTGGTTATTGCAAGCAGTAATACAGATAAGAATCAGCCGAAGCCACGCTTCACACAGCACGGTTTCAGATGATTCCTGTCTGTCTGTACTACTCCTGCAATAGCCGCTGCTGTATATCTATGTACTATGCTGCTCTGACAGCTATAAAGTATACCTACAAAGCTGTCAGAGCAGTTTTGTACATAGATATAAAGCAGCAGCAGCTCTGAACAATAGGGAGTCATTCAGCTTGCTGATTGGCTCCCTTAAAATATCGAGAGTTTTCTCCCGATTTAAATCAAACATGTCAAAAGATCAAATAATCGCAGCAGAGCGTTTCTGGTGCATTTATTTGGCGTTTCAAAAATTGATCTGTACTATACACTAGAGCGATTATTTGCCCGATCACCTGATAATTGGGTGATCAGGACGATAATCGCTGCAGTGTATGGCCAGCTTAAGTCTGTTATTGCTGTCCATACAGAATGTCTAATTTTTGTAAGTGGGTGAGGTTAAAACAACTTATTGCCAACCAAGTCACCAGGACGCTCACAGCAGCACATGATTTTTAATGAGTTTATGCTAACTCTCTGGGGGCAGATCTGGTCACTTGTGATTATATTAGCAATGACTCTGTTCCGTGTTGCAGGAGTTATTTCATGATGTGAGGAGGGGGTAATGGGGGCAATAAAAAGCCAAAAAACTGTTTGTGCGGTTGGTACGGGACCCATATGTGATCGGGGGCGGGGCAGCATGGCTGCTACCACTGTATTTATCGGAGCTATGCTGCTTCCTGTCATCTCCAGTTTTGTTCATGGAGCCTTTTAGAAGAACACAGATGACAGGAGTCTGGGGCTGAATTGCCAAGGACCTCTCAGAAATGTCCTATGTGACCTGGTCTGCTACCCTGTGCAGGGCACAGATTTATATCAGAGTATGGGCCAGATATACTAAGCTGCGGGTTTGGAAAAGTGGAGATGTTGCCCATAGCAACCAATCAGATTCTAGCTGACATTCTCTAGTATGTAATAGGAAAGTGAGAGATAGAGTCGGATTGTTCTCTCTAGTTCCCCCATTTTCCTCCAGTTCCCCCCTGTTTTCTCCAGTTCTCCCCTGTTCTTTCCAGTTCCTTCCCTGTTTTCTCCAGTTCCCCCCCTGTTCTTTCCAGTTCCTCTATTCTCTCCACCTCCCGATCATCACTAGGCACCCTCAGAAATTTGCTATGGATCCAGATGACGCAACCACACTTTCAGGGAGTCTTCAGAGAATCTCTCGCTTCAATGAATGCTGCAATCAACACATTTTATTTTCTTCAAACATGGAATACATGGTGAACTTTCTAAGCCTAGATCTGAGAATCATATCGATCCTCCTACAAATCTGAGACTCCTGTCCAACGTCTCTTTGCAACCATAAGGCTGAAAGACATACTCAGTCTGCTGCACAGTAATGTCCGGGAGTACAAAGTCCCCTCCATTTGTCAGGGATGACGGCAGAGTCTCCTCCAGCTCCCTACTTGTTGTATTCAGTTCCTCCTTATTACCTTGTTCTGTTTAGTTCCCCCCTATTCTCTACAGCTATCTCTCACTGGGCACCCTCAGAAATTAGCTATAAGGCCAATTGATGCAACCACACTTTCAGAGAGGCGTCTTATGTCAATGTAACAAAAGGGAGTTCTTATGGTAGCAGTCAGCATTGGGTTCCTTATAAGACTATTGGTGACTCCTAAGCAGATGCAGGTATTTGAATGAGTGTGAAGTTTGCATTGAAAAAGAGCTACAGCTCGAAACGCGTCAGCATGGGGAGTGTCAGAGGAATTGTTCTGACCCACACTCAGGATTGTCTTTGCCTGAAACATTGTGCACCTCCCCGCCCTCCCCCCTCTCACATCTGCCTAAAAACGCCCCAAGGTTTGCTTTTTATATAATTTTTTATTTATCTTTTGTTAGTCACCAAATTACCATCACATAGAGATTTCCTGTCATGATATATGCAGCGCCCACTGCATTGTACTATAGTATATAACAGAGATACTTGTAACCTGTAAAAATTTAATTTTATCTTGGGCCTGATCCTCATTTAGTAACGTTAGGGGACTTACACAAGCCTTGTAAGTCCCCTTTAATGTTACATCTGTGCATGTGTGCGGAATATGCGACGCTACGGATCTCCTAGGGTACAGAACTCAAATATGCTCCATACGAGAGACCGACACTTCAATCTCCGCTAGGCAGGCAGGGATCGGTATGTAAACAGTCCTACATGGACCTGTGTTTGGAGAAGTTAAGGGAGGGGTGTGAGTCGCTGTGAATGGCCCTTTATCTTCCCGCAGAGGAGAAGCAATTGACTGACGAAAGAAAGAAGATGCAGCGCTGAATGGTGAGTATGAATGTTACCCCAACCCTTACCCTAACCCTCCCCTTCCATAACCCTAACCTTCCCATCCCGACAGCCTAAATCTAAGATTCCTTTCCCCAAAGCCTGAACCTAAAACTCCCTTCCCCTCCCCGCAGCCTGACCCTAAGACTCCCCTCCCCGCAGCCTGACCCCAAGACTCCCCTTCTTGCAACATAACCCTAAGACTCCGATCCCCACAGC
>WWET01000172.1:349332-360916 GCA_011038615.1 Limnodynastes dumerilii | reverse complement strand
ATATAATATATATCTCATCTGCTATCCCTATCACTATCATTATAGCAATAAAAACCTCAAACCATGTCCCACATGGTTACAGGATTTTTTTTATTTTTTTACAATCTCGTCAACTATGTATGTATGTTATGTATGTTACATGAATATGGTAATTAGGACATACTCTCATGCTGCTATTTACTTGTTCCAGATGTTGAAGACTCATCCAGCATATTTGGAGATGATGACAGAGAGGATGAGGAGCTAGAAGCCACAGCCAATCACCTTAACAAAGATTTTTACAATGAAATTGCAGAAAAGTCTAAATTAAAGTGCTTTGAACCTACCATAAAGCCACTTCCTATAGAATCTCTGTTGGGCCCTCTCCCTACTGCAGCAAGCCTGGGGATCACAGATTCCATTAAGGAATGTATTGATACCAAGGATCAAGAGAAAGGTATGATGGAAACCTGATTCTTTCACTTACTGACAGTAAGTACTGACAAAACTGGGCCTGATTCAGATTAAGAAGGAGCTTGAAAAAAAAGAAAGGAAAGTTATTCCTGGGCTAAACCATGTTGATTGCAGGGGAGTCATATTTCATCTTTTGCAAAGTATTAGAGTCGAGATGTGATGTTTCCTGGCACAAGTCTAAATAACAGTGTGATAGTAAAGCTGGTCAGTATGTGTGTGCAGTAACCAATTCAAAGATATATCCCTGCATGCAAAGAATACAATTACCTTGACTCCCCCCAAAATCAACATGGTTTTTCCCAGGTGTAACTTTCCTCTATTATTTTAATTTCTATTCTTAAGTCTGAATCAGGCCCATATTGCTGATCCTGGAATGGTTGATGTATTGCAAAATGATCCTTGACACCAGTCTTGGTATTTGTTACACAGTGCACTGTTTATAGGTTATGTTAACAATCCGGATAGCTTGTTTCATTAAAATGTAATTCTACTAAAAATGTAAATTCTGTTATGAGTGGAACACACCCTCAGTATATGACAGTCCCCATGGGTTAATAAGCTGTGTTGTAACTCCTAGACTCCCGAGTGCAGCTGCATGTTCTCTCACTTTCCCAGAATCCCCCTGATTTCCCGCTTGTCCTATATTGTCTTTTTAAACATTGTTCTTGCTGCTGCCATTTTGAGCTATATTTAGACTGGTAGATTGTCACCCTGATCTGGATCCTTATCCTAATCTAGTAGTAGTATGATAGTGGACCTGCAGCTTCAGAGACCCAATAGGTTGCCGTGCTATCCCAATTTGCTTGGTTGCTAGGGAGGAACACTATTCTCACACTTATGGATTTCCACAGGCAGAACTCTACTTTAAAATGTATACATCGGCCCTACTTATAATGGGGTCAGTCCCTAAATGAGACTTAGCCAAACCCTTACTGTGCGATTTAAATACCTCCCACCATGCAAACAGGCTTTCTACCATCAACTTCAGCATGGAGGTCCGGATTCACAGTTATGTAAAATGGGGTTGATATTAGGGGTACCTATCCTTGTCCATATATATGTGGTTTAGTAAGCTCTGCCAGTGCAGAGGTTTGGGAAGTCATGCTGGTTGGCCAGGCTCTTGCTACACCTTATAGCTGTGGAGAAACACAAAACACAATGGGAGCACTAGAGAAAGCAATTGGGGCACCAGCTGGCTATGTTGGATACTTGATCACAAACCAATGCATACTTTCATTAGGTCACGTGTAGTAAATATATATTAAGGGGGCCGGACCCAGACCTACATTCCCTTTATGTTTAAGCGCGTAGTGTATTTACGCTTTCTTAATTACTATGCACTCCCCTCGGTTGTAAGTAGTTTTGCCGTTTTACGCTTTCCAAACTCTAACTTTTCAAAGCGTAACTCCTGTTGGCCGTAATGGCTGAACGTACTTACAAGCCTAAGCACGCACATACTGTATGATTTAAATGCCTTAGGGCTGGCACGCCCCTTTGTTTGTAGTTACGCTCTTGATACTAGGATGGGATGTAAGTACAGAGTTACGTGCCGTAACATCTGCCACACTCATGCGCAGTACCTGCAAAATAGCGTTTTTACGTCTCCGGCTACTGTAAATACGCTAGCGGATGTAGCTCTGGATCTGGCCCAGGGTGTTTAAGTGAGGCCTGGCATGTTCAACATGTAGCACAGTGTTGTAAAACTACAAGTCCCATCATTTTCTAGGTATTTGCAATGCTTTGAAGCATACTGGGACCTGTAGTTTCTCAGCACCTGGAGTACTGAAGGGTGGTTAGGTGTTTAGCACAGTGGTTAACATTGCCCTCATATGTTTCTTCCCACTGTCCAAAGGCAGCATGCTGGATTAATTGGCACTTTTGTGTGTGTGTGATCTAATGTCGCTAATTCCATATAATCTGAAGCTAGCTCACAAAGGCCATCATTCATTCTGGCCTAGAGTACGGTAGGGCTGGTGTAAACAGGAAGTGCCACACATGTGCTGTAGTAATGTCCTGTTTCCTAGCACACGCTCATCTACAGTTTATTTTTGTCTACCGTCCTTTACAGCTTTTACAAGTTCATGTCTTTCCTTAACTAAGACATGGCATGGCCCCTTAGAGGTGAAGACAAAGGAAGCCTTGGCAAAGTATAATATGTAAATATTGTATTGGAACAGAACAAACTATTAATTCACACAAAGTGTCCAGACCTGTTATTCAAAGGCTTATGGGTGGTTCACACACACCCTGATAATATGGGTTGGGAACTCAGACTTGTTCCAGACACTTACAGACACAAACTTGAACTTTCGGGGCCAGTAACATGAATTCAGCATTGTCTTTTCTTGCTGGTCTCAGTTAATGCTAATTATAACTTTTCCTTTGTGCTCGCTGTTCGGGTTGCCAATGTAAATTATTGGTGGACATAGATTTTGTTGTCTTTATAAACATAAATTTCCTTTTTGAGTCCATTGTGTTTTTCTCAGTGTTTAATTTGTAAATTTTAAGTGATCATCTATGCGCTCTGCAGTGTAGTAACTAGGATTGATGGCGCCCAGGGCAAATCAAAATAAAGATGTGCCCCTTCCTCTGTTTTACAATTTTCCTTAAAATATACATTATTGTAAAACTTTTATTTGTCTCCCTAGATGTTTGAAGCATCTCTGAATCTTTTCAGGTGTCACTGGTCAGTGTAGTGTAGACAGGGATGCTGATACCTTGCTTGGCCTGTGGCCAGATTATTGTTTGCGGCAAGTTGTCCATGTTTTTTGTGTGGTACCGGTGGGTAGAGGGTTTGGGAGTGGTTTACAGCATTATAAGTATGGGACAGAGAATTTATAGATTAATAGTCATAGAGGGCCAGATTTACTAAGCTGCGGGTTTGGAAAATTGGAGATGTTTCCAATAGCAACCAATCAGATTCTAGCTCTCACTTTCTTATCACATACTAGAGAATGTCAGCTAGAAGCGGATTGGTTGAAATGGGCAACATCTTCTCTTTTCCAAACCCACTGCTTAGTAAATCTGGCTCTTAGAATTAGTTTATTAAATATCGTTGACTATAAAAGTCTTCACTTATATCATTGTGTCACCTTAATGGAACAAGGTGTGGGTTATAACCTTTATATGCAATTACATTAGAACGAGTTGAGGCATTCCTCTGTTTTGAAAAACAACTCGATCTGGCTCGTAAGTGATCTTGATAAACAGCAATGTTTATACCTAGCCCTGTTTATTCATACTGTGTAGCGTGTGGGTTTAAAACATGTGATCATTATGCTTCTATCAAAGGCAAGTAATAACACAAGTGTCCATCTGAACAGGAAATTAATCTCAGGCCTACCAGAATTAATGACAAGTTCCAATGTGCATTTTTTTTTTTTACATAAGGGAAATATACACATCAATCAAGTGTATCTATCTTATTCACAACAGAAGCTGTTTTTTTGTGGCTTGAAACAAATAAAGTTTAAGCCAATAAACAATTGACATTACCAAGGCTTGTGGCACAACTCATTTACTGCAGACTTCTTTTTGGTGGCAATGCATAATGCAGGCTTTTCCTGGCAGTAAATATATACACCTGTCTCTTGATGGTCATTTGTATTTATAGATCTGTTTCTTGGCTAGTGTACAGTGTAGACTTTTCTTGGAAAGTAGACACACAGATATCCTTTTTAGTAGTTGGTGTACAGTGAATACCTTACTTGTTGTAACACAGATGCTCTTCTTAGAGACTTGTGTACTGACCAGCCAAAGCTGTTACTGGTAGGATTCCTCCTTTTTTTGCATTGCTTAGTGGAATCACTGGACAGGATCCAGACTTAAGTAAGTGCTTGAAATGAGTTACTCCTGGGCTAAACCATGTTGATTGCAGGGGGAGTCAAGTTAATTCTTTTTCTTAAGGTTATAGTAACATCATTAGCATGAACCAATATTTGAATCTCCCATAATCCATCATATTCTTAGCATGCAGGGATATATTTTTGAATTGGTTACTGCACACAGATACTGACCAGCTTTACTATCACACTGTTAGTTAGACTTGGGATAGGAAACATCACCTCTCAACTCTAATACTGTTGAAACATCACCTCTCAACTCACTGTTTCCAACCAACAGATGAAATAGGACTCCCCTGAATCAACATGGTTTAGCCCAGGAGTAACTAATTTCAAGCACTTAAGTCTGGATCCAGCCCACTGAGAGGTACACTAGGGGGTAACAATGCAAAACCTCGGTTGGAGGTTGGATTGTACAAGTTTATCTTATTATGCAATGTGTGTAGAAATAGGCGTTATGGGCCAGGTCTAGTCTTAAGTGTGAAATCCCGCAGGAACGATATATAGAACCCGCACATAAGAGGACTCCATGACACTGCCCTCTCACAGGCAGTTTTAGCTGTCATCCGTGTCCATAACCCTACGGAATGCACACACGAACAGAAGCGCCTAACCTTACCCATATTGTACAATTTTAATGGCTCACCCGCCCGCATTGCGTATTCGGTTGTGCGTGGGGATGTCACATTCTGTTGGAGGAACTCTGATGCATAACATATAGTTAAGAATTTTGTAATATTGTTATTATTGCCCAGTTCATATTGTGTTTAATTAGCAGACATTTGATTCATATGATGCAGGTCAGGTGTTTTTGTTTTATTTTGTACGGACCTACCCCTGCCTCTGGCACTTGTTAATTATATGATCAGTGCTGTGTGAGTCTACTAGGGAGGTGTCAATATATTTTTATATTATCTTATTTTGTATACTAATATTCAATGGACAAAAATGGAAGCATCATTATGTAGAAAATACTGAAAGAGGACAACGATTCCCATTTTTGTGTGGAGGAGACTAAAATAATTTTAATAAAAACTATTTTAACAAAAATAATTTTTGAAAGTTAGGTGATTGCAAGGTCAATGCTAATCACTGGAATGACATTACATCATCATTACATTGAAATAGGAAGTCTGTTGATAATAAAGAGGCAAATTCTAGTTCTTTCACTGAGGAGGAGGTATTAAAATAACTTTTAAAGTTGAAAGTGGACATATCAATGGGGTCAGATGGGATACATCCTAGTTTACTAAAATAGCTTAGAGGAGGGGCTGTTAATAACAATAACCAAATTACGCAACCAGTTACTAGCAACAGAAGTCATTCCAGAAGACTAAAAAATAGTGAATGTAGACCATCTGCCTAAAAGTAGGGAACAAGCAGCTAACTACCGACCAGTGAGTGTAACATCCATTGTAGGAAAATTCATAGAAACAATGTTAAAGTAACAAATTATACAATAGCTTTAATCCAGCAATTTACAAGATCCAAAGCTGCATGGATTCACTCGGTGGGGAGGTTCACTGGATTCTTTGACTGGGTCACTAAAGTAGCAGATCAAGGGGGAGCTTTAGACATAGCTTATCTAGATTTCACTAAGGTTTTTAACACTGTGACAAATCACAGACTGTGAAATAAGATGGAAAATTGGGATTGGACTAAACGATAGTTGCGTGTATATGATCTTAATTACAAGATAGACAATGAAGGGTTATGAAGCTGGATTAAGGGCCCTGGGGCTGTGGATGAAGAGAGTAGAGCGGTCTTTAACCACCAGACCCAGTCCAGGTTTTAAGGCCAACCAGCCTGTAAGCTTGTTACTGATGGCACCGGCCATGTCAGGGTGGGTATAAAGGTTGTGAGGCCTGCAGCATGTGTCTCGCAGGTGAAGTCACAGAGGAGGAAGGCCTCTAGATCAGACAGCCAGGGAGGATGTAAGCAGAAATTGCTAAATTGTGGAATGTTTTCCGGTGAGATTTTCAACTCTCCCTGAATAGCAGAGAGACACCCTGAAAGGATGGTGATCACCCTGACTCCCTGAAGTGTTTGGCAATATCCCAGCTTCAATTTCAGAAGTAACTTTGGTATGATAACAGAATTCAGAAATTGTGTTCTATTTTCCTTGCGTTGTCTTCTATGGAGGCCAAGATGTAATCAGAGAGGCAGTTTGCGATGAATGTAGAAATGAAAAATACACTTTGGTCTCTTGTTAATCAGCTGCAGTATCACCTACTTTTAGCTTTTCTATAAAGAAGCCACAGGATCTGCTATTCAGTCTACACAATAAATACTGAAATGATTCATTCACTGATAATTATTTTATTGACAAATTGTTTCCTGATGGCACCAGACACACCCATAGGTGGAGCTATGCACATGACACACCTCTTTGGTGTGATAGGACACACCCCTTTGGTGCATCGTCCTGATGGTTCTATCACAATCACCCTGATATTCATATGCAAAAGTTGGCAACCATGGCATAAGCACACTAACATTGGGGTAAATCCAGACCTACGGGCTAGTCACGCTAGAACGCATAGCGTATTTATGCTAGCGTAAGTTGTATGCACTCCCCTCACTCGTTTTTTACTTTGACTGTTCTACGCTGCCCAAACCCTACCTTAACTTTTCCTAGTGTAAGTACTGACGTCCGTAATGGATTTACATACATAGCGGCCAAACCCAGCCCATATTGTCCAATTTAAATGCCTCCCTCCGCTTCCAAAGTCATATTGATGCCCCCGCCCCTTTGTTCGTATTTACGTTGATGGTATGTACGTTAGGAGTTACATGGCGTAACATCTGCGCAGCCAATACAAATAGCCGATGTAAATACACTAGCGTGTTTAGCTTAGGATCTGGCCCATTATTTGCATCATATCTGGACTGCTGTCTGCTGTTTTGAGTGTTATATCTGAAACCATCTATATATAGAATGCTATATAGAATCTATATGGTTGTTCTTGGAGACGGTGACAAATTGCATTCAGTTCATTTTTAGAATTCACAATGTCAACCCTGTTCCAATTGTGTTCATCCTCCGAAAAAGGCATAGCACATATCACAAATAATTGCATTAAATAAAACATGGTTTATTCACCGCTTATCATCATTTACATGGAACTTTCACCTGTCTCCTCCCCTGTTCTTCCGTTAAACCCAAGGATTTTCAGTTTATGTATTTGTTTATTGTTGCATATTGTAAACACCTTGCTAAGATCTAAGAAGCTATATCCACTGATCCTCATCAATCTATCACTTCTATTAACAAATATATAATAATCTCCCAATAATTTATCTTAGAAGACGAAAACCACACAGCAATCAAAGATTTGTGGACCGTGTTCCTTCTCTGCTCACACAATAAACTACAGCTTGTTCGTGTATTCCAACAGCCTTTGTAGCTTCCCTGGCAAACTAATAATTTAGATGTCACTGCGCCTGTAACTCAGGTTGATGGCAGTACTGGCATAGACATAATATTTTCAGTATCTACAATATGAACACACCAAGGCGATCGCTCCAGGTCTCGGAGATCACATGACCTCTTTCCCCTCATTAAATTCTTTGCTAGCCCTGGCATAAACTGCACCTCCAGCAAAGACATCCTTTCAAAGTGAGATTCCCACTTGTGCTACCTGGAGGAATTCATGAGAGATAAAGCTTTAATTGCAACGGTGGCATTTAAGAGACGTGGCTCTGTCTCCGCTCTTGGCATTTAGTGTTCATTTATATGCACAGGTACTCAGTGGAAATAGTCATTGCAGGTGACGTTTCAATAAGAAAGATGTTTCCTTAACTCTCTCTGTGGAGGTTCTAAGTCAGGCTTGTGTCTGCACTAAGCGCTTGGAATAAATATAAGGTGAATTGCGTGCCGCTTATTTAGACTTCATGAATGTTGAAAACTGCCTGCAGCAATGCGTAGAATAGTGCTGGAAAGTTAATTACATCTCTGTGTATTGTAAACGATGGCTGTTTATGTTGGGTGGTGCTCTTGTAACCAGTAATGCGGTCTGGTATTAAGATACATTTTTATAGCCACCAATGAGAGGCCTAAGATTACCCTAAGCCAGGTCACACATAAGGAGGATAAGAAATGTACGGAGTGAGCAATAGAAATATATTTTTTTCCAGAAATATTAAATAAATGATCAATAGTCATATTGCTGGGGAACTCCTGTTCAGATGGATCTGGGCTGCTCCTGTTATGTTTCTTTTTAACTGTGTTTCAGTCATAATGGCAAATCCAGAACAGAACGACTATACAGATGGCAGATTTTATAGACCTATGAACTTTGACACACATTTCCACCAATAAATCTAGGATAGTTATTGGAAATGAACTATGCACGTTAGTAAGATGGGATTTCACGTATAGCTGCCCATTTGTCATAATACCCTCTGCGGTCATAGCAATTAATTCATATCATCAAGACCCATTTTCTTATTTTGCTTGTCTTGTGAGTTCTGGGGAACTCCCTAAAGCAGAACTCGACAAATCCTCGGGGCCACGGCAACCAGAAATTTTGAACCTGGCACCTGTGGTAACATGGAGAGGTTTCAGTGGGGAAGGGAGTAGGTAAAAAAGTGGCTGTGGCTGTTTATCTACTGGGTGAATATGGAGGTCTCCCCTTCTCCTCCTTCCACCAACACTGTGAAATATTCTGTAATGTGCTACATAATCTGATAGCACTATATAAAAAGCTGTTAATAAATAAATATATCTAAATATTTATCTGCTAATTGTAAAAATGTTTAGTGTGTGTGTGTGTGTGTGTGTGTGTGTGTACTGACTGTTCATACAAATATATATATAATCTGACTCTTAATTTTTTGGGATGGATTATATTTCCCCAAAAATGTTCAATTCCTGGACTCTGGGCCAGTAAGATAACCCCAATGAAGACCTATCATCACACCACCTCTGCTTTGCTAAAGCCTGCGTCACTTCTAACATAATCTTAGCATGTAAGGACCTTATTCACAGTTAAGAAAATGCTGCTTTTTAGGTGCGTATATTTAAGAAGGGATATATTGCGCATGCATAGTATTGCTGCTTTTTAGGTGCGTATATTTAAGAAGGGATATATTGCGCATGCATAGTATCTTAATATACACAATTTACATAAGACTTAAGAATGGGACGGCTCTGAATCACCCTTATGAACCTATTTGTTTTAGGTTCGTAGTGACTTAAGAAGGAAGGGGTGTGTCAGGAAAAGTTAAGAAGGAAGATAAGAAGATTGGATGGAGGGAGGTATTTAAATGAGGAAATCTGGGCCCGGTTAGGCAGAAACATTCTTAATTAGCCTCCCTACGCACACAACTAAGAACCTAAAGATAAGGTAGCCCTATGGCATTCATAAGTCAGTTAAGAATCTGAAATCCGGGGGCGTGTCAGGGGAGTCGCATTGCTACTAGTTGCGTATAATTAAGAACCTAACACATTCTTAAGCATGAGTCAGGTCCTAAGTATGTAAGTGTTACGTACTTACCTGGGTAACAAGTAAATGCTTGTTAATAGACTGGACGTCAGACTTCTTCATGCCCTGTCTCTCATTTATTTGTAGTAAACATTAGCAGATTACTGGTTTACAAACCTCTTCCTAGATCTGCGAGAGTTTATTTAGTTCCATCTACCTTCCCACACAAATGATAAACCTTCTTCTGCCTCTATCCGCAATTTGTATTTCTGTGCTGATGCAATTTAGTATTCCACATACTGCTTGTAGTAGAATGCTATTTGCAGGAACAGACGCCATTTTCTTTCTTATTTAGAACACTTACTGCTTATTGTATTGGTAACAATAAGTCCTCCTGGTTACAGAAATAGCTGTATTTTCAGGTGTGTCCGGCTCTGGTTCTCATATGTACATAGGATATGGGAGATAAAACCTGTTTACCTTTCTGTGACTTTCAGATTATTGTCCGTTTCTATCTGAGAACTCAGTGATGTCATATTTTCCAGCAGGACAACCCTGTCCAGGGCTTTCTTTCTGCACAGTGATTTTATTCTATGTATGGTGTTTTAATTACTGCATTGCCAGGGCAACCTTTAAAATGATAACAGGAATTTATCCGTGGAAAAAAAAAAAATCTGTTACCAAAACCTCTCCATGTCTAATAAAAGCCCCCCTTCTGCTGTAGTAAACCGCTTCTAGAAACAGCACTGCTTGTTTCCGTTACTCCCTTTACTCAGAATAATGGTCATCTGAGAATAGACAAACTGTAGCCGAACTCTGTCCTAGATTCCGCTGTAAACGCTGTTTTGCCAGTGAAACATCAAATACGTCCACAGTTGTGGAGATGGAGTCGGAGAAGTCTCTAGACTTTACCCTCCCGATCTCTTTGACCTGACACTTTTAATGTGTCCCGAACCAACCCCGTTGCTGCATGTTGTGGCAATTGGAAATTTCTACACGGGGAATCCAAATTCTGATTGTCCTCTTTTATATCTTGCTATGTGAAAGCATTGTAGTAATTCAGTGTCATGAGAACCTATGAGGACATGCATAATTTAGTAACGCAAAATAGTTTTATCCTTTGTAACGTCGTTGGCATGTAGTACACAGATTACTGTCTCTTACTTTGCTGGTTTCTCCTCCTTCTATTATAGGGTTCAGCAATCCAAAAACATTCTTGTTATTGGATTCCCAACCCTATATAATGGTGAACACAAGGGGGGGGGGGGCAGCATATGGTGCTTCCAGGTTCATTTAGAATTTTCCTGACTGCTGGGTTTACTCATACCCCTTTCACACCGAGGCATGAACCCGGGAATAACCCTGGTCATGTGTCTGTGTGAATGGGTCAACCTGGGTTGACCCAGATACCAGGGTTATTCCTGGGTTGGACCCTGATATGCTGCAGTGTAAAATGTGTTCTGGGTTGGGTTATTCCTGGGTTGGACCCTGATATGCTGCAGTGTAAAATGTGTTCTGGGTTATTCAACCCGGGTTCCATAGAAAGTACTTAAATTGGGAGATGGGATTTTCTCTTTCTACCTCTGCGACATGGGTACAGTGTGAAAGGCAACAACTGGGACAAAGGTGAATGGATTGAACGCAGGTAAAAACAGTGGACCTGATTCAGATTTAAGAAGGTGCTTGAAAATAAGAGGGGAAAGTTACACCTGGGCAAAACCATGGTGATATCAGGGGGAGTCAAGTTAATAGTATTCTTTGCATGCAGGGATATATGTTTGAATTGCTTACTGCACACAGATACTGACCTGCTTTACTATCACACTGTTATTTAGACTTGGGATAGGAAACATCACCTCTCAA
>WWET01000172.1:307872-345022 GCA_011038615.1 Limnodynastes dumerilii | reverse complement strand
ACGCAACAGTGGGGGAAGGAAGGCGGGGGGGGAAGCTAATCAGGATGGGAGGGTGGGTTTGGGCCATTATGCTCCTGTGGCCGGCGTAATTTCACACTGTTATGCCGACTGAAGTTAGGGTAGCCTTCAGATTATGCGCTGTGCGTATTAACGCACAGCGTATCGGCATGCACTACCCCCCGACACTACCCCTGTGGCCGGCGCAATTACACACTGTTACGCATCGGCGGAAGTTAGAATCAGGCCCCATGTCCATAATTTCAGTAATGCGCATCTTCTTATAACACCAGTCCAGCTTCGTCATCACTGATAGGGACGAGCAGGTATAAACTGATACACCTAAAGCAGTGGCAGTTGAGTATATTGTGACACGTCTCTCACTGCACAGCATTACAACATCAGTACACCTTGGTCACACCTGGAAATGAAAAAGCTATAGGTATCCCAACCAGAAATCAGTCCCTGTATATTTGCCCCAACCCTGCATTGCAACAATGTTTTGCCAGCGTGCTAATATACCCCTAAGTAGGGGGCATGCCCCTAGTGTCCTGTCATTGGTGTGACTGGGCTGATAAGTTCTGTCTTATTGTTTTATTGCTGTTTTGTGTTATACATTTTTTGACTTCGACTGGTTTCATTTTTTTGGCCTGCACTTGCCGTCTATATCCCAATGGCAGGTTTGTTTTTAGCATTAAGCTAATCTTTTGTGGGCAGCTGACTACTACAGAATTAGAGAAGGATTTGTAGAAGGATAATCCTATGATATATTAATTAGGATATATTGCTACTTATCTCATAATATGCAGTCTTTGCCTCAAGGAATACTTAGTGCCTGCACATGATTTTCCACAAGTTTTTCCTTTACATTAAAGTACAGTGAGGTTGTCTGCACGCCAGGCTGGCATGGTATGGCGAGCAGCGTTCGCTATTTGATACCACATGTGCTGAATGAGTTAGAGTCAAATGCTTAGAAATTGGAGCAAAGACTTAATATGCTGTTAAGCAGTACATTGGCTGACTTTCCAGAACCTAACACACACTTTACTTTGATGTAGAAATACAGTGTGCATTGCAGCAACGCAAGTCCTGTACACCTGGACTTCATGTTAGTGTCATTTTCTGCTCATATATTCTATGCAGCCAACAAGACCAAATATAAGACTGGATCCAGAGCTTAAAAACAGGAGACAAGCTGGTAAAACTTTGCACCTGGGCATAACCTTGTAGAATGTCAGGGACAGTCAAATTAATGTTATGCTTTGCATACAGGGAGGATACTTTGCTTTTGTTAGTTACACAGAGATACTGACAAGCTTTACTTTTCATCTGTTTGTCTTAGACTTGGGCTAGGAACTGTTAACTCTTAACTGTGATACTGTTTGAAACAGATTAAATTTACCTCCCCTGTAGTGCAACATGGTTTTGCCCAGGTGTAACTTTCCACTAGTTTTCCCATTATGATCCATAATAGGAAATGAGTTTAAAAAAGTATCACTTGGCCCATCCAGACTGTTCTTGTACTAACCCTAGACTTTATTGGACCTTAAGATTTAGGATATCCTTTTATTTATCCCAAACGTGTTAATTGTGCTACCATTTTAGTCTTTACCACCCAAGAGGAGAGGCTTTTCTTTACACCTATCAACCACCTTTCCAGTGAAGTGTTGCGAGTCCCTGCTGTGATGATACAGATTGTGAAATAGGGACAGTAGTGTCTTTTCGGCTGTTCCTATTTTGAATGTGTAAGACCGCAGAATTTTTTTTTAATGAATGGGTGAGTATGCGAGTCACTTTACTTTTCATCTGTTTGTCTTAGACTTGGGCTAGGAACTGTTAACTCTTAACTGTGATACTGTTTGAAACAGATTAAATTTACCTCCCCTGTAGTGCAACATGGTTTTGCCCAGGTGTAACTTTCCACTAGTTTTCCCATTATGATCCATAGAAACATAGATAGCGACTTTAAAAAAGTATCACTTGGCCCATCCAGACTGTCCTTTTTTTTTCTTAAAGCCATACTAACCCTAGACCTTATTGGACCTTTTATTTATCCCAAACGTTTAAATTGTGCTACCATTTTAGTCTTTACCACCCAAGATGAGAGGGTTTTACACCCTTCCAGTGAAACGTTGCAAGTCCCTGCTGTGATGATACAGATTGTGAAATAGGGACAACAGTGTCTTTTCGGCTGTTCCTATTTTGAATGTGTAAGACCGCAGAATTTTTTTTTTACCCATTCATTTTCGGAAAACAGTGCCACTACCGGACCAGACCACCGGAGAGGTGAGTAATCCTCTCCGAAGACTCAGGGTTAGGCTATGGGAGGGGGAGGACTTAAGGTTAGGTAGTAGGGAAGCCTTACGTTTTGGAGCCCTATGTTCGGTTTTCCAGGGATCGATTGCTATGCCTCACCGAGGCATAAGCAATCGATATCCCAGCCATGTCGGAACTGGCTGGGAGCGATCGGCCCTTTCGAAATAGGGTCGTTCGCTACGAGGACCCACACCCAAAGCGAAGTAATTTAAGTGTACTATATATACTATATAAACCATTATGTTGATGTGTACACAGTGGTGAAGAGACTGAGATAAATAACTGACTGTAAATAGGGTTACTTTCAGTTTTTATATATTGTGAGACACTCAGCTATGTCTGTAGGTGATAAATAGTTTGGGAAAGACACCAACAGATTTATGGGGAGGTTTCTCTTTTACTGTAAGAATGTTTTTATTCTGCTGCTGGTGTATAGCGACTGGAACCAGTTACTTTGTGTTTAAAGCTTTTCCTTGGCTTTCAAATCATTCTGGCCCCTCTTCTGTAGTGTAGAGTGAGGCCCAGATGACACGAATTAGAATGGCATCAAGGATCCAGCCTGCTTGCTTCCCCAAAGAGATGTATGAGACTAGCTTGCTCTCTCCTTCCTGAGGTCCAGGGTTATAATATGATATCGCTGTCCACCATAGGTAAGTTCTCTTTCAGGGAGAGTTTCCTGCTCTTTTGAAGTTGAGAAGTAATTTTGGGGTCTCACACACGGCAGCTCTATGCTCTTATGACGTTAGTGACAGAGCTATGTAAATAAAAATGGCGACAGACTTAATGGTATTGAGGCCTTCATTTTATTAAAATATGTGTGTAATCATGGTTGTGTCTAAACATGAAGTGATCTGTGATTTCTGTAAGCATTAGTAGTCAGTGGATAAATGGCTGTATGCACGGTCATACAACGTGAAGTATATATAGATATGCCTTTAATAGTTAGATCACTTTCCAACAGCCTAAAGCTAGACCACACAAAACAATAATTACATTTTCCTGGGAAAGTGACTTCAGTTATGCTGAAATACAGACATTTGCCATCTCATTGCCATTGGTAAACAAATCAAATAATTTTTTGCACGCATTCCGTAATTTATTGAGAATTTCCTTCTCTCCGCTCCATTTAAGGAAATCCTGATTTATCTTTCAGTCCTAGCAAAAAATAGCTCTGTCTGCTGCAGCGGAAGCAAGCAAACTAATTTAGAAAAGTATACATCCTTCTGTTGTGTATTTGTAATCATCAGATGCGCTTGCAAGAATCCTGGCCATATTTAGCATCTTGTGTCAAGTCAATTATTTACAATATCTGAACAGGCCAGATTACCATTATACAGATAACCAATCTCCTGCTTCACTGCTGTGTAGCAGCACACATGCGGTAAGGAAACAGCATTTGACTTTTAACATGAATGCCCCAATTTGTTTTCACTCCCCACAGACTGGTATTTGGGTACACACCTTTGCAAGTAAACTTGAGATACGATGGCTCTTATAGATTTACTGATGATTGCAAGTCCCGTTGATTATGCCACTTCACGTTCATGCACTGTGACTTACATGTGCAGTGTTTCTGGTTGATTTGGTGTTTAGAGTACAGAGGCGTTTTAAGAAGTGAGGGGGGCCCTTGTGCAGGATTTGCACATGGGTCCCCCCCTTACCGGAGAAAGGACTGTCCCGATTTGCAGGCCAAAAAAAGGGCAGGGCTTACAGCGCCGTTAGGTCCTGCCCCCTTTTTCGACCAGTCCGGGACAGTCCCACTGCAGGGGAAGGGGGACTCATTTGGCATCTATTTCTTCCCACCGGAAGATCTTAGCGCAGGGGTGGCCAAACCCGGGCCTCAAGCACCACCAACAGTGCATGTTTTCCAGGTCTCCTCAGATAGTCAGAGCTAAGAGAATCACTACCACCTGTAGATCTTTAATAATATTTCAGTCATTAATGAACACACCTGTGCCCCAACAAGGAGACCTGGAAAACATGCACTGTTGGTGGTGCTTGAGGCCCGGGTTTGGCCACCCCTGTCTTAGAGGGAAGAAATAGATGCTGAATGGCCCCCCTTCCCGGCCAACCCTGGGTGCAGGATGCATGCCACAGGGCCCCCTGTTCTGAGGGGCCCGTGTGCACTGCACACCCTGCACCCATTATAGATACGCCTATGACACTGTGCTGTGTAAAATGTCCCCCTATGCCTTTTCACATTTCAGCATGGATCAATGATTGCCTTATTGTTTTTATGGGAACAAGTTTAGAGATACTGATCTGCATGGCTTCTGGGTAGCATCTTTTTTTAGTTTTGTTATTGTTTGTTTTGTTTTGGGTCACAGGATTGAGAAGACATTGATTTATTTTGGATTAGCAGAGCTGAATGGAAGATAAAAGCTGTTACTTGTCCTTGTTTATGTATAATAGAAAAGGCTTTACGCACCTGCACACACAACTCTGGAGTCATTCCTCTTTTGAAAGGGGAGTTATGCTGTTACCTATAGCCTGGAGTAATGAAAAACACTTGGCGCTTTAACCACATCAAACCCTGCAGATGTGAACCTTCCTCCTCAATATCACTCATGAATCACAGATCACACGGTGCCACATCTGTGTTTGTAACACAAGTTTTGTTTTGTTTTGTTTTACTTAACCATCTCGTTAAAAAGCAACTTTAGGAGCGCTGCACCTTCATCATTCATTCACTATCAGCACTAATTAACCTTCCATGTGACTGGTATCTTTAGTAAAATGTTATATCATAAAAAACTGAAAAGTGCTATTTTTTTGTTTATGGTCTATTCATAATGCCATCTGTTTTTTAGACGTGATGTCAATTGTTTCCTGTTTTTTCTGTTTTTGTTTTGTTTTTTATTAATGTCTATTACATGTTTAAATTGATTGAATTCATGCGCCTTTGAATGGTTCCCATATAAAATGGTTTCATCAAGATACATTTAAAACTAGATAAAATATACCCAAAGATGCATTCGTGCTAACATACACCTCTGACATAGCTCGTGATGGATATCCACTTGTGTGAAGCTTGGAGAAAGGTCTGTAGTATTCTCCATTTGGAAATAATATTTCCCCCTGTAGAATATTGGACTTATAGTGGTTTGGCTATAAATCGTTAACCCTTTCCACATCTATGTACAACACATGGCAAATTACATTTATTTGTGGCATGGTGGTACAGGACCGAATCCACATTTTGAAAACAAGAGGAAACCAGGTGGAAAGTTACACCTAGGCAAAACAATGTTCAATTTCAGGGGGAGTCAAATGAATTTTATATTTCTAATACACACCCACACACACACAGCACTCACACACGTTAGTACCATTTTTACTTTTACACTGATATTTATATTGCCGGGGGCAACCCCCGACGACCCGGGTCGTGGCTCAGTGTGAATGGTGCGACCCACGTTTTTCTACCCAGGTCTCACTGAAAGAAGCTGATTGGGGGGAGTGAGATGCCTTTAAAAAAAAGTCCTCTTTAAATGACCTCATCTTTTGTCAGCCAATCACAGATCTTCTTGTGATGACTCACACTAATGCCAGGACAGACCCGTGTTCAGTGTGAACGGGCCTGACCCGGGAATTTCCCGTGTCTAAGCAGCAGTGTGAACAGGGTCTCAGGAGCTGGGCTTATGTGTGCCTCGGCAATGACCCGGGTCAAAAATCCCGGGATATTCCCGGGGCGGCCGTGTGAACATCGTATTAGACTAATTTTAACATGGTTTTTCTCAGGTGTAAATTTCCACCCAATTTCCTCTTATTTTAAAACACTTGATCTGGTCATCTGTCCTTAGGCTGAACTGCCAGAGGTTCTCTTTATATTATTCTGTCCCTATATTAAGATCAAAGCCAAATTATTTTAGGACTTGGTTGACACCGAATATATAAAACAAACTGGTGCACTCTCCTTCACATGTGAGTAATGTGTGTAATGTATGTGTGTGGTTTAGGCAAACACCTAAGATCTCTGATCAGGATAATATACATATCTGATACTTATGCCTCTGCTGGAAATGATTGAGATCCTTACATAATTTACTCTCTCCCTTTTTTCTTGCCAGAATTAGCAACAAATTAATTAGTCAGAAGTACTTGCGTAATAGCTGGCCAGACTGTAGTGTTCGTGATACGCTGTTAATTATGGTGTTTTGGCCAGCGTTGAGAATATGGTGTACAATAGTTCCTTAAGGCCGCCTAGAAGTGACCACATTTTTCCCTTGATCAGCAGTTCAGAAATGTATTCCTGTTTATTTTTTATTTTACCAAGACTTTAGCTGGCCACACACTAGAGCGATTGGTGGCCCGATCCTACAATTATCGTGGATCAGGACAAAAAACGCTCTGGTGTGTGGTATGGACGGATTTCTGAAACCTCAGATTATATTCCAGACAGGCTCTTGAGACGATAATCTGATTGAAGGGAATTCTAAAGGCGACAATATCTTGTAGTGTGTGGACAAGTCCGATTATCGGACTTTGTTCCGCCACCTACTGGCTGCTGTTTCCCCGTCTGTCTGTCTGACTGGCAGCTCCACCTCCTCAGCCAGGTTGTGGGGGTTCTGCGCAGAGAGAACACAGCGCTGTGCAGCCTCTCACAGTTTTTTTTTTGTTCAGTCAGCCAATAGGCTGGCTGCATGGGACTCCTGTCAGTCTTGACCAACCAGAGCAAGACTGCAGCCAGCCAATAGGCTAGCTGCATGGTCTCATTCAGAGATTATCGCTCTGTGTGTGGCGCTGATATTGGGACCTTTCTCTAGGGCAGAGGTTCTCAACCCTGTCCTCAAGTACCACTAACGGTCCAAGTGTTTTAAATCTCCTTGCTGGGGGTGAGCTCATAACTGACAGTTACATTTTGAAAGCTCCACAGGTTTTGCAGGGAGACCTACAAAACATGGACCGTTAGTGGTACTTGAGGACGGGGTTGAGAACCCCTGCTCTAGGGGAAAATTGTCACACATGTAAGCCACCACATGCTGGGGGCGATAATCTCTCTAGTGTGTGGCCGCCTTTATCTTGTGTGTGTGTACGCATCAGATGTTACACATCGGAAAGCAAGTTCCGTACAGATGCAATTCCGTAAAAGGGACCAGCATTTATTTTCTGCAGGCCTAAACCCTGCCATACAGGCAAGGTTAGGCATAAGTGCTGGGGGTGGGGAGTGTTCGTACGTATAATTTAAGGTGGGATTCTGGACACGTAAATGTCCAAAACTCCGTAAGAAGGAGGGGAGTGACGGGGCGTGCACTTCCTTTCAGATTTGCGCACATACATAAGTCATACTCAAATCTGAATCCAGTCCCAGATGCTTAAAATCTCTAGAATAGAATGAATGCTGTCAATGGTGCACATCCAGAGGGGTGCGTAGTTACGAGCCCGTAGCAGGGAGTGCCCGCCCCCTGCGTTCCCCACTGCTGGTAGGAAATTCCTAGATTAACAATAACGAGTAGTCGTAACGGGGCTTCCCCCGCCCCCTCATTTAAATGGCTATCCCCGCCTAAATGTATAGAGCCATCATAAATGAAGGGTCTGCTCCTTCATGGTAAATACTAATTTACTTTGTTACGTCTGTTAGCACTTACGCTCAGGAAACATCTGCCGTGCGCATGTACAGATGTTCACAGACAAATGACTTGTGTAAGTCCCCTGACGGCCGTTCTTCTGGATCTACCCCAATGTTTCCATGGATGGTCATGAGCAATACAAGCAGGGGTTGATGAACCGGCTTAAGGCAGACAAACATGCTGTATAAGGAGGAAAGGGACCTGTCTGTGAGATAACATTGTATTGTAAAGGAGCAATTATGTTTCCTGCATAGATAGACACATACATGAGAAGCTTTTTCTCTTAGTGAATCAAGAAGCACATGTAACACAATCCGGCATGTCCACCTGAAGCACTGCTTGTCTCTGGACATCCTCCTCTCTCATGTGACAGAGCAGGGGAATAGAGGAAGCCATCATCTGAGGATTTATTAGTGAGACGCACTGGAATTATTACATGACTTCACACTATAAAACTTGTGTGAAAATCATTGCCCTATATTTCATCTCTGGGCTCACATCTGCCTTTGTTTTCTCTACCTTGCATATTCCAGCTTTATGTATTTAATAAGAACAATAACTGTTCTTCGTACATTTATTACACTGTTTTATAAAAACGTCTCCTGATGGGATAAAAAGATGTAGTTATGTTTAAGAAAGGCCGGTGTTTCACATGGTAAAGGTGAAAATAAAATGTCAGCGCACCCATGCTTATTTTACCTGCAGGTGACAATGCAGAAGATGGAGAACTGGACCTTAATGGGATTGATGACAGTGAAATAGACAGGGTGAGACCTCTAATTTCTCCTTTCATGTCATGCAGTATAAATGCCTTTAATCAAGACTGTTTTCCACTGTACCTTGTTACCCAGTTTCTAGTATGGTGAAATGAGCTTATTTGTAATTACACTGCTGAGAATGGTCCTAGTGGTCTACCTACCTGCTATGTTACACTGTGTATGTGCTGTGAATAAGTAAGTGTGATCCCCCAGTGGAAAATTAATTTGACATATGATAGTTATAAAATGTCTACACCGCTTAAAAACATATTTAATCATCACTTGATTAGTGTTTGGAATCCAAACAAAGGACCGGATTCAGACCCCCGCATGTTTTCCGTGCGTGTGGGGGTTTGTAAGTACGTGAGCGATAGGGGAATGCACACCCCCTGTCACTCCCCTCTCCCCTCAGCTTACGCTGCCATAAGCCTGCCTTAAATGTAGCGTGCGGATCAGCGGCACTACCCCTGATCTGCTACAGTGTGGGAGCCCCCTCCCACACTGTACACTTAACATGCTTCCCCCCCGCCCTCGGAAATGGGCTCGGACGGAACAAAGTTACTATAGTAACCCTAGCGTAACATCTGGAGGGCGCATGCCTTGCGTGCGTAAGTCACCTAACGTTATTAAATGTGAATCCGGTCCACAATCACAAAAGGTGGTATTGTATACTCTCCAACATGACCCATTCCATTAGGTACACAATGCTCTGCTCCTGAGAGTCCACCTGTCAGTTACTATGGTAACCACCTCTGTTAAAGAGAAAAAAGTTTGTAAAACATTAGTTCATGAATAAATCCAGGTGAGTGACAGTTGGAAGATCAGGAATAGAGTATTTTGTACCTAATGGAATGGGTGATGTTGGGGGTATGTTATTGCCTTGCAGGAATACAAGTAATATATATTTTTTTTAAATCCAAACTGCATTACTGGGTTTATTATTTAAGGCCTTTAGGTCATGCAAGCATAGCAAAAACATAACCCAAAAACGGCATATATGCAAATTTTCACTTTTCTAAAAAAAATCTATTTTCTTGGCAAGGACCCTATGCCAACCTCCGTCCCCATTGCTTAATGTTATGTGAAAGAAGAGAGGGGCAGAGTCATAATGACATATTTTGCATTAAACTGAAGCATGAAGCCTCACTGAGGGGCAAATCTGGAAGGATAAACCCACCCTACCAGGTTTACTGCCTATGGACCGTGTTCACAGTTAATAGTGAGTTAGGTGCAGACAGATCCGTGTCTAATGCACTCTTCCAGCCCCTAACCCACCTCTCATTTTTAGGTACCTTATGGCACTTAGCGCTACCTTATCTAACTGTGCAATTTCCACACGCACTTTGCCTCTCCCCGGTTAATCTAAGTCCCTCCCCCCTCCCACTTCTACCTGAGCACACCCTGAGAAGGCATTACGCCACCTCATTCTACTTAAACTATTCCGTGCGGTCTTTAAAAGCACCGAACTGGTGCGTAGATGACGTAAATGACCTGCTACGTATGCGTAGGTCATTTCGGCAAAATACGCACTTAAGAAGCACAAGCTTCTTAAGTGTGAATCAGGCCCTATATTTGTAAGTCTCCAGGTCATTCCCGGACACTTCTCAGTCATGTGCTACATGTAAAGTCCTCTTGTATTTTCTTGCAAGCACAAATTTTATTCTGCTATCTTCTAAATAAGGGCCTTGATTTGTGTGGCCAGTGTCAAAACATGCTTATCACATTTTTCATTATCAAGATGAGAATTTACAGCCTTAGACAGGTAAACACTCCAAACAGATCTCACAAACCTTTCATTTTTTTTTTATATGAATGTAAAATGAGACATTGATGATCATTTGGTGCAATAATAGCTTGGCGCCACTGCGCGCTCTCTGTCCCCACAGTATATTCTCGATGAGAAAGAAGCCGAAATAAAGAAAGAATTATGGATGAGAGAAAACGCAGACTACCTGCGGGAACAGAAGGGTAAGCGCTGATTTCCCATTCACGCTTTGACGTCCAGATCCGTCAGTAGAAGTGACAGGATCCAGAAAACATCACTCAGGTTTTGTTAACATCTCTCTTCTTCTTTTTTTTTTTTTTTTTAGAAAAAGAGGAAAGAATCGCTAAAGAAAAGGAGCTTGGAATTTATAAGGAACAGAAGGTAATGCTTTAGAACCTTGAAAGGATATTAGCAATTTGCATATTGATCATTGTTTTTTTTTGTTTTTCTTTTATTAAGCCATCATTAAAATTCTGCAAATAGCATAAGTGTCTCCTAGAACATGGCAACCAATCAGATACAGGCTTCTATATATGTAATGCATATTGTGACTGGATCATAAGCTGTTGTGGTACTGCAGGTTACAGGCCTACACAAAATCCAGAAGTGAACTGGTCTAAATTTAATAATGTTATACTGACCTGGCAGCCGCTTTCTCAGTGGCCTCTAGAGCTTACAACCAGGAAAAGTAGGTTCTCATAAAGAAAAACAAATGTGTTGTCATATGAAGTTCGGCTTCATCAAAGCTATAAGCCCTCTAGTGCTCCTTTTTCTTGCAGAGAGCTTAGTTTCTGTGCTAGGCTTTGAAGATCATGATTTGGATAGACTGACCTAAAAGACACAGCAGCTTCAAAGGAAGGAGGTCAAAATATAAATGAAAGAGAAAATGGAAGCTGACGAAGTGATGCAGGGTCAGTGGACCCCGGGCCCTTAAACGCCATGCAACTTTTTGTTTCCTTGTGTAAACATGGTTCCCACAAACTACTCTGAGAGTGCAGCACAATGGCTTATAAAGCATTTCACTTATCGTTCTTTGTAAATTAAAATCTGGCTATCAGGAGTAACAGAATAAAACAAAACATTAGCAGAAGATGTTTTTCTTTTATAATAAAGTGTAACACATTAAAAACCCCCAAGTTATATAAAGAGTTATTCATACATGTTTGATATGGACGTGTCTGTTAGATAAAAAACACAATAGACCAGCGCTATTCACCTATAGGCAAATGTAATATTAAGTGATTGATAAAAAAATGTGTGTGATACACATACACAGATACCGGTACATAAAAGGCACCTGTGAGAGAGAGAGAGAGAGAGAGACGCTATGGTTAAAGCACTAATACCAAAGCAGCATACTGGACCCCGCCTTCCATCCCACCCACTACATCCTACATCTATCCTTTCTTCCCCTCCCTCCCCCCTCTTCTCCGCTCACACCAGAGGTCCACTTCCTTCCTCCTGCTTATATCTTCTGTAAGTTCATCTCCCACTTAGTGTGTTAGCTCACATGAGCAGGGCCCTCCATCCTTGTGTTGTTCCCTTCTCCACCACTCCCCCCCTCACTTTGTACCCTCTTGTCCCCCCCTCTGCTATCCTTTTACCCTATCCCCACATGTTGGCTTCGTCTCAACCTCTCAGTTCTATTCCCTCCTCCCTGATCTGCCAAGTTTGACACCACATTTTGCCTTGCTGTCTGTGTTTGCTTTACTTTATTGTATTTTTGAGATATTTTTATATTTATATTGTGCTTTATTATGTATTATGCTGTCCATCCCTGCCCTGTATGTCTGTACTGTATTTTGTTGTTGTATTTTGTATGGCGCTGCAGACACCTTGTGGCACCTTATAAATAAACAATAATAATATAATCCCTCTATCAAAATATAAAGTGACAAAATCAGCTTCGTTTAAGGTAGCATTGTATTATATTAGTAGGCTACAACTCATAAACATTTGCAAAAATGTATTTAAAACAAAAACAATGTATCAATAATCCACATCAATATAATAAAACAGAGTAAACCCAATCTCAAGTGATGTTGAGTGTCTGCCAGCAACAAATTATTGTTAGAGCATCGGTCTTCTACAATAAACCAGCTAGATCATTTGTAGCAAGATGTAAATAGCACCAGCTTGAGGTAGAAGTTATATGCAATGGCCTCAGTGAGTGTCCTAATTACTAGGTGATACAACCAACAATATTGCAATTAAATCTGTTATGATTTGTGCTGTCATATAAATTTGGTAAATAATTGTTTAATGAAGTTTACAATGAAGTGCTATAGGGTATACGGTGTAGAAGTCTTTAGCAGAACAAAATGTTTGAGGTATAATTATATGTTGAGGTATAACTATGAAATGGTGCTGTGGACTAGATACGAGCACCTCATACGTGATCCCCTGTGTGGAAGGTTATGAGCATGCACTACACGCTACGATGCCGGCCGTAATGACCTCTTTCTGGATCCGGCCCGTCATTCTTAAGACTGCCCTCAAAAGAGGGGGAGTGACAGGAAAGTCCACTGCTCCCTTGTGTGTGGACTTCCGTACATGGCAGGGGTTTAGGTCAGGTCTACTTTCTTCTCTTAAAGTTGAAATGGAATGAAAATAGATAAAACTTTGTGATTTATGTATATTTAGCATAATCACTACTTTTTAAAGCATAGAGCAGTGCAGCAAATATCATTTCTTTTCTCCAGCAAATGCCCTGTTCTGTTAATGCACAATTTCTGGTATAATGTGCTTTGTGCATTCTCTATCTATGTAAATGTATTTTTTTTCATGATCAGGGATATTTCTAAGCCATCTGATCCCTAAGGTTTTCACATGACATTTTCAGCTCCTCCGAAAGTGTTTGGGATGGTTATAAAATGTGACATTTCTATTGAAGGAAACAATGTCAGCAAATAACCAGTGTCAAATCAATACAATGCCTCTATATTGTCTGATCTCAGAATGGCAGCCACTCCGTATCAGGGGGGGATTTTTTTCCTTTGCAACATTGAATTGATCTATTGACATTTATGTGCTATAAAAAAAAGCCTTGTGTTGCTGTTGTGATCAAATGTGAAATTACAAGTATAACATGTTAATAATCCCTAGAAGAAGTATAAACGTAATAAAAGGAAGAAATTAGTGAATAGACAGCTGAAATGAAATGGATTTGTTTGTTTTTATTGTTGTCTACTTTGATATTACTGGCAATCCATACTGTGTGCAGGTGCAGTATCATCTGTGTTCATGTAGACGGGTAAAGGAGCCTGAAGCACACACATTCTTTGCACATAATACTCGCCACTGTGCAGACTCCTATGCAGCCCCTTATAATGTCTGCCCCCTCATAATAAAAGTATATTGAGGATTTATTACTAGTGCTACAGCATAAGGCACATAGCTGATATGATAAAATGCATTGGCTACTCTGCTGGAACTGGATACGGACCGTATAATGGAACATATGTATTTCAATATAAGCATACACAATTTTACTTTTGTGGCAGCTTTGCTGTTATTTGTATGCACCTTGCTCTGTTTCATTTGTAAAACTACAACTCCCGGCATGCTTTGTCAAGTACCAGCTATGCCTATGCAGTTAAAGCATGCTGGGTGTCGTAGTTTCACAACACCTGGAGGCTTACTCTATTCAATACTTAATCACTACACTGACCTGAATGTCTTGAAGTTATTATCAGTAAACTCCTATCAGCGTTTAAAAAAAACAAAAACTAAGAAAAAAAAATATTATTAACTATGTTTTAAATGTTATCACAAAAGAGCATAGTGGGATGGATTAGTTTGTTTGCTCTTTTCCTCTTCCCAATTGTTTCTTGCCCTCCCACCCACTCCAGCCCTAGACATAATCACATGTCTTTTTTAGTACCCTAATATTAGACTGTCGGGTTTTACTTTGGGACGTGATATTGTGCAAATTATTATTTAGAAGCATAATTAATCTGTAGCCCAAAACTCATGTAACCCAACTGTTAATTTCTTGCCATTTAAGTGTTACTAAAATTCTATTTTCCCCATCCCTGCCTGCTTAGTTTAGCTTTAGATTCAGATACTTATTGTAGTACCAATTACTGTCATAGGGGCAGATCCAGAACAACGTTTCCGTGCGTATTTACGCCTGGCGGAGACGTAAAAAGGCGATTTGGTATGTACTGAGCATGCACACGATAGATGATACGCTACATAACGTAACGTAACTCCGAGCATAAGGGCAATTCACGTATCAGTAGAGTAAGAACGTTCGAGGGGGCGTGCCAATTTTATGTTACCCGAAAGTATGATGAAATTACGCAATGTCGGCGGGGGTTTGCATTTAAATCATACAGTATGGGCGTGCTTAGCGGTGTAACTACGCGCTGCCTATACGTACGAGTGCGGACGTGAGCGGTTACGCTGCCAAAAGTTAAGGTCAGGTTTACAAAGTGTAAAGTGGGCAAAAAACTTACATGCAGGGAGAGTGCCTAGGGGAGTGTATAGAAGGTATGCTCGCGTAAATACGCTACGCTAGTAAACGGATTGCAAGCGGAGTTCTGGATCTCCCCCATAGTGCGAATGGAAAAAGCCTCTACATTTGTTTGTACCATGTTAATTCTGCTGTAACCAGTTGATGTGTCTGCCATCATCATTCAAACTTGAGGAACCTATGCCTACAGTCAATGGGTGACTGGCAAATGTAAGCCTGAAGGCAAGACACAGACTAGAAGCCATTTATCATGTTTTGAAGAAGCAATGGGCAGACTGGATGGGCCATGTGGCTCTTATCTGCCGTCCCTTTCTATGTTTCTATGTGACCTGGCCCAAGGCAACCAAGTGTGGGTCTGATCACAGGGGGCAAATGCCCACTTTCTACCCAGAAAGACCATGTTTGTAATATGGAACTATCAATCCAGTGTTGCTTGACAGCCCATGTGTGATGCCATGCATTTATATATAATGCATGGGTAGGGTCTCTATATGAAAGTTTCAATTTCATTTATTTTTCCCATATTCAGCCAAAGAAGTCTAAACGCAGAGCCCCCATCCAAGCCAGTACAGCCGGGGAGGCAATTGAGAGGATGCTGGAGCAGAAAAAGATCTCCAGTAAAATTAACTATGACGTGCTTCGCGATCTGAACAGTAAGGGAGGTGACTCCCAAAAACAAGAGAACAGCGAGCCAGAAGATAGCATGACCAACAGCAAATCGCCCCGCAGGAAATCCACAGCCAACAGGAGTCTGACTGGTTCCATCGGCAACTCAAACAAAAGGTACCGCTGCTTCCTATCACCTAGAATTTGTGCCAATCACTTGCAGAACACCGCTATTCTGTTTTGTTTAGGAACAATGGGCCGGATCCAGACCTACGTTCCCATTACGTTTCATTGCGTAGCGTATTTATACGAACGTATATACATGCGTGCATGTGCAGTACATACAAAATAGCATTTTTACGTCTCCGGCTAGCGTACTTAGTTCTGGATCTACCCCAATGTTCTTTGTTGTACAAGTAATGACTGGTAAAATATGAAGCTAGTCTTTCTTTTATTTATTTCCTTTTACCTTTTTTTCCCCCCTTATACGTAAGCTGGCAGACGTGTGCACACATGTGGCTTGTGTCACATGGCTTTACCTTATCCCTCTGCATATCTGTGTTGTCTTTCTCTTCTGATCTGCTTGCCTTCCACTTCATTGACATGACACTTAACATGCTGCAGTGTTATCATGCTGAACTGCATGAAAGGGAGATCATCCCTACTGAAAGTGACAGGCTGAGAAGTCTAGTGTGGAAGCAGTCTCCTGAGCTGCAGATTCCGGAGTAAAGGGTGCTTCAAAGAAGCCTAATATATTAATTCATCATCACTAAATCTTACTGAGATGGGCCAGAGGTTACTTTGCACAGGGCTTTTAAAGATCCACTAACCTGAAATACTAATTTACTTTTATTATAGCTGCAGAATCCATTTACAAAACTCTGTGTCCCTTCAGCAGTATGTCAACTTTACAGACCAAGCTGTGTTTTACTTAATGAAACATGTTCATATATTAATTTCCATGTCAAAAGTGACGTTATATAACAAAAAACCTTTCTTGTCGACCAAATCCAAAGAAAAAAAAATAGATGACCGATGCCTTCAATAATAATAATCTTACTTTGAAAAGAGGAGAGTTGTAATAAACTTTGGCAACATCCATCATAAATGTTGTACTGCAAGAGTTCAGTGTCATGCAGGAATAGACTGTGCCTGTTGTATATTAATAAAAGGGTTGAGAGCGCCTACATCAGTGCTTGTTTCAGAAGAGGCCTAATGACAATGGGCCTGATCCAGAGGTACGCCGATGCGCTGTGCTTACAAAAGCACAGCGTATCAGCGTTCACTTACCCTGGCACTCCCCCTGTGCGGGCGTATGGCCCCTTCCTTACGCCGGCTGAAGGCTACCCTTACTTCAGCTGGCGTAAGGCTACCCTAACTTCAGCCGGCGTAAGGAAGGGGCCATACGCTCGCACAGGAGCGTATGGCCGCCTAGCCCGCCCTCCTACCCTCATTAACCTACCTCCCCCGCCCATCAGCAATATCCTTAGCGTAGGGACGCTGGAGGACGTCCCCTCCAGCGTCCCTGCGGCGCTGCTACGGACGCCCGATCCACGATCGGGCGTTGCCGTAGCAAAGCCTGGCAACATCTGCCCGGCGCATGCGCAGATTGGCACAAAAGCCGATCTTACGCCCGCCTTTCCTAGCGACGGCGGGCGTTATTCTGGATCAGGCCCAATGACACTTAAAATGTGAAAAGCTGCTTTATCCGGTACAGATTTTATGCACAGTGCTCTATAACGCAACAAATTAGTTGTAAACCTGTTGACATTTTTGTGTCAAGTTCTGCTTCCATTCACAAGTAGAATAGGGTAAATGAGCTAGAGGCTGAGTACATGCTTGCTGGCATATGCACCCAGAGTGTGGGTGAACTGAAGAATGTGATTTCCACAAAAACTTTTAACATATTTGCTATTCTGGAGCTGTGACCAGTCTTCATCTACCCCGAGTCCCCCTTGCAATGCCCATCCTGCAAACCTTTCATCCTCCAAAATGGACATATGCAGGAATGAGGGATGTTTTAAAATGCTGAGGACCACTTCTTTATGAGTCTTGGTCACTCAGTAATATATCTCTGGCAGCAGATAAGCCATCAGTGCTCGGGGAAGCAGAAGCCTCTGGACCTCTATACCTCCAGGTTTCTTGGCTCCACACCTTGTGTTCATGAATTTGTCAAGGTTTATCAAAACACTCTTGTTTAGTATGGATCCAGGGTTTGGAGTTTGTGGAGCATATCCAGGTAAAAGCTTTATACTCCCTCCAGATTGTTGATAAGCATTGTCACTGTTTCAGATCTGTGAACCGGAAGTGTTTACAACAATATTTTAACCTGGGATTAAAGTTTAAATATTATAATCTGACTAAACAAAGAAATATTGAGGAGTCTCAGATTAGGAAGGTCATTGGCTATTGTGTTAAGTGTGAGTAAGGGAATATATCTCAATGGTCAATCATAGGGTATCTGTTCCCTGAAGTATTCACTATGCTAATGTTGCAATGTACAGATTATATGAAACACATATACTTTGTCACCACTGAATAGAAGACTGCATTGTTAGCTATGTGGCTCTTAAAAAAGAATAACATATTATTATTGGTAATCTAAAATGATATACAAAATATGAAACGTATAAAGTCAAAAGATTTATTTTTTGTTCCAAGAAGTATTATTGACCAAACAGAAATTGTTGACTACAAATGTTGTTTAAATCGTCAAAATTCCCATATTAATTGTCATTAAACAGTATTCACGATCTAAGATAGTACGCGCTAATTAGTAAGACCTTGTATCTTGTCTTCTTGTCAGCATCTATTGGTTTAATACCTCAAGTGTGTTGTGTTTACATTTATTCTGTATTTTGCCTAATACGTCTCGTACTACGGTAAATATTTTTGTATTATTGAATGTTGTGCTTCTTATGGATGCTGCATTTTGCAATAACTTGTCTTTACGATTTATGTGCTGTGCTGTATTTGTACACTGTATGTAATCAGAAGTTGTCCTGAGTGTAGGGGACGAGTGTCAATCACTTTAGCAAGTGTGAGTCTTGTTGCTAGCATGCTGTATCACCGAACATCTCCTGATTGTGGCGCAACAAAGGGGAAGCAAAAACCTTGGTTCCATGGCTAATATTTATTTCAACCTTTTGAAGGTCTCCATTAATTCCATATTTTAGAAATAGTGTCTATTAGGCTGCAGGGTATGGAGGGTTAGCCTGTGGAGCATGGAGGGTTAGGGTTAGGCTGTGGGGTATGGAGGGGTAGGCTGTGGGGTATGGATGGTTAGGGTTAGGCTGTGGGACATGGAGGGTTAGGCTGTGGGACATGGAGGGTTAGGGTTAGGCTGCAGGGTATGGAGGGTTAGGCTGTGGGACATGGAGGTTTAGGCTGCAAGGAAATTTAGGACTACCCTGAAAAAGTGGAATGCTAGTCTGCAGAAAAGGGAGGTTTAGAATTAGGAAAAGGTTAAGGGTAGGATTCAGTTAAACACTTACCTTTCGGCAGATGACTCTTCGTGACTCCAGTAGTCGCATCGCCTCCATTTCTAAAACCGGTTTGCCATGAGTCTTCATTCAGCTGTAAGTATGATGGTCTTTCGAAATAAAGAACCTCACTCCTATAACAGACAGGGGGCGCCATTTTACTCTTTGTCCCTGGTGCTAAAATTTCTAGCTACGGCTCTGGTGTGCGTGGGTAATCCACTCCCCTCACAAGGATGAACTTAACATAGCAAAACCTTACCTTAAATTTTCTGCACCATCCTCACTAAAAATGGGGATGATATGGAAGTCTGCCTAGGGCTGAAAAGCACCCTTACTGTATTATATACATACCTCCCATCTAACATACATGCCATACACATCCCGTCCGGCTGCCAGGAAACAATACCTGAAAGGAGTTGCATTGTGTATGTACATACATACATGTAAAATGCAGTCGTTAGCTAATCCTTTCAAGATAAAGTCTAACCATTTCCATATCTGTAACTTTCATTACACACAGCAGTCAATTCAGTATTGTAAAAGAAAGATACATCTTTATAACTCTGCACTGTGGCCAGTAAGTAGTGACCAATACTATATATGGAATAAAGTCATGTAAGTATTTGTATAACAGCTGAAGCAGCGTTTGTGACTTTCTGCTTTCCAGCAATACATCCCTTGTGAGACGTTACAGACCAGACACTGGGAGGAGGTCACCACAGCAATGATGGCAAATAATCCCTCTGCCAATGTCACATACGCTTTTTCCAAAGAAACCTATTACGAGCTAATAGGAACATCTTGTCTATGTGCTATAAATATAGAAGTAAATAGAACATTCATTTGAATTTTCCAGTGTTTATTAAAGGGCACAGCTAAGATTTATTCATATGTCCCAATCTAAAAATATAAAGCGGGCCCTATTTTACCTTCTGAAATCTTTTTGGAAGAAATGAAAAATAAATGCATTCATCTAAAGTTCTACCTGCAGTATGGACAATGGGCTGGATCCAGACTCAAGTAAGTGCTTGAAAGTTACTCCTGGGCTAAACCATGTTGATTGCAGGGGGAGTTAAGTTAATTGTAATCTTTGCATGCAGGGATATATCTTTGAATTGCTTACTGCACACAGAGACTGACCAGCTTTACTATCACACTGTTATTTAGACTTGGCATAGGAAACATCAGCTCTCATCTCTAATACTGTTTGCAACAGATGAAGTATGACTCCCCTGCAATCAAGATGGTTTAGCCCAGAAGTAACTAAGTTCAAGCACTTACTTCCGTCTGGATCCAGTCTGACTGTATATTTGTCAGATAAAACCTATTCTAAATTTACAGATCTGGTTCCTATACAGCCGCTTCCATTATCAAAGTTGCTGTTAGGACCCACACACATCAATTTATGTCTATACAACTATAAAACCTATCTTCCTACTGTCACAATTTTATAGGGACTTCCTGTCACATGTTGTGCAGGAGAGTAAGTTACATTTTGGCCTATTAAAAGGAAGAGTTATTTTACAGTTATTTTATTTAACTTTCCAATGCTTTGAATGTTGGGAACTATGTAAAGTTCATCAATGTTGAGACAGACAGAAGTAACAGGTAAATTAGGTGGTCTATTTAGAAACTATACAGCTGTTTTATTTGTATTTCTGCTGTCTTCTTACTTTGTGATATTTAGCAACACTGGAGAAAGGCCTGGTCATTCTGTATGGGGACAGTGAGGTTCTGAGATTCAGTAAGCAACTTAGCTCTTCTCTGTGCCTTCAATTGTAGGGTTTGTTTAAATAATATTGACTAGGATTTCCAGGGATTCAAGGATGTCCATGATGGCTGAATATCCTACAGTCTGGACCTTAGATATTTAAAACTCTCACTTGGAACTTCTGCAGCACTGCAGTTATCCTAAGGTCTTGATAAGTGCAACAGATTATAGTTTATAGTTGCTCTCTGGGGGGATCGCTGGGGGGCAGGTAGATTCTAACTAATCCCTGATTTCTCTGGCACTGCGGTTTTACTAAATGCTAGAGAGGAGAAAGTGATATGAAACTAGAATTAAACGGTTGTTTTCTTCTTATCCCTACCATGATGATCTCTTCAGCTTCCATCTTTATTCTTCTGTGCACTCAGAAAAAGAGGCTGATCACAGGACAGATAAGTTTATATAAAGAGCAAAAACACATTGGCCAAGATCACAGGTGATTCTGGACCTGTCTGGCTTCTGTATTAATATTACTTTATTGCTTTATTTTATCCAGGAGGCAGAATGCATGGAATTCCTTTTCTACACTCATTTCTTTTTATTTTCCGGTATAGTGACGTCGCTTGTAAAGTAAACTTGCTTTAGCCACTAGATTGTTTTCTAGACGCCGTCAGCCTGAAAGGGGTTAATTTGTTCCAGGCACTGCTAATTTCATCATCTGCCTTAAGAATCAAGTCCCATAAGAGAGTATGCCTACTTGATATTTTCTTTTATCTAGCTGTCAGGCCTGTCTTGTCTGTTTCAGATCTATCACAGAGCTGTGGGAAATGAAATCCCTCTCGAGTACAGCAAAATGCCTCAGACTCCGCTTTGTTTTCCTACAGGCAGTGAGGTCAAAGAAAGTTAATTTGTTTTATCCTAAAACTGTATTGCACACTGCCGTGCCCTGGTAGGTTGGCAATGCAGTCAGAAGGTAGTTTTACACTACATGTTGCTTTACAGATTACTGACAAATGTAACTGAGCATTTTATTTTGTTATATCTTTTTCTTTTTTTTTTTTTCTTTTTACCTTTTTTTCTTAACCTTTGTCAACTTTTATAATGTTCAATGCTTATTTTTTTTATATTGAGCAGAAGAACGGATTAATGTTGCTCTGGTTCCATCTCTTTGTAAAGAATACAAGCCCTGTGGTAGTCTCATAGTGACAATAAATTTAATTGGTCCCTAGCACAATTCACAGTCCCTCATTGTCCGTAAAAGGGGACGTCTAGTGCTCTATGCAAACACCCTGTATGTGAGATCCAGCTGCCTGAATACTCCACTAATACATGGATAGTGCAACTACTAAACTGTGATGGCTAATTGCACATTGATTGGAAACCCCTAAAAAAAATAGCCTCATAACTGTGCTTTAGTGAATATCCAATACACCATACAGGTTATTATTTTGTACTTAATAAAAACATTGGGTCGGTTTATAAAGGGAAAGATTTTATGAAATAGCTTTAAAGCTATACCCAGGTCAGTGCTGATGAGTCACAGCTGCAGAACACTGGATTTCAGCATTAACTGTGAAACACACAGGAGCCTTGAAAGAATGCCTTTGATTGGTTGAGAAATTCAGTATGGGAGCAAAAACAGCCTATTAGGCTGTATAAAAGATAAAGTTGCGTTAATGCCCTGACCTAACACGGCCCAATATAGAACTAACCTAGGGCTCAGATGAATCACAACACAGCCGGTTTCTGGTCCACTGGGAGAGGTAATTAGGGTGACAGATATAACAAAGTATTAAAATGTTTGTTTTGTCCCACTATTTATAAGCTGTGACAGCGGGAAGCTGTCGCAACTTATAAATAGAGGGATGATGCTGGCATAGCTATCATTAGGACATTTTTCTGATCATATTCATGTAGGGACGTTATATGGGGAAAATACTTATTTACTTATGTATGTTAGGTGCAATACATACCGCAGTAGCGAGAAGGAACATAGCATGCTGGCATTTGTGCTTCTACAAGCAACAGCATCCCCTGTCAGTCATAGACATGCTAGGGTTTGGAGCACTACAAGCTCCAGCATGCCACAGCATTACAAGGCTGCCTTGGGCTTGCTACAACGTGTAGTTATTAGACAGAACAGGGATATTTTTACAGTTTTATTGTACTTTTAGTTTTTTTTTTTTGTTTTTTTTTAGAGGGTTTTTAACATGTGAGCGATGATTTTATCAAAATCGCCTCTTACAGCAAACTATTTTTTTAGTCAGTTTTTGCAGCTCTTTTAATAAGCAAATCTGGCGGATTGTATTTTTTTACATGATCAGAATTGGGAGAGCGATTTAAAAAGCACAGGTTAAGAAAAGTCATTCTGGTGGTTTTATGAGCGGTTTAACTTTTTGAAAATCTGGCCCTTCTGAACTTGCGTGCGTATTTTTAGGTTCGTTTTAACTGCGCGTGCGTAATAACTTTATGTAAGTTATGTAGAATATACACAGAAATGACATTTGAATCGCACTTGGGGACATACGTACGAAGAGGCGGGGTTAAAATATGTACCTGAAAAGTTACGTGAAAGAGGGTGGGGGGAGGCATTTAAATGAGTCTTTGAGGGCGCGGTTACAGAATCGCACGTACGGCACACATATACACATGTAAAGTTAGAGATGCTCTATGGAGGCGTAAGTCTATGATAGCACGGCATGAGAGGGGAGTACCATGTGTTGGCTTGCTACATGCGTGTGTATAATTGCAGACGTTGGAAAAAACGCATCTGTGAATACGGCCCGTATACAGGCTGATGTAAAGTGAGATCAGCCGAGAAACACCTAAAATGAGTGAATCTATGCATGCACTCAGCCATATCCAGTATCACAGCTAATTGTCCCCTCCCATGTCATTTCCCTATAAGAGGCCTGTGCAGTCAAAGTAGTATGACTCAGCCAGCTAAGATGATGTCCTTCAATCTTGTATCTTGCTGTAGTCCTAGCTGCCAGTGATGTCACCATGGTTATCCCAAGAGGGGAATCACAACATGCCTCCCTTGTGAGTGTGACAGTCTGCTGAGCCTCCTCATTGTTTGAAACCCATTTACTATCTCTTCCTGTGCAAAGATCGCTTATCCCAGACACTTCTGGAAGAGCTTGTTCTTTCTTAAACCACCAGCCTCAGTTTTATTATGCACAATATGCCTGTATGCATGTACATATACAGGAGTCTATTATCTGGGTATGTTGTGTTCTCTGATCCAGAGTGGATTATCTTTCTCTTAGCATTGGGATCAATATACTTACTATGCTTTAATGAATATATTCCTGCATTGTTTATTCCCATGATGTAAGGAGTTGCGATCCTCCTGTGTATATGACATTATCACCAAACAGCAGTAACTATTTACTTTTTTTTATCTTTCTAGATAAACACAGTTCCCGATAACACAGGAAAATCACGCTTTCCCTCAATATTTTAACAGCTGTGGCCAAATTTTGGCAATGTCTGTTTACAGGTTTTTTTTGTTTTTTACTATGTTCCCATACTGGGATAGGAACTAAATGAACCACCATGGGCCATATTCAGAGAACTGTTATTTTTTATTAAATGTACGCAATTATACGCATGGACGAAGCAAGGAAACACCCACCAACAACCCGACACTCCCCTCTCCCGGACGTGCTGTCCCTAGACTACTCTGTTCTTTACCTGTGTATTTTTACGTGCACATATGTGCTCTGTCCGTGTGATTCTTTATAACCGCGCCTCCATGCGTTCATTTAAATGCCTCTCCCCACCCACTTTTATGTAAATTTTCCCATACGTCGGGTTTCCGTGCGTATGTCCCCAAGTGCGATTCACATGTATGTCCGTTAGGCACTTACATGCGTATAGTCTAACTAAAGGGCGTAAATTAAGTTACTACGCATGTGCAGATGATCCGATCCTAAACATACGTATGCGACTCCCCTCGAGAACGGGTCTCTGAATACAGCCTTATATTAGCAACATGCTGTTTTGCAGTGTGACCTTTCGCACATGTTTGTGTGCAGTAAGGAAAATTAGCCATTGTTTTTCCTGCATGCAAAAAAATCTTTTCATTAATTTGCACCCCTCACATCATGGTTTTCCAGCAGCTGATTTTGTGCACCTATTTTTTGCATTTATTTCTAATTGTGGATAAACCTCAATTGCCTGCATCCGGAGTCTGAAAATAAGAGGAACTCAGACACCAGGGATTTACACCTAGACAAAACCATGCTGCATTGCAAGGGAGGCAAATTTCATCTGTTCTAAATAATATAAAGCTGGTCATACACTACCACGATTTTAAATCCCAAAAGGAGGTGACCTGACATTGGGGTGACACTCACCTCTGCTGCTGGGACTGACCATCCTGGCAGATGAGGGAGGTGCTGCTGAGATTGACAGAAGGTCCTTGCAGATGAGTGGCTGCACAGGCCTCCTGTTAATTTCTGCAATGATTGGCTGGGTCTCCTATCAATCTTGGCAGCAGACCTACCCGTGCAGCCTATTGGCTGGCTACAAATAAAAAGAGATTTTAAAACAGAGGAGCTCTGGTCAGTAGTGTGTGGCTGGAGTTATTCTGTCTGTATAGAAGTATTATAGTAATAAAAGCTCTGTATGGGTGGGTAAGGATTGCAGTCAGACAGCAATCCTTATCCACCACATCTCTGTGACTGCTATTCATAGTTGCAGAACTGGATGAGAGTTCCTGATAGAGGATTTGCTGTATTTTCATTCACCCCAGACCTCCGATTCAGCTCAATGGAGTACCGTTTACTGGGTATAGAGTGTACAGATGCCACAGGGCCCAGAGAAGAGCCGGCAGCCAGCCATCCTACATCCACGTAAAGCACGATCAGCGACTGGCATCTGAAACATTACTCGGTCTAGGAGTGCTGAGCACTGTTTTAAATAATTGACCAGAGCTGATAACTTAGTGCTGTCCTCTGCCAATAAGGGGGAGGGGGGGGCAGAGTATCTCTAGATCCGACCCTTCTTCTACCTATATCCCAGAGCCACTGGTGGTTATTGTTATTGCACTCAGGATGGGACGGTTGGGAAGAATACTTTAAGAAATTCATTATTTATTTACAGAATGCTCCGATGGTTAAATCTTATTAAACACATTCTTCTTGTGCTGACACACACATTGTCTCCCAATTGGCTGGCAAAGCAGCACATGTGATGGTGGATGGTACAGCTAGAACATATTATATTATATATCTCTGTCGTATCCTAAATGGATCCCCTTCTGTCTGTAAACGTACTTTAAATGTTAATAGAAGACAGTCATTTTGATCCTGACGCCACCTAACAAATCACATCCGCTTACTTCCACGTGTGGTGCTTTAATACAAATATTTGGAAGGTTTCACCAACCTGTCTCTTCATCTGACTGATCTTGTGAACCCATTAATATCCCAGGCCTCATACTTGCAGTAGGAAAATAAAATACCAGATTTAATTTCTCAGTTGAGCCATATAAAGAAATCCGGCTCATGCAGCTGCCCAAGGCAGCAATCGATTGGTTAGCGCGGCATTCTTGTTTACTAAATACAGTCACAGAAACTCTGATTATACCATGTCCGCTTCCCCAGCTCTTAGATACTAAGCAACGTTTCTAATCCCAACCTACTACAGTCAATACTTTCATTCTTTTAACATCACTGTCTGTCTTGTTTGATTGCTTGCCCAATCCATTAAATATGTTTACCCAAGAGTCACAGGATGGAAGTGTGTAATGTAAGCGTGTGTAAGTGTGTAATGTAAGCGTGTGTAAGTGTGTAATGTAAGCGTGTGTAAGCGTGTAATGTAAGCGTGTGTAAGCGTGTAATGTAAGCGTGTGTAAGCGTGTAATGTAAGCGTGTGTAAGCGTGTAATGTAAGCGTGTGTAAGCGTGTAATGTAAGCGTGTGTAAGCGTGTAATGTAAGCGTGTGTAAGCGTGTAATGTAAGCGTGTGTAAGCGTGTAATGTAAGCGTGTGTAAGCGTGTAATGTAAGCGTGTGTAAGCGTGTAATGTAAGCGTGTGTAAGCGTGTAATGTAAGCGTGTGTAAGCGTGTAATGTAAGCGTGTGTAAGCGTGTAATGTAAGCGTGTGTAAGCGTGTAATGTAAGCGTGTGTAAGCGTGTAATGTAAGCGTGTGTAAGCGTGTAATGTAAGCGTGTGTAAGCGTGTAATGTAAGCGTGTGTAAGCGTGTAATGTAAGCGTGTGTAAGCGTGTAATGTAAGCGTGTGTAAGTGTGTAATGTAAGCGTGTGTAAGTGTGTAATGTAAGCGTGTGTAAGTGTGTAATGTAAGCGTGTGTAAGTGTGTAATGTAAGCGTGTGTAAGTGTGTAATGTAAGCGTGTGTAAGTGTGTAATGTAAGCGTGTGTAAGTGTGTAATGTAAGCGTGTGTAAGTGTGTAATGTAAGCGTGTGTAAGTGTGTAATGTAAGCGTGTGTAAGTGTGTAATGTAAGCGTGTGTAAGTGTGTAATGTAAGCGTGTGTAAGTGTGTAATGTAAGCGTGTGTAAGTGTGTAATGTAAGCGTGTGTAAGTGTGTAATGTAAGCGTGTGTAAGTGTGTAATGTAAGCGTGTGTAAGTGTGTAATGTAAGCGTGTGTAAGTGTGTAATGTAAGCGTGTGTAAGTGTGTAATGTAAGCGTGTGTAAGTGTGTAATGTAAGCGTGTGTAAGTGTGTAATGTAAGCGTGTGTAAGTGTGTAATGTAAGCGTGTGTAAGACCCCCCATTTATGAAAAGTCACAGGCACATAACATAATCAAAGTTAAGTAGCATGCACAGTCTACTGATCATTCAGTGTGAACCGTATCCAGACTTGTCATTCTTCTGCCCTCCTAGCGCCCAGCACAGAAAATAAGGACCTGATTTTGGATCCCAGCTGTGTCCAGTCTTCCCTCACACACATAGACACAGGGCCAGATTAACAATGGGGCTAATGGGACTACAGCCCCAGGCCTCCATCTGAAAATAGGCCCCCATACACTGCAGTGCATAAGGACGAATGTCAGGGACTGATATCTTTTTCCAAAGCATACTACATAGCATGGGCCCTTGATAATTTTCAGCCCCAGGCCCACATGGCCCTCAGTCCGGCCTTGCATAGACATAGGGGACCGGATTCACAGATCCATATTTACTAAGTGCAAGGCAACACCCATGACAGTCCCCTCGCCCGGATGTGTTTTTGGTGACTTACGCCACCATAGGGCACCCTTAACTATATGTGTGTACTTACGTACGTGCGTATTTATCTAATCACACCCTCAAATGCTTTCCCCACCACCCACTTTCACGTAACTTCTACCGTACGGATAAAAACCACGCCCCTCCGTATGTATGTCCCTAGGTGCGATTCACAAATCCGTGCCTAAAGTACTTACGTGCATAAATACTACGTCATTTGCGTGGAAGAAGTTACTACGCATGTGCAGTTAATCCGCTCCTAAAAATATACATGCAATCCGCCGCAGAAATGTATGTGTAAACACGCACCAGGATCCATGGACCCTACATTCAAATTTCCAAATCATCCGCACTTAAAAGACTCGGAAGTCTGGATACAGTGTAAGGTGCTTAACACGCCCCTCCTGTACAATTAGAATATACCCCACTAGCATATGCAAGCAGCATCCTGTCGGATTTGTCATGTAAACACTTCCATTGTGGAAGTCTGCAAAATGTATGTGGGTTTTTTTTTTACGCTGGCTGCAAGACGCATACGTTATTTGTGGTAGTCTGTATTCAGTCCTGTATCACTATCTCTCATACCCCTCACCAATTTATACAGCACATCTGCTGAATCCTCTCTAAATGCAGGTTTACTTCACTCAATTATTTCAGTTGTTTATTTAATGGTCTGCCCTTTCCTGGCCAATCAAAAGAAGGCTTGTGCATAAGAGACATCTATGAAGCCGCTTAGAAGGCTTCTGGGAAAATTCCTTTTTATTTATTTTATTTTTTTAAACAATTCTAGTCTCCCCTCTGGTGCACTTTCAGACTCGGTTCTATCTAATGAATATAATAGCTATTCAGTAAAGGTGTCCTAGCTGTATTTGATGTTACCTGCAAATTAAGCTGGCACTCTCCTGCAAGATTTATTGATGATATGTTTCTCCTTTCCAGTCCATTGACTATCCTGCACTCTTCCAGGGGAACAAAGAGATCATGTTCAGGTCTGATTGCAGCTTTTATGGTGTACCTTACATTAACTAGACGAGAAGCCGTCTTAAATTACCCAGGAAGCATAATCTTTTACAAACTTGGGGGGGAGCACAAGACATTTCCAGCGTACATCTGAGCTCGCTAATGATATCGGAGAGGACAGGATGTATTATCAGAGTCATAATCTTGTCTGGTTAATCCCGTGAACACCTTGTCTGGAGAAGAATGGAAAAGTACTGCAGAGAATGAAATAGTCATTGGATGTAGTACACTCAGGGATGAAACTACATTAGAGTGAAATAGCCTTGCAGCCTCTTTTAGTCACAAATATTGGAAAAAATCTGATTTGTTGCTGTTATTCGTTTGTCTTTAGCTTGTTGCTTCCAGCGAGGATGGAGAACTGAAAAAACTGCTGTGTCCAGACTGCAGCCACCTTCATGCACGGAGGTTGATATACACCCAGACCTGTAACTAGGTGCGGATCCTTAGTAAAGGACCTACTATGCATGCGTAGTAGGTCCTTTACCCAATCTACAGACTAGTTTGGTACATAGATTGTCTCCGTGCAGTCTTTAAAGACCACACGGAGCATTTTAAGTAGAAAGAATGCCACCTCAGCGTGTGCTTAGGTAGAAGTGGGAGGGGGAGGGATTTAGATAAGCTGGGGAGGGCAGGGGAGAGGCAGTGTCTGGTTAGTGCCATAAGGTACCTAAAAAAGGAGGGAGAGATAGGGGCAGGATGGGTGAGTTAGGTGTGGATCTGTCTGCACCTAACTCACCTGGACCTGTGAATACAGGCCATGGTGTTCAGAGCAGGGGTATGTTGCGGCACCCTCTTCCACCATACTGAGTTGGGGGAGTGGCCAACATGTGAGGGCATGATGCATTTACAAGGAGGTAAGAAACCAATTATATTTACCACCTTATCTTTATGTTACACGCTGCAAAGGTAAACAAAGCAGCGTCTGAAGTTTCCCTGTCTGGATCCTATGTACCTTGTTTCCCTCAGCTGCGGGATAATCATCTGGAGGTGTGCCTGATCTCTGCAGCTGATTGGAAGAATGGACTTTTAAATAGCCTGTTGCTGGGAAGTCTGATTGTCGGTTATAGCATCTGGTTTCCTGCGTTTGCCTGCCGTTTGCTCACGCTCTCTTTGTGTTCTTGCCTTGGATTTTGTTGTGTATCTTGTTCCCTTTGTGTACTCATGATGTTTCCCTTTGCCTACCTTGTGCTCTCTCTGTCTTTATTGTCTGCCCCGTCCTTTGTGTGAAGCATGCGGCTGCTCTCCTGCTGAGTGGCGTGTGTGCGTGTCATCTCACAATATCCGTACCTGACGGGTGAGTGATACCTCTCTTGAGCGTGTACGCTGTGTTTACCATCTCACAGCATGCCGTAGTCCACTTGTCAAACTTGATCTGTTTGTAGTTGTCACTCTGTGTTTACCATCTCGCCTTGTGTCTCCTCTCCGTGAGTCTGTCTCCGGTATCTGTTGCTACCACTGTGTTTTCCACCTCTGTGTGTGCCCCGTGAGTGTGAGTCAGCCCATCAGACGCTGCTCCTTTGTTTAGCGGTGTGCTGTTTTCCATCTATCAGTGTGTCATGCTCTCCTTACCCTCCTGTGACCTGTTGTCTATCTGGCTGTTGTTATCTGCCAGTGGATCAGGTCGTCTGGCTGAGGGCCTTGTTTGTTATCTGTACCACCTCTGTGATATTTCATTTTACTCTGTACTACCCCTGGGTTCTTTGCCCTGTCATTTATATCTGCCCTGTAACTGTGTGTGTGGGTTCCAGTCTGTACTCCTGTGCATAAGGGTTCCAGTTGTATTCTGTGTGTTTGGGTTCCAGTCTAGGTGCCTATGCTACAGGTTTCCATTGGAGGCTATCACTGGGGGCTGCGACCTGTCAGTTGCCAGCAGCTAAGACTAACCCCACCAGGGACTCTAGCGAATACCTAGCCCTGGTTTAGACCCTGTGTTCTGGTGAGAACCCTTCCTGGGAGACTGTAACACTTCCTTTCTCCTCTTTTCTATTGGGCACATCCGCAGCTGCACTAGTCGTGTATGTGACGTTATGACATCACTCGTACAGTGTTGCCAGAAGCAGTGCTTCTGGAGCCAGCAGCCTGTTAGCGATGAAACAGAGGCCGGACTGCAGCCAGCACCCTCTGACCTGTTCAGTGACTGGAGCTCACACTACACCAGCACTGGCATCTATACACCACTCTGGGTATGGGTGGGTGTGATTTGCCGGTTAGAAAACCTGCGCAGCAGCAGATAGATTTCTGACATTCAGGTGCTGACAGCTGTTGGTTTTCACCAGTCTGCACTTGGAAGGGATGGCCCCTACAACCACACCATTTTTAATAATCGGACAGCGGAAGGTAAGTTCTATTAACCCCCAACTATAACCATCCTCTTTAGACAGCATTCCTTAACCTTAACCCTCCGCTCTCCACAGCTTAACCCTAACTCTCCCTTAACTCTACCCATCCTCATTCCGCAGCCTAACCCTCCCTGAACCTTAACTCTCTGCTCTCCGCAGCCTATCCCTCCCCTTCCTGTCCCGCATCTTATCCTTAACCAGAGCAGGCACTATTTGGAAAATCGGCCAAAATACCTGTTTAGGAATCTAAACTTTCATTTGTAATTGTCATCGGGGATCGTGCAACCGAAATTAAGCTTTCAGCTAAAACTGTGCTTTTGTGCTGGCAACTGCATCCCGCCGCTCTGTACACCAGAAGCATGTACTGTTCAGCTCTACAGTATTATGCCTGTTTCTTACAACATTATAGATCTAGGCAGGTTTATGAGAGTGTGATCGCACTCCCACGCGTTACCTCCAGTGAGCAATTCTCTACTATTGAGGCTTTAGAGGTGCTGATATAGGTACAACTATAAATAACTTTTGGTGCTGATTCACAGTTACGTAGTTTTCGTCTTACGTACGCTGTTTTAAGAATTAAGCTACTACGCATTCGTAGTAACTTATTTATGCTATCTACATACCATTTCTGTACATAGATTGCGTAAGCACGGTCTAAAGACTGCGCTCATGCAATCTACGTACAGAAATAGTCTGTAGATAGCGGAAATAAGCTACTATGCATGCGTAGAACGCTCAATTCTTAAAACAACGTACGTAAGACGAAAACTACGTAACTGTGAATTCACCTTTGTCCCCAACAATGTTCTTTACGATATTTTATGCAACACTGTCATTGTACTATAGAACGGTTATTATTAGCCGTTATATAGCGAGATAGCGAGTCACAGCTGAAATTTCACTAGAAAACGGTTTCAGGTATTTTCCTCGAGGGCAGATCCTTTGTATAACATAACTCTTGTTGATAGACTACAATTAAAGGTAAAATGATATGTCCGCCAGCTAGATTCTTCTTTTACACAATGTTAGATAGTTATGTCCTGGAGACAAATGTAAGGGATAGAGAGGAACAATATAAAATTATCTTTTCTGAAAAAATAATCTATTGAAGTTTCAAAATTCTATTTTTGATCTGCTGATTTGTGCATTGGGATGAAAGTCAGACGGTTTTAGTAAACTGTTATGTATGTCGTTGGTTTACGCTGAGGGAATTTTATATTTTATGGGGATTTCCTAAACTGAAGCAGGTGTGTGTCAGCATCTGTACATATAACAGTAGTCAAGCAGATTGCAGGTTGTCATTTGCTATTCAACCAGAGGCATGTTTAAGCAGTTGTAATAATTTGCTTTCTGTTGATCTGGCTCAGATAGATAGAGGTGTCTCTGAAGGGGGTGATAATCTGCATGTTTTGGTTTGTTTTTATTATACCCTGCTGGGGCTTGAGACTGATCGCTGGTGGTAGATCTACATGTAAGCCATGTAGGTGGTAGATCTACACTTAATGGGCCTGATCCAGAGGTAGGATGTAGCACTGAGTGTACTAACACTCAGCGTTACATCGCTGACTCCCCCTGGCACTCCCCCTGTGCGGGCGTATGGACCCTTCTTTACGCCGGCTGAAGGCTACCCTAACTTCAGCCGGCGTAAGGAAGGGACCATACGCTCGCACAGGAGCGTATGGCCGCCTAGCCCGCCCTCCCACCCTCATTTAACTACCTCCCCCCGCACACCTACACTAACCTGAACGTAGAGACGCGGGAGGACGTCCCCTCCAGCGTCCCTACAGCGCTGCTACGGACGCCCGATCCAAGATAGGGCGTTGCCGTAGCGACGCCGGGCAACATCTGCCCGTCGCATGCGCAGATCGGCTTTTCAGGCGATCTTACGCTTACACCCGCCGTCCTAGCGACACATGTATTACAATAATTTAGAAACCCCCCTTTAAAAATCCTGCGTTTGCCACTGATAAGGATTTGAAACATTAAAGTTTCTGAATTTTATTTTGCATAAATTGCTGTTAAAAGTGATTAAACAAGGTTGCTATTCTTCAGTAATGAATTGCTGTATGGGTACTGCTACAGACGCCCGATCCAGGATCGGGCGTTGCCGTAGCAACGCCGGGCAACATCTGCACGGCGCATGCGCAGATCGGCCGTTCTTCTGGATCAGGCCCAATGTTACAGTTAGTGAAACCACAAATCATTAAAAATGATATTCGTGTGATGTCTTTTACAATTTCACCGATGTTTCACATGTACACACTGAAACAATTGTGACTGTATGCATTGTACAGATATCTGCTTAAACTGTACAGAAAACGGTCAGAAAATTTGGATAGATGTTCTTACCTGCATACAAACTACCCACATTTGTCCAACATCATACCATTGGTGATCGTGATTGTTAGAATGTTCATAAAGCCAAATAATCAGATTTAACCTTTCTTATCACTGCAAATCATGGGGTGTACCCATGATTGTTCCAAATGATCTGAAATTGTATTATCGGTCCAGTAATTGCATAGGTGTGTACTCTGCTTTAGATCATGGGAGATTTACTTGCTTACATAAAAGGTTTTTCAACCTTTTAGGAGTTGTACATCAGAACCAAGTCGCTATGCTTATTATTAAATTGGGAATTCAACTACATGTCCCAGAACAGTGAGAGTACTTGGTCCAGTGGTCTGCCTTTAGAAATAGAGACAGCCGAAAGTTCCTTTTCAGCTGTCTCTATTTCCAATGGCAGCCATTTTTTTTTATGTTTTTATTAATGGGTGAGTATACCGATCGGCATACTCACCCATTCATTTTTGCCGCAGACCCGCCGCTAGCTCCGTAGAGGTGAGCAACCTCTCTGGGGACTTTTAGTCTTGGGGGCGGGGTTAGGGTCAGGCTGTTGGGAGGGGGTCTTAGGGTTAAGCTATAGAGAAGGGAGGGTTAGGGTCAGGCTACGGGTAAGGGATGGTAAGGGTCAGGCTGTGGGTAGGGTTAGGGTAATGGAAGGGGATGATTAGGGTTAGAATTATAGAAAGGGTTGGGGTAGTTTTTACACTTGCCTATCGGAGCACCGTGTTTGGTGCTCCAGGGATCAATTGCTCGAGGTCCTCTACCTAAAAGCAGTCACATTGTTTTCATTCTGTAGGTAGCTATTATTGTTTTACACTTCCTTAAATACTGTAATGATAATAATACTTGATCTGATATATAGGCATTTATTATGCTGAATGCCAGGCTATATGTAATGTAATATGTTTATAAATAACTGCAAACATACTACTATATACTACTCAAAAACAGTTATACTTTAGGCAACTGTGTATAAATAAACATGTGTTAAAGTAGCAAAAGTGAATTCTTTCCCACAAGTATTTGCATTGAAAGATTGCTAGCCTTCTATGGGCATATATGTGTCAGAATATACAACAGCAATGCTCTATAAAAGGGATTTCAAGTGTTTCTGTGCAGGTAGGTGATGCAGGATTAAACACGTCTTGTGAGAGGTTCATGGCATTCTGTAGTAGTTTATTCTGTAGACAGTGAATGCCCAGCTCTCTTCCACTCTAATTGCGCATGAATGGAGAGAGCAGGCAGTGCCAGTCTTGCTGTATCTGCTGCCCTTGACTCGTATCACAGTAATGTTATTTTCTGCTTAGTCTGAGCTCGTACCACACAGCATGGTTTGAGTCATCCCTCATATGTTAGATTGCGCCTAAGATCTCTCTTTATCCTATAGTCCAAACAAAATAAATTATATATATGAGAAATGTAGCTTATGTATAGAGATATGCTACTTGTTAGCATTAGGTGATTATATAATTATAACAGCTTTCATAGTAACCTGTGTGTGCGTGTCTGTGTGTTTCATTGCTAGCTATATATGTATCTGTTAGTGTGACATATCCACAAATACTAAACTATACCTCCCATTCTATTAATAATTACATTGTAATTCCCAGTTGAGTGTGTAACGTTGTAGTCATAACGCAACCAGACTAATAATTAGCTTCTCCTGGCAGAAATGAGGTTTGACCAACAGCCATGTGTAATGTGAATCTGCTAGACATTAATTACATGAGCTGCCGTTTATTTTACTGGCTGCTATAGTGAAGGACATGCAGCTCCTGATCTCGGCACTAGCGATGAGAACCAGTGTTTGTTTGATCTAAATTACTATTAGCAGATTTACTGTAAGCAGATGGGTAATTACTGCTCGGCATCCAATGTATTTGTAGTGAAGTACCGTACCAGCCCTATCAACAAGCCCTATTTCCCCCCACATCCCTCTAATGATAGATCACTTTACATATAGCTAGATGAGAATTGGTTTTCCTGTGATCATAGCCGTGCCTTCTGGGTAATGGAAGCTGCAGATCTTCCCAGCAATAGATGCCCCCAAATAGCAAAATAATATTCAATTCATTATAAGCAGCTTGTTCACTTTTTGTGTGTGTTATATCAAGTCTTATACAGCCGTGTTCTAATATCAATGGCTGTTATAGAGTCTATGGGGGGATTTCATGTATTTTTGTGCAACTTTAAATTGCACGACTGTCTCCATAGAACTTGTTGTCATATGGGATTCTTGTATTTGTTTGTTTTTAGTACGAATAATACATTTCCTGAATAGCAGCTGTACCTGTCACATTGTACAACAGCTGCTATATTATTCTAGATTATTGCTATTTTTTGTGTGTTTTCATTAAGAGAAAACAGTTAGAACAATGGGCTGGAATCAGACATCCGCCTCTATCACGCTCAGAGCTCCAAGGGCAATGGCACTTGAGTTTCGAAGCCGGATCCCCGCATTATCTGGTTTCCTGGGTGTGCAAGACCTTTTCCATTGCACACATGGACTTTTGTAACATGGGGCTGGATCCAGACTTAAGTAAGTGCTTGAAATTAGTTACTCCTGGGCTAAACCATGTTGATTGCAGGGGGAATCAAGGTAATTGTATTCATTGCATGCATGGAATTGTTTACTGCACACAGACACTGACCAGCTTTGCTATTACACTGTTAGTTAGACTTGGGATAGGAAGCATCACCCCTCAACTCTAATACTGTTTGCAACAGATGAAATGTGACCCCTGCAATCAGCATGGTTTAGCCCAGGAGTAACTCATTTCAAGCACTTACTTAAGTCTGGATCCAGCCCATGGACCCTGCCTTAATGTTTCCTCATTTCTCTACATAAAATTGTGGTGGTGTGAAAGTCTGGATTGTACGTTAGGGCTGTAAACACTCTCCTGCTGTACTATTTAAATGCCTCCCACCCAGCATTCACGCTGTACACATCCCTCCCTGCTGTCGGAAACACTTCCGGGTCAGAAATACCTTCTGCAAGCAGTAAACGACCGTTTTGCATAATTCTGTATCCGGTCCAATATTTGTGTGAATTTTAAGAACGTCTCTGAGGGAGTGACGCTCATTCTTGAAACCTGTACTATTGGAATTACTGGTTCCCAAATCTGTCTGTACCCAGATGACACTACCAGTAACATCCACCACAGCACAAAGTATAACAACTACACTACAGATCAACATTCATGAATCACAGCTCTGGATTTTCAGCTCCAAATTAGGGATCAGTGTAAAAAGGTGGGCTGAAGCATTTTATGCAAGAGAAAACGTCACTCTACTGTTTTTATTAGTTCACCTTCCTCTGCATGTGTTTGATCTTGACCTGTGGTCTATGAATGAGATCATAGCTAACAAACTCTGTACACTGTTGATGGTGTTTATGTCCCTTTCTTGTCACATGTCTATTTCTGCATGTCTGCTTCTACTGTTATCTCTTTTTTTTATTACATAATGTGCTCTGAAGGCCCCTCCCTGCCCCAGTCCTTTGAAGAAAAAGATTTTTGTATTAACAAAATATGCAGTCTTTGTTTGACACTGCTGCAAGTGGCTT
>WWET01000172.1:282764-303406 GCA_011038615.1 Limnodynastes dumerilii | reverse complement strand
TTCCTGGTATATAGCCTTTTAATATAGAGGTCCTTCATAGCCCCCAATGTCTCAGTTACCAGTTGTTGCTTTAAGCTTGAAAGTCTGAATAGATCTAAAAAGTACAGATCCTAATTATAAGAACCAGGTTGAATAGCCACCGAACAACCAACTGCGGTAGTTCTAGTGCACTCCCTTAACACTTCCCGCTCACAGACAGAATTTAGTTGACTTCCGCTACCATAATCCTACCTTAACTTCTCTGTTACAGATCGCTTTTCCTTCAAAACTCTCTGACGTGCGGAAAATCCAGCCCATGCTTGTACATTCCCCCACCACATTGTGTATTCTTGCACATACGGAATGTTGTTACGCTTTGTTGTAATGAGTTCTGTGCTTTCAGGAATCAACTCCGTACACACCGCAATCCAATGCGTAACATCTGCTGCAGGCACATGCGGATGTTACGTTCAAGGGATCTTGTGCAAGCGAATTGCCTAAGTCTCCTTGCGTTACTAGGTCTGCATCCGGCCCTTAATGACCATGTATTTATAAAACTAGATTTGGATAGATGGACATTTCTGATTATAAAATGTCTGCCAGGTACTTTCCTTATGCTCTCGATCGTCTAGAGAACTGATCTGCACTATGGTCATTTAAGCTGTGAGACAGAAGTGACGCATCTTACACCATTATTGCAGCATTATGCATAGCTGAATATTTCCCAAGGGGTGGAGCAATGTGTTGTCACTCCTAATGTAGTGACAATAATACAGAGGCCTCACAAGGGCACAGCAGGCTATCTGGCATGTGTACACCACTTTCCAGGACATGATGGCTCCTTGATTTACATCTACAATGTGTCCAGGGCATTGAATCTTAATAATTGTGAGTATGTAATAATGGCTGTCAGTTCCCATGCAAATCACTTTAATGATATGCACAATAAACAACTCATAAATTAAAATGCATCATGCTCATTTAAATATCAATGGAAATAATTTATACAATTGCTAATTAGTGGCCATTTACGAATGCAACAACTGGTACTGTTAAGACCGCTGTGGAATTCTCTTTGAGAACCAGCCACATGAAAAAGAGAAAGCTAAAATACACATTTTTCTTCCAATTAACCCATTATCCAAGGAAGCGAACATGTTGACTGTGCCAGGGACCTAAATAGAAGTCCGTGGAGGAAATGTGTTCATATTCTCTAAGAAATCATTAACTGTTCTGATGCCAGTGGATGGATGCAGAATGATATCTGTGTCTATCCTGAAGAAGATTGCAGCTGACCTGGAGAAATTCAATTTGAAGCCCTCATTTTTATTATTTTATTACTATTGGACCAGATGCAGACTTCTGTTTCTTGGAGCTCCAAGCACAGCAGCACTGGGAATCAGGGGCATTTTAGGAAGTGAGGGGGGCCCTTGTGCAGGATTTGTACATGCCCCCCCTTACCTGACAGGGTTGTCCTGATTGGCGGACCTCAAAAGGGGTGGAGCCTAACTGCGCTGTAAGCCCCGTCCCTTTTTCGGCCCGCGCATAGGGACAGTCCCACTGCAGGGGAAGGGAAGTGGTGGTCATTCGGCATCTATTTCTTCCCTCCGTAAGATCTTAAAGGGAAGAAATAGATGCTGAATGGCCCCCTTCCCCTGCCAACCCTGGGCGCAGGATGAATGCCAAAGGGCCCCCTGTTCTAAAGGGACCCACACACTGCACCCATTATAGATACTCCTATGCTGGGAATCTGAAGACGTAATCTATTTCTTCCTCCTGACGCTCCCAGTACTGAAGTCTGGATCCAGAGGTTGCAAAATGTGGGCATTCGTAGTGATCAAAAAAACTGTTTTGCAAAAGTCTTAATTTGGTTCATTATTATTATATTTATTATTATATTCATTATTGTTATTGTTAAAATGTATAAAAATATGTTATTAATATAACAATTCAGATCCAGACATTTTTTTCACGGATTCAGACTAGTGCACTTTCCACGTGAACAGATGAACAGAGTGTGCATCTCATAAACATCTCCACTTTTACATTCTGGTACCTGGAGTGTTACCCATGCCTGAGGGCAGTGGATATATGTCTGGTGTCTGAGAAGGTTGACCAAATGAACCCGTCATTGCACATTGCCCCAAAGTGAGATTTAAACCTTTAAGTTTGCTTGATGCTTTACCATGTAGTATAAATAGATACTTGTTTTAAGCTAGAGACTCAATATTTATGTAGTTCTTAGCCAAGTTCTACAGATATTTCCTTGGGTGTGGCCAACGAAATAGACTAAGTTAGATCCAAATTCATTGCTCAAAATAGAAAATTTGGGACCCCAACTAGTGCTTGAGAGGTTGTTGGCTGTTTCGGAGATGGGTATGACTCTCTTGCTTTGAGATATGGACATTTAGTTGCCTTTATTAATAATTTAGAATTTATATGATTTTCTTTCATAATCTTTACAAACCCAGTCATTCTGCAGCTATAATAAGATATTTTATATATATATATATATATATATATATATATATATATCTCAACATTTTATACAATATTGAGAAGGAATAACTGTACAGTTGAATAACAGCCTCCTGATATAAACATTTTGTTATCATAAAATAGGAAAGTTATTTATAGGATATTTTATCCCAAAAATGTGTTCAGTCTCCACTATGGTCCACTGTATAGTGTTATCAGTTGGAGTTGCTCAGTCATGTCATTAGCTCCTTGAATATTGATTGCCTGCTTCCCATGAATAGTGTTTCAGCTCATAAAATGGCTGCTTCCCGTATAAACAGTATGGTCACTAGGATATAGACACCTTGAAGGGCTATTGCAGAACGTGGTTTTTTTGCAGAATGATCAGTTTGTGTTTAATTTTGCAGCTCTTAGATGGAGTAACATAAGTTATGTGACAGATTACTTAGTGCAGTGGAATGTGCATAATTCACCTTATGCTAAAAGTGCATCTGCGATCAGGTCAATCACTGTGCCACACATCCGTGGTATCCAATCATTATGGGTGAAGAAACATGGAAGACTGAGGGCAGAGTGAAATGCTGCATGGAACAGAGTAATGGGAAAAAACAATGCTGAGAGAAGTATAATTAGGAAATATGTGCTAACATTGAGAGAAAAATAATATGCTCATAAAACATACCTTGAATTAAATGCACTGTTGGGAAAAATAAACCTTGCTGCAATTAAAATAATTGCTTTACTGCCTTAATGATCTGTCACAGTAAATGAAACATTTTAGCTTCAGTACATGTTGAAACTACTGGTGTATTATTGTATCCATTTGTTATTTGTGTAAAGCCTTGTTTAAGGCCTTATGGGTAATATTATGTATGAAATAGTACCTCAGATTTTATGTGCAAGCTGACCACATAGCGTATTTGACAAATTTCCAGAAAGGGGTGAGAGAGACAGAAAAATTACAGGCCGCACTCCTGCGAGAGCAGACTACGCTTCCGTGTCTCGCCTATATGAAGCATAGTGGAGTTTAATGTTGGGAAGGTACTGCTACAAAATGTCCTAATGATGCATCATGTAGCAGAGGGTCAGGCCTTGCCCTGCCATGCCCCTACACATCAACATTGTTGTCTGGGAGTGTGGGTCCCTGTTGCGAACGGCCCTTTTTCGATAGGGCCGTTCTCTCCCAGCCAGTTCCGAACTGGCTGGGATATGGATTGCTTATGCCCTGATGAGGCACAGCAATCGATCCCAGGAGCACCGAACGCGGTGCTCCGATAGGTAAGAGGAAAAACTACCCCAACTGTTTCCCTAATTCTAACCCTAACCCTCCCCTTCTATTACCCTAACCCTCCCTTCCCCGCAGCCTGACCCTAACTTCTCCCTAGCCTGAACCTAATACTCCTTTCTCTATAGCCTAACCCTAAGATCCCCCCCTCCCCTTCTATGGCCCTAAACCTAATCCTCCCTTCCTAAGAGCCTAACCCTAACTTTCGGCTGTCTCTATTTCTAAAAGACTATAACCTGTTGTCTGGACCCCCCTTCTGAATGCAACATATTATTATTAATTTGTTTTTTTTGTTAATATATTACTAAAATAGATGTCTTTATTGCTTTAGTGCCAGATTATTGGGAAAATGCCCTTCATGCTGCAGTCACATGTTTGGTCACTTTTATGGGGAAAACATAGTTTTTGAAGCAATTTCTGTCAATATAGAAGGAAATAAGTAGAGTAATGGGCCTTTATATTATGCTGGGCTCTCAGGAATAATAATGTGAAGGAAATAACACCACCTTTTCCTCCTCGTTTCATTCATTGTTTAGACAATGGTGAGAGTGGCCTGTGTCGTAACGGCCTCCTCCCAGGTAATATCTGCTCTATATAGAATGAGCACTATTCCTTTGACATATTTCTACTTGTTCACTGACTTTCTTAAAGGGACATTATAATATCATTTATTTATTTTACAATGCTTATTTTATCTGCTGTTGCCTTTCCACTATAATACTGTCCATATTAAGCAGGTTAGGATTTAGAAATGATAGTGTTGCTATGGGGCAAAATGAATTGAAATTGAGACGTAGACCTCTTAATATCTTTTCTCTGTCATTAAGGGAGCTACACATAGATTGCAACAGAATTTTTATAACACTATAGTCACTTTTAATCACTTGTAACCTTGTTGTTATTCTTTTCCTTGGTTTGTTTCCTTGGCCTATCATTATTCAGAGTATATTTTGTGACTAGCTATATGTCACATAGCGCATGATGTAGTGACCAGAGAAGCTTTGAAAACGTGTGTAGGTCCCCATAGCGAACGGTCCAAATTCGATTGGGCCGTTCGCTCCCAGCCAGTTTCCTGGAGGCAAAGCAATTGATCCCTGGACCTACCCTTTCCCTAATTCTAACCCTAAGTTACCTACCCTGCAGCCTAACCCTAAGTCTACCGCACCCCGAATCATTTTGTTACTTTTGTACCGTGTGTACACAATCTACGTAACAAAATGTTACGTAGATAGCGTATAAGAGTTACTACATATGCGTAGTAGCTCTAGACATAAAAGTACGCTCGGAAAATGAGAACTGAGACTGAGAATCCAGTCCTAATATAATATGTTAACCATATTATTGAAGCCAGGACACACAACATTTTCCCGGTGTATTATTTGTATTTATCTGATTTAAGATGTGCTTCTTGGTCTTGATCTGTAACAGTGTTCACAACAGAAAATGACATGCCGCGTTACCATGAAATGCTGTGATTGGATCTGTTTTATAGTGAATTTGTGTGAATGATATTTATCACCTCTGCTTCTGTAAGTAAACTCTGCAGAGCATTACCTGAACCTCTACCGATGACACGCTTTTTGTGATTTATTAGACGTGGCAGATTTATTTCTGCTTCAATTCTTCCATTAGAACTTCTAACAGCCATCTGGCAGAGGGAAGACAAACTTGTGAGATGGCCTTTACATTGCCTGGATATTACAGGCTTCACGGCCGGTTCCTGCCACCACTCACATGAGCCAGAAATTGTTACCTCAGCTCTTCAGAGGGCTTGTCAGTGTGTGAAATCAGTGCTATAGCTTACTTATGATAAATATTGGGTTTTCTCTGTTAACACCATTTTTTATTGTCCCAAGACCATTAAAAACTATATTTATATATTTACAGGTTTCTATATAGCGCAGATTATGTAGCACTTTACAGTGAATATTTCTTAAGGTCACACACACACACACACACACACACGGGTTAATTTATTCATCAGCCAATTAACCAGCATGTTTTTGGAGTGTGGGAGGAAACCCAGGCAAAACTCCATACAGATAAAGCCTAGTCCAGGAATCGAACTCATGACCTCAATACAAGTGCTACTCACTGAGCCACCATGCTGCCCTATATGTAGGCTGCTTTATGCCAGCAGCAATATGTATGTTAACCACCTAACCCTCCCTGTCAAGCAGCCTAACCTTAACTCTCTTTGTACTGAAGGCTAACATTAACCTTCCCCTTCTAGTAGCCTAACCCTCCATGTCCCACAGCTTAACCCTAACATTCCCCTTCTAGCAGCCTAATCTTAACCCTCCCTCCTTTTCCGACAGGCTAACCCTACCCTTCCCTTTTTAGCAGCCTAACCTTAAGCCTCCTTGACCCATAGCCTAACCCTAACCTTTCCCTTCTAGAAACCTAACCCTAACCTTTCCCTTCTAGAAACCTAACCTTAACCCTCCCTGAGCCTTAGCCTAACCCTAACCTCCCCCCCTTTTAGCAGCCTAACCCTAACTTTCCCCTTGTAGTTGTATAACCTTAACCCTCCATGTCCCGCTGCCTAACCCTAACCTACCTGCTATTGGGAACGGTTAATTGTCAAAATAGGGCAATTAAACTTAATACCTGTTCCCAATAGAGATTTTCTGTATTACAGCTATTTCTGGAACTGATACAGCCACGATAGAGCTGTCTGATGTATCCGTGTCGGAAATAAGCCATTGGAAATGGCAACTGCGTCCTTTTAAATGACGTGTCATAAGTTCTATTTTTGTGTTCTGGTAAGTGAATAGTAAAACTTGGCTATGCAGCAGTTAAACTTTACTAATTACATTTTCCCCTCTGTGCCTGCAGCTAATATTCAGTGATTTTGTTATGTGTCTGTTTTTGGATGATGTGATTTGTTTGTTTATTCGAAGTCAGGCATTAAATACTTATCCTATTAGCTTGACATTTGCCGGTTTTGTGGAGCTCTAATTGCACCGACATCAATGATCCACGTAGTTTTTTTGTCAAGAGTTCTCGAAAAATTGAAGTATATGTTTTTTGCAGTAATGATTTGAAAATGTCAAAAAACAAAGCTTTAACTTAATTTTGTTCTGAATAATAATGAAGATTGTTCTTAACATTAAGGGACAAATCATTCTCCTGCCTGTTCCATTAAAGAACGACTCTTGTCATGATGCTTTTGGACAAATGTAATTCAGCGATGGTTTAATGAAGTTATCAATGCATGTGAGCCTCAGAAAGCTAGTGTTTACCTGCAACTGTGCAAACACACAGGTCTTCTCGCAACAGCACTTATAAAGCAGCGCCCATGTGACGGAACATGACATTTAAAAAGTAGGAGATAAACGCAGGGTTACGTTGGAGTATGGAGGCTCCACTGTTCACATACTGGGCTCTCAATGGTTTACCTACATTCTTCTTCCTTTCAAATGTCACTAATCGTTTCCTGTGACAAAACTTGGCCCCAAGGCTGAGATTTGCCAATAATCCAGGCCTGGGCAACCTGTCACTCTCCAGTTGTTGTGAAACTCCTAGTCCAAGCATGATTTAATTGCATAGCTGATACTCAACAAAGCATGCTGGGATTTGTATTTTCACAAAACCTGGAGAGCCACAGTCTGACCTGACCAGCTTTATTTGTCGTCGGAATCCTGCAACTTGATTTTCTTCATTTGCGTCGGAATATTCTCTATTAAGGGGAAAAGAATCATTAGTAACAAAACCCAACAAATACTTTTGTGTTTAAAAATTATTTCTTAGTAAATTTAGATTTCATTTTTGTTTCAGTATAAGGTATTCAGGTTATTGTTTTTAGAATTCTTCATATCAGAGAATCACCCCATGAATTATCATGTATTGATTACTATTTTAAGCAAAGGTACTTGTAGTTTGAATGTACAATAGGCACTGACTGCTATGCATTGTGGGATGAGACAGCATTTCTCAATTACTGTAGGTGTTCATCTTACTATTTCCAGCGTCCGTTTAATTTGTATGTTCCATAACATTGGTCTGGGTTACTCGGATTGAATTCCAAATTAATTTGCAGCGTACCAGGTGCTTTGAATAAACACACGACTGACATGGAAACAGGTTCTATTATTCAATATTGTTTTCATATCGTTTTGCCTGACCTTTCTATTTTCACTCTGTACAGATGGTTACACCTAGCAAGGGAGCTTATGAAGGGAAAAAGTGACGTGAGATATTAGTTTGTCCATATTCACACCGTCATTCTATTACCAGGACTTTATAAGAGGAAATATTCTCTTGATAATATTCAGGTTCTATCCCCACAATTTTCTGTGTGTTTTTGATTACCTGGAAATATCGGTGTCACTGAAAATACAATTTTAAATTACGATCATGATTGGTTTTGCATCTTCTGGATTTACCAACAGAGGCGCCAATCTGCCATCTTTCACAGAACAGTTTTTAATTACTATTCCTTAAATTTTTCCCATGTTACTACCCCTTTAGATTGTACGAGGTAGAATTATTAAAACAACCAATTTGTAATTTTGTAAAATGTGCTTGGCAAATGACAGCTAAAATTTGATTGGCTGCTATGGTTAACGCTGCCAATTCGTCACCTTTAGTATTAGTTAATCTACCTCTTTGTACTTATAAAGTAAGAAAGATAGCACCTTTTTCATCTTGATGTTACACTTACTTAGCTTAAGTGAAATGATATATATATTCATTAACCCCCAGCATAGGTCTTTGTTTAGACAAGTGTCCTGATTCCCATTTCCCATCTATTATGGTAGCTGGAGAACACAATAAACATAGGATGTCACATAGGGGTGTCTTAGATTTGAAGCTACTTTTGTAGCTTTGAATAGGCTAGCCCCTTGGTTAATAAAATGAATAAGAATACTATAATATGAAAATGTTACCACTTTTTATTATGTTGGAGGAAAAATATTCTAATATCCATAAAAAAATGTATGTAATTCATTACCTATTATAGCGTTGGAATCCCCACAGAATGCTCTTTTCATGGAATACACAGACTTAATCTCAAAATTGCATTTAATATACAGTAATACACAGCCTTAATGGGCTTATCTTCCTAGGAAATCTGAGCAAACTTTGGAAGACCTTGAATTGTGGTGTCACATCTATTTTAGAGTCACTGATCCTGATTCACAGTTAGGTAGTGTTCGTCTTGCGTACGTTGTATTAAGAATTGAGCTACCACGTATGCGTATTTACGCTATCTACCTACCATTTCTGTACGTAGATTGCGTAAGCGCAGACGTAAGGCGAAAACTACATAACTGTGAATCCGGATCAGTGACTCTAAAATAGATGTGACACCACAATTCAAAGTCTGTCTGAATTGTCGCAATATATCTGCAGGGTCCACTTTATTATGAAGCCGTTCTAGTATTTATCCAATTTTTATAGCTACACTTGCCTTTGATTGATCTTTTTTTAAATGAAATGTATTTTAGATTTCGAATATTAAATCTCATTGTTCACTTGAATCATTTTTTTCCAGTACATTTAAGGGCTTTGATTATACTGAACATATGGGCATGCGGTGAGCTCATTTTGAAGTGCTGGGGTGCTCAGCAGGATTTCCCCCTCCCCTAAATTTATTTTCCAGCTGGTACAGTAGATTATGTAGTATAATATAATCATGTATGATATTACTGGCTAGAATCCGAACAATGTAAACAGACAGAGTAAAGTGAGTGTTCCACTGATGAAATACTCCTAATCCTGCCTCCCATCAGCAAGTAACTGTGATCGGTATTGTGCATGTTATTCATTGGTGAGTGTAAGGGTCAGATTTACTAAGCTGCAGGTTTGGAAAAGTGGAGATGTTGCCCATAGCCACCAATCAGATTCTAGCTCTCATTTTCCTATTACATACTAGAGAATGTCATCTAGAATATGATTGATTGCTATGGGCAATATCTTTACTTTCCAAACCCGCAGCTTAGTAAATCTGGCCCTAAATGGTGTCTGATCAGTGATTGTATTTCCTGCACTCCATAAAGCTGGGTACACACCTATGCAATTCTACTTAAGATCCGCTATCTCTTACAATTTCGTTGACAATTTAAAGTCTCAATGAGCTTACCAATTCATGTGCACAAACCATACCAATGTACCAGCAGGTCTGAGATCATCATATCTCCTAACCATTGTGACTCCATACACACTGTACAGATATGATATCTCTCTATGCTGTACATAAAGCTGCCCGAAAGGTCAGATAGACGGTCATACCTGTGTACACACTGTCCATATTTGTCCAACATCTTGCCATCGATGATCGTGATTTTTCGAATCAACAGATTCAGCTTGTTACAGCAAACCATAATCGTTGGAGTGAACATACTCTTGCAACATTGGACCAAATCATTGTTGATCATATGATTGACCCAATTATTGGATAGCTTTGTGTCCAGCTTAAGACACTGCATTAGTTGCAACATTCAGGTCAATAAACATATCCTGACCTTGTATGTTGGAAGCTAAGACATACATTGATAAGTAAAATAGGTAATACTGGCCAGGCTGTACAGGGCTATTGGGTATGGAATTATTGGGCAGTGGATCACATATTCTTAATATGCTTTTGGGAAGAGTCTAGTTGATCTGGATGAGTTCTGACTGTTTAGAATATAAGCCTAATAACCAGATCACTTCTGGCATCACCGTGACCTGATACTGCTACCATAAAGTGAATTATACAGAGACCTGTATTGGTCAATTTGTTCTGTTGGCCATTATCCAATATTGCTCCACACCTGTCTAGGAGAGGAGCTTTACTTTCATGCATATCTAGGCAATTATTATAAGTAGTATGCTGGAGTTTTCTATTGGGCTGTTTTAACAGTTGTCTTGCAGCTGGAATGAGCTGAGGTTATAGGATTTCAGGCTGTGATGTTACTGAAAAATTCATAGCTCATTGTACACCGATCACTGCTGCTGACCCTATGCTGTTTGTGTTTTTTTTTTGTTTGCTTGATGATGTGCATCATGTATTATCGTGCAAGATGAAGCGTTTCTGTAAATAAACAACTGCACCTATTGATGTCATCATTCATACGTTGTTGTTGAAAGACAGATGTCCATAAATTCATGCTGTTCTGTATAGGGCTATTGGAACACATGAGTCTGAGTCACAAGAGTGGCAATGAATAACATTGTTCAGAGTAGAAAAATATTCTAGATCACTGGGATATGCATATAGAAAATGTCCATATTTCTTATTTTATTCCTCCTTTAGCATTTGTGGGGGTTTTTTTAGAGCCGAGTATAAAAAGATAGTGACGGGTAAGACCGATTCTCGGAAGCTGAATAGAGAAAAGTCTGTAGTAATGACGATTTAGTGGTTACCTATAAAGGGGATGGAGCCAAAGTTGGGAGCAGCAGCAAAAAAAAAAGGCACAAAGAGTGCTGTAACTACTGTAGGTACAGAGACTGCTTTTGTCCATAACGGAGAGGGAGATCTGAGGCAGACACTCACCCTGCACCCATGGAAGATCACTAAACTGTTTGTTTCTGGTAGCTGAGACAATGGCTCTTTTTAAATAACTTGCCAGCAGCTGACAGCTTAGCAAGTGTCTGCTGGCTGCAGTCCCCCATTACCCTTCCCCTTTGCCAGCAGAGGACAGCTCTAAGCGATCAGCTGCCGGCAGGTTATCCACGTACTGGGTGCTGTCTGACCTGCCAGCTGTATGTGAGTGGGCATGGGACATATTGACCCTTCCTCCCCACACAGATGCCTGCTGTGGGGCTTCTTTACATCCCACCCGGGTGCTAATTTGTACCTTGACAAACCATGTTGGAATGTGAGGGTAAGAATGAATTGTATTTTTTTTATATGCAGGATAAATATTTTGTTTATATGTTGTTTAAATGCTGAGTTTTAATCTAAATTAGAACTGAGCTATGAGATGTCACCCTTCCTTCCATTCTATCCTTCTAACTGGTAGACTTGAATGTAAAAGTTGTTCATGATCCACTATGTATCACTCCATCCCTCACCAGATTGGGGTTCTGTCACTAAGGGGTGTGGGTACCTGCTAAGAACAGTTACTCACCTCTCTGTAGCTGTCTGCGGCTGGTTCAGCAAAAAGGAATGGGCGAGTATGCCCATCGGCACACTCATCCATTCATAAAAAAAATATCTAAAATGGCTGCCATTCGAAATAGAGACAGACAAAAGGGAACTTTAGTCTGTCTCTATTTCTAAAAGCAGCCCATCGCAACGAGTACTGCAACCGGTCACTAAGGACCCCACTAGAGATGAGCAGTAGAAGGAATAGCTCCTATTACAGGTCTCACTGGAAATTTTTCAATGATTGAAATGAATTTGCAGTGTAGTAATACCTGGATATGACTTAATATAAGACACATATTACTAAATCTGGGTAATGGAATCTGTCTTAGCATTAAGTCATGCATACTGACTGCTCTTTTTGTTCCAGTTGCCTTTAGTCTATTTTTTTTTAGTACTATATAGAACAAAAGCCCAATACTAATGTTCTTTGTAAGGAAAACTTTACCGCTCTTACACTTGGGATTTCTTTTGCTTTAATATGACTTTTTCAGAGCTCCTTAATGGCCTGACAATTAAGCATCGTCACAGATGTAAACACTAAACAGAACAGACAGGTTACTTTTGAAGGATTGGGTAGTTAGAATCCATTAGAGGAGACTTTTCCAATACAGACTTGTTCTTTTTCATAGTTATTTATATATAAATATATATTGTCTATTTCATTTGTTGCTTATCCCTGATAGCAGGCTTCACACTAAAAAGACTATTGACCCCCTGATTTTTAACTCTTAGGAGCAGCCACCCCTGTGTTTATTTTTACTTTTGTACTATACTTTTTTTTTCTCCTATATCGTAGCAGTAATGATTGCTCACAATGCAGGCCTGGGGACTTGCCAATCTGTAGTGTAAGGACAGGTCCTGCAGTGTTGTCCTGAGTTATAGTACATGGACTTTCTTTCTAGTCTGCCCGTGTATAATGAACAATGTTTGGTGATATGCTTTCATTGGGAGGTTAGTGGTTTGACATGCCTTGTAGTGTGCCTTATTGTGTCTTCACTTTCACAGTTGGAATAGAACTCTCCTTGGTGTGAAAGGTAATGCATTTTGGTTGCTTAATAGTTTTGCTATATTTTGGATATCTTCTTTCCTGTAATACAATAATTGTGCAAAACAGCAGTTTGAATAATATTCAATGTAACTTATGCAAAATCGCAACATAATAATAACTAACTCTTAAACAAAAACCACATTTAAACAGAAAGTGGGAGAATTCAATATTAAACACAAACCACACCCTAAAATAAATGTCTACAGCCACCCCTGCACATCCCTTTCTGTATTTATCTCCCCTACATCTCTCTATCTCTCCTCTCATATCGGGTCTGGTTCAGACTTAAGAAGGAACTTGAAAATAAGAGATGAAAGTTACTCCTGGGAAAAACCATGTTGTTTTCAGGGAGAATAAAGTTAATTGTATTCTTTGCATGCAGAGATATATCTTTGAATTGCTTACTGTACACAGATAGTGACCAGCTTTACTGTCACACTGTTATTTAGACTTGGGATAGGAAACATCACCTCTCAACTCTAATACTGTTTGCAACAGATGAAATATGACTCCCCTGCAATCAACATGGTTTAGCCCAGGAGTAACTTTCCTCTCTTAGGACCTGATTCACACTTAAGAATCTTCTTAAAATAAGAAGTTAGTCACTCCTGGGCAAAACCATGTTGATTGCAGGGGAGTCATATTTCATATGTTGCAAACAGTACTAGTGTTGAGAGGTGATACTTCCCAGCCCAAGTCTAAATAACAGTGTAAAGCTGATCAGTATCTGTTTTCAGTAAGCAATTCAAAGATGTATTCCTGCATGCAAAGAATACAATTAACTTGACTCCCCCCGAAAACAACATGGTTTTGCCCAGGAGCGACTTTAAGTTCTTATTTTAAGAAGGTTTTTAAGTGTGAGTCAGGTCCTTAGTTTTACACTCCTTAATTCTGAATCACTCCTTATCCCTCCTCTCGCCCCTCTCTTTCTAGTGCAGGTGTATTAACTGCACTATCTTAGTAAACATTTGTATTTTGGAACTATACAAGCTACTGATTATTATTATTATATGAGCATTAAGTAAAGGGGTGTCATTATTGCTGCTTTTCTATGGACCTGAGACAGATATATATCCTGTGCACGCACCTCCCTTTATAGTGGAAACTGTCACTCACATGAAATGAAATAATAAAATAAGGAAATCTGTTATGGTTGGAAGTTGTAACATGACTAATTATATATCCCCTTTACAGTGACAGTGCTAGTATAAAGCACAGAGATTCACAAAGCGGTTCATATTGTTCGGGTCTTTGTTACAACCTGCTTTTACATCAGCATAATTGCTCCTAAATTATAACAGTCGTTCACCTATTTCTAAGTTTTCATTGTTCTATGGATCACTTGCTCTGTATTCCCTCCCTCCTTTCCATTCTCCCTCTTTTCCATTCTCCCTCTTTTCCATTCTTTCTGTGACAGAGGTAGTAAAATTACCATATTGTCTGGGATAGACATGAATGTGAAGTAGGATGAAAGGACCAGCCCACCACTCATTACTCTACAGGTGCCCTAATGCCCCATCCTCCATCACACTATATGATAGAGCTTGACAAATTTCTTTAGAATGTAGGAACCAGGTGCACACTAAAAAGCAGTCATGTACAGGTATCCATTGGAATATGATGATCCAAACATCATTAAAGCAGGGGGCCATTGTTAGAAGTTGTAACAGGGCTTCCCTGATTAAATTGTGAACTTTATTCATCTCCGCTCTAATGGCTGAGATAATGTTAATAATTATTATAATAATTTCCTATGGATACCTGCATAACTGCTGTTTAGTGTGAACCTGGCTTCTAAATGTTTGGATTGGTTCCTAGGGCCGTATTCACAGATCCGTTTTCACGTGAAGTAGCGTGCGTATTTTTAGGTACGTTTTATCTGTGCATGAGTAGTAACTTTATTTACGTAAGTAAGTAGAATATGCGCAAGTGCTTTAGGCACGGACATGTGAATCGCACTTGGGGACATACGTACGGAGGGCCGGGGTTGAAATACGTACCTGAAAAGTTACGTGAAGCGTTTAAATGAGTCTTTGAGGGCGCGGTTACATTGAATCGCACGTACGGCACACATATACATACATATGTACACACGTAAAGTTAGAGGTGGTCTTTGGAGGCATAAGTCTACGATAGCACAGCCGTGAGAGGGGAGTGTCATGAGTGTTAGTGGGTGTTGGCTTGCTACGTGCGTGCGTTTAATTGTGGACTTTGGAAAAACCGCATCTCTGAATACGGCCCCTAAATTCTAAACGTTAAGGACTGCGGGCCGTATTCAGAAAACCGCATTTTCTCCGATTTCCGTGCTTATCTTTAAGTACTTTTAAACTGCGCTTGCGTAGTAACTTTTTATACGTAGTTAACGTAGACTACACACGCAGAAAGGCCTAGCGGGCGGACTTGTGAATCGGACGTGGGAAATTCGGCACGGAGGAATTTACATAGAAATGGGCGGGGTGAGACATTAAAATGAAGGGAAGTGGGCGCGATTACAAAGATACGCACAGAGGACACATACGCTCGGAAATGCCTACAGAGAGTTAGGGCTGGTCTATGGAGGCGGAAGTCTCTGTGGGCATGGATTAGCAAGGGCAGTGACTGGGGTTTTGGTGGGTGTAACTTGCTCTGTCCGTGCGTATATTTGCGTCCTGATCGCCGGACAGATCTCTGAATACGGCCCTGTGCTATTAGACATTCTCTGACATTACTCTTTGTTCTTCCAGATAAAACTAATAAATTGCCATAAAAGAAAAAAAATAAGGTGATTTTAGTCCAGTCCTTCTCTATGCATTTATGATGATAGAGAAGTGCCCTAGGAAATGTAAGTTCATGTCCTCCTATAGCTGACACTATGTAAAGCGGGTGACTGATTGTAAAATGTGGCTGCACCTAATTTTGTCCCCAGGTCCACATTTCTGGTCATCCTTGTGACCAGTATTTATTGAGTCCAGCTATAAGATGGGTTGTGCGACCACGGACTGGCAAAACTCAGCTCTATATGGCTGGTAGGGAGAACAGATGTAGCCATGGCAGCCTGTCCTGTGAGGTAGCATATGGCGATTATGGTAGCAGCTGTTCAGTTATGTGAAGGTCAGGACGTGGTAAAAAGCAATCTAGCTGTGTACTTGTTAGGTGAAACCGGGAAGTGGCTGTCAGGTCTCGGGAGGATCACAGATGATTTTCTCTCTACTTCCACATCTTCACTGAACATTTGGAATTTCCTGTCTATAATTCACATCTTACCATCCAGCTATTTTAGAGATTATCTTTTGACTATTATTTATTTATTTTTTATATATATATAATTTTTTTTTCAGAAAATAAAAAGAATGGACATTGGGTCTGATCCAGAGCTACGCCGATGCGCTGTGCGTGCAAACGCACAGCGTATCGGCATACACTCCGCCTGTTGCTGGCGTAATTACACACTTTTATGCCAGCTGAAGGCAACCCTAACTAACAGGAGCGTAAGTGGCCAAACCCACCCTCCCGTTCTCATTACCTTACCTCCCCCCGCCTTCCTTGCCTTACTGTTGCGTAGTTACAGCGAGGAAACTAGCAGGTAAACTAGCAGCCTCACGGCCAGGCTCCGCACTTCCATGCTAGTATCCTAACCATTCCCTGCCTTCGCGTGTGTGCCGGCATGTCCTGGGGAGCTGCAAAGGTAAAAAGAGACAAGGAGACCGTCCTGACCACGAGCCTCCGGTGCACTTCAGAAGATAAAAAGGTGCGGTGGTTGGTTCTCCGTACGGTGTGTACCTTTACAGCTCCCCAGGACACGCCGGCGCACACACGAAGGCAGGGTAGGGTAAGGATACTAGCACGGAAGTGCGGAGCGTGGCCGTGAGGCTGCTAGTTTACCTGCTATTAGGGCTTCCTGTTCTATCTATAGTTAGTAGTGTGGTGTTACCTGGTTTTTGATGCTGTATTTTTGCAACATTGTATCAGTGCATGGTATCTGTATATTTTTTCTACCTTCCTCTGAAATTTGATCCGTATCATGCTTATCCCAAAAGCCATTTTTTCCATACATTTCTACATATATTTTTTCACCCATATATAGTGTTTTTTTAAATACAAGAATAATAAAATATGTATTTTTATTAAGATAAGTGCTGTCTCTCTCAAGTTATATATAAGTGTGCGCCCATGTGACTCTCTCTTTAGGTTGTAGCTCTTGTTACACCCCTTTTCTTTCCGCCCATTATTTTTATTGAGATTGGGGCAGCACCTTTTCATTTCTACATACCCCCTGCATTTACTTTATAAGCTGGTGCGGCATAATCCCCTGTAGTAAATATAACATAAAGCATGGAATGGAGATGTTGCCCATAGCAGCCACTCAGATTCTAGCTGACACTCTCTAGTATTATGTAATAGGAAAGTGAGAGCTAGAATCTGATTGGTTGCGACAGGCAATATCTTCCGCAGTTTAGTAAGTCTAGCCCATGGTGTTGTCCCATCATGCTTTGCACATACCAGCTATGCTTATGTTGTTGGAGCATGATGGGAGTTTTAGTTTCGCTACACCTGAAATGCCAAATGTTGCCTGTCCCTGGTTTAGGACCAGGTCCAAACTGGATCATCTGTGAGAGTTCATTTTCCAATTGAAACTCCACCCGTCTTAGAGAAAAGCAAATACGTGCTTTTTCAGGATACTAAGATCTGCATAGAGTATTTCAGCTTTATGTCTATTCCCGACTCTACAATATTAGCATAAACATTATGAAACACGTCTGTTGGGTGATCGTATTTTCCCTGCACTTGGGTTACTTTTATGGCGTGTGTGTTGTATTAATTAAAGCAAGTATCCTCCCACAGTTCTCTACACCCAAAGGGCCATTTCTTGCCTTGCTGAGTCTCATTACATTTGGCTTTAAAGGCTGTCTGCTCCGTCACTCTTATCTCGGGTTGTCAGGGGAACTGTTTTGTGTTTTGTGGTGTGAAGTATATGAACTCCCTCTTCCCAACCACAGTGGCAATTGACGTCTTTAAGAGTTTTATGCACCCAGCACAGATACCTACACTGCATTCTCCATCCTCTCAGAGAGTCCCTCCTGGTAACTTGAAACAACACAAGTGTTAAGCATCCATTATTGCAATGGGAATGTGAGCTGTAAAACTCTGAAGCGCACAGTGTTAGCACTTAAACATAGCCAATGATACAGAGAAATGATAGTTGAAGGAGAATTTCATCTTTTAAGAGCAAAATTTGCCAAACCGACCTGGACCTGGGTCTATTCTCACATATGTATCTTACAATACATGTCCACTCCTTTCCTCTCTCCCTTCACTCATGGTATTGTAATGGATCATAACTTCCCAATCATTTGTGATCATATCTGGGATTTACAGATGCGGAATCACAGGGCTGCGACATCCACAACAGATAAGCCATACATTTACCTTACACTCTACGGTCCGGATTCACAGTTACGCAGTTTTCTTCTTACGTACGTTGTTTTAAGAATTGATCTACTACGCATGCGTAGTAACTTATCTACGCTATCTACGTATCATTTCTGTACATAGATTACGTAAGCAGAACTGAGGATACGCCAATTATGACACTGCTGGGTTCTGTATACAAACATACAGAAATGCCACATACAGGTCAAACCATTTACTTTTTAAGAGAGGAATTAAGAGAGGACAACTACTCCTGGGCTAAACCATGTTGATTTCAGGGGGAGTCAAGTTAATTGTATTCTTTGCATGCAGGGATATATCTTTGAATTGCTTACTGCACACAGATACTGACCAGCTTTACTATCACACTGTTATTTAGACTTGGGCTGGGATCACCTCTCAACTCTAATACTGTTTGCAACATATGAAATATGACTCCCCTGCAATCAACATGGTTTAGCCCAGGAGTAACTTTCCTCTCTTATTTTCATTCTCTGAATCAGGTCCTTAATTTCAAGCTCCTTCTTAAGTCTGAATCAGGCCGGATGTGTGTTGCTGTCGACCAAAATTGAGCCCTTGTCTGTGTCTCTGTGTGTGTAATAGAGAATTTACACTAAGCTCTAATGGGACAGGAACTACTGCGAATCCTTGTTTAAAATGTAAAATTTTAAACAATCTGTATAAAAACCTGTTAATGAATAATTAAAAAAAAATTAAAATAAAGACAGCAGTGTAGATTGATGTATTATTAACATTTAAATTGTAATTCTTCCACGTGATTTCTGTTACAATACTGTCTTATTCATTTATTATAATGGCATCAAATCATGTAGCAATTTATCATTTTAATAACAATCAATATAAAAGAAGCCCGGGTGGGTAAGAGGGCCTAGCGTCACAAGCTATATGTTATTTGTGTGTTGTACTGCTGCAAAAAAAACAAAAAAAACCCCCATGTTTATTTATAATTTGCCGTCCTCTTTTGTTCTTCATCTTGTGTGATTGTGAGACATACCGGTGATCACTTTCTATTTTGTCTTTCAGATTAAGGCCGTCTGTTTCTACGCAACCACCTAAAAAGGCAGCACTTGAGCAGGTAACTGTCAGATTGCATTTTCCCAGATGAAAGGTCAGCAAGGATTGCAGCTTAGAAACAAAGACACTGAAGTCATGTTTAGGAAATCCTCATGGAAATCTAGATACAGTTAGCTTGGCAAAGATTACAGTCAGATATCCAAATCTATCAGGAATGTGAGATCGCTGAATTAGAGCAATCTACTGGATGGAGACTGGTATATTGTTCCCCCCGTGGTGAGACGGTGAGAGCTCTCACGTACAGACACACAGATGCCAGTCTTGGGTCAGTCACGAGGAATACCCGCTGTTTGATTAGTCTGATGGTGCAGAAACGGCCCAGAGCTTCATGTTCTGATGACAGATGCTTGCAGAGAGAGTGACATTTCAGAATAACGATTAATGCATGAAAGCAAAATCAGCCCATGTGAAATACCTTTTGTACCTATTCAGTGAAGCCTATTGTTTAAAATGAAAATCAATACAACAAAGTACACACAATGTGAACCTAAGATTGCTCCTCAATGAACACTCTGGTCTCCATTTTCTAAATAATAAACATATACGGTATATGTTTATGTAACATATTACTTGTTAAGCAGTTAGGTACAGTGCCACTTTGTGAGAAAAAGATCGATTTACCGAAGTCAAAATTAACTTTACCAAAATATAACACATAAAATAAATCAAAGGCATACTTGTAGCATAACATTTGTATGTCATTTTCATTGAGGATTTTAGACAAAGAACAAGATTTCATTTTGTTACATGCTTCATGCCACATTATATTTTATACCTTCCCCCTTTTCAGTTACATTCCCCTCCAATTATTACATATTAGACTGCTGCCTCCTGCAGTTACATTCCTCATCCCACACTACATATTATACCCCCTCCAGTTATACCCTATTACCCACATAACATATTATACCTCTACCTCCTTCATTCACATGCCTCATACCACATTACACATTGTATCCCAGCCTGGACCGGCATACCTCCACTACAGTCACCAGACTGATTGCCATAGGTGTCACCTAACAGAGGTACGCGTGCCATGAATTGAGAACGCCGTTCTATGCCAATATGTATAGAAAGGTCAATGTTTTGACATCTTAGATGTGCTTTTGTTTATGCTTTACAGGGAAAAAGATTTCCCCTTAGCTACACAGGACAGTTTGTTTTTTTGATTTACATTTGCTCTAATATTTTTGTGGGATGGTCAATATAAAACATATCCATCCACACAGACATGAGGTATAAGTGCATTATGGTAGGCACATCAAAAT
>WWET01000172.1:272690-282727 GCA_011038615.1 Limnodynastes dumerilii | reverse complement strand
TAAATATTTATAGGCTGTGCTTACAGGAAGTGCCTCAATGCTCCCAAGCACAGGATGACCAATCAGAGTTGTAAAGTCATAACATCAGGGTGTGATCCTGCACTAATTCAAAAAGCTTTGCCATATTAGCAGTAATGCTTTTTAGTCTTTATAAATTGTAATACTGTGCCCCTGCTTCTCAGACACATTTACCCAGAACTCTTATCCTTATGAGTGTAACCTAGAGAGTCAAACATGTTATACTACTGGTGACCTAGTTCCAGATTCGCAGTTACGTAGTTTACGTCTTACGTCCGTTGTTTTAAGAATTGAGCTATTACGCATGCGTAGTAGCTTATTTCCGCTATCTACGTGCCATTTCTGTACGTAGATTGCGTAAGCGCAATCTAGACCACGCTTACGCAATCTACGTACAGAAATGGTACGTAGATAGCGGAAATAAGCTACCACGCATGTAACGTATGTAAGACAAAAACTACGTAACTGTGATTCCGGCCCCTAATTTTGACATCAGGAGTTATTTATTAATTATTGGTACAACTGTACCCATACATCATTGCCAGTTTCCCATTAGGCTTGAGTGGCGTGTACATAGTCGTAACGCTTGCTTTGGGTCAAACAGACGGGTGGTGTAAGGGGGAAACCTGGACATGGTCCTGAATTTCTGATATGAGAGTGATGGAATCCAGTGTTAGAACCCCATGATCTGCCATATTCAGAGTACCAGACGTATAACTTATCGCTAAACACCGGACGTATATGTTATACATCCGGTACTCTGAATACGGGCCTCTGTCTCCCAGTAGGACAAGAGGTGCTACCACAAGATGGGGTACACAGGGAGATGTAATTGCTGCACCTAGGTCAAATCTGGCTCTTGCCAATTCCGATTTGCTTTGCACTGGTATCATTATCTCTCCACTTACAGCACTGTTGGCATTAAATATTATTAATATGTTGAAAAGCTGTAACTTTTATAACAGATTGACAGAATATTTCTGCAAGTGCTACCAGATTATATAACTGAAGTATTTAGAGAACTGCAATTTAAAGAGTCACGACGAGAGGAAAAAAATATTAATCTTGTCAAATTGCTGGATATGCCGCCTAGGGCAGACATTATCACTTTCATTCTCCCTCATTACAAAAATTGCACATTTTTAGATGTTCAGCTGGATGGAAATAGGCATGATAATTAGGAAGAGGTCATATTTTAATTAGACGATTTCTTTACTCCCGCGGACTCTACGAGTCAATGAGCAGCTTATTTTGGGTTCCACAGCACTCACAAGCATTTCTCCTGCTGGATGGATATTCTCAGCATGATACGTCCCGAAGAACAAAGTTTCCCCTGCACCACTTAATCCTATTCCTAGGATTGCTTATGTGTGACTACTTTAATACTTAACCCCTGTGGGTTTACAATAAAGCAGATCACCAAGATGATTGTGAAGTTCTCAGTCGAACTATTGCCCCCTGAAGTTAGTGGCTTTAAAATAAGAAAAAATGTTTTATGTCCTATTTTTTTAAAATATTTTATACCTTGTCATTTTACTACTAAAGCTGGTCATACTCTACAGTAGAGTTCTGGCCAACCATACAGTTATTAAGAGTTCTGACTAGTTATCGCTGTAGTCATTTGGCAATATGGATTTTCAAAATTCCCAAAACCCTCATGTATAATTATTTGATTTTATGACAAACTTGAAATATATCGGGCTCAAGCTGTGCCTGCTTTTATATAACCGGATTTTGCTTATCTGCCTGACTATTGTCAAGTTCAGCTGCAAGGGCCTCCTGTCAATCTCAGCAGCCAGGATTACTGGTCCCAGCAGAAAAGGTGAGTGAAACCAATATGGGAATCTTTCACTGGAGGAAAATTGTCCTGTATCAGCCACCTCCTGCTGGGGCCAATAATTTGCCTTAATCTATGACCAGCTTAAAGCATACAATGTAATGCAGGGGCAGGAATAAAGGAATCAGCTTAGCATGACACCAGTTGCCGTAACTACCAGCGCAGAGGATGCAGGAAGGGGGGTCTGTGGCATCTGCCCAATTTGCACCCACAGAAGACACAGTTAGCAGCTAGTGGTAGCTTATCAGGACTCAGGTTATTTCTCAGTGCTGTATATAACACCTCCCAGCAGCATGGTGCTATAATTCCCTTACTAGAGACGCGGGAGACTGACCGGCTCGCCAGCATGTTTTAGAGTCTCTAAGAAAGATCAGCGGAGTCTAGGCCCTATAAAAATGATTGGCAGAATATTGTCTGTCTTGTAAATACATCTGTCAGCTTGTTTCCCCAGTTTTCCTTTCATTCCTTTGTAATCTGAATGTTTTTTTAGAGGTGATATTTCTATTAGGATTTCATAGATGGGAGAATGCTAAGTTGCTACTTAAATTGAATTGACTGCCTGACTGTCTCTTTGCAATAAATCTACATTAAATAGGTGTGGAGGTGTATGAGAAAAGGTTTTCATCTTACCCCATGAAACCATATTTGTTTACCTGCTTCCTTCCTAGGAATCTACTAACAGTATGGAAACTCAGTCTCCTGTAGTGGTGGAAAGCGGACCAGTGGCATACAACCATGAGGAAGATGCAGAGGAAGAGGAGGAGGAGGAGGATGAGCACTGTGTCAGTGCACTACAGATGATGGGAGGGAATGGTAAGTAGTGGAAAAAGGAAAATCCAGTCCTACTGCTTGTAAAACCCCGACTCTACTGAAATAATGGAACGCCTGCTTTCATGGAGTATAAATAGTGACCACAATTTGCTCCCACCATTATTTAGTACTCTACTTACATTAATTCAATCCATTGCACACATTCCCCCAGCCTCTGCCCTCCATTGCACACAATTCCCCCAGCCTCTGCCCTCCATTGCACACATTCCCCCAGCCTCTGCCCTCCATTGCACACATTCCCCCATTCTCTGACCTTTAGCATGCATGTTGCACTAGTCCGCTGCCATTATGGTTTACAGGACAGATTTTTTAATTGCCAGGGAGCCAGTATTTGGTTTTAATGCAGAGGAACCGTTGCCCATTGCAACCACTGACACACATTGTAAAATTATTACACATTACAGACTGTATATTTTTTCCTGCCCATAACTCTGTTATAAGTCACTAAACTCGAAAATGTACTTTAGCTGCAGGTCAGTATATCAGCTGGCCATTATGTTGTCTCCCTGCTGTGTTTATTGCATACAAAGAATTATCTGAGCATAAAGTCCATGATTAACAAGACAATACCATGAACGATTTCTTCCCCACTGAAATAAAATTGCTGTATATTAAGTGTAACATTTTGCTTTCTTTTAGATTATGGCTGTGAGTTGGACGAGGACGAGGGTTATTGATCAGTATCGCATGGATAATAGCAGAGCTTGTTTTCAAGTGGTCTTGTAATATATGGACTTGTTTCTAATATGCTGTTCTGTGATCAGCACAATTACGCAAAGTAGCTAGAGTTTTGTAATACAATAAACCTTACAGAATTATGCTTATATTGGTCACTTTTTATTGGCCTTAAACCCATCTATTTGGGTTTTAGTACTTGAAATTAATGTTGCTGTTTTTTTCCCTTTTTATTATTGTTGTCCTATTATTATTATTATTATGCTGTAATCATGTTTTGGTTTAATATGTTCATAGAATTAAATCCACAAAGCATGGAGTCAACCAATAATATATGCGTTGTGTTATATGAAATCTGGAGTAACCTTGCAGGGCATGTTGGGTAACACTTTCTTTCTGGATGACCACATGTAACACACAGATTTATGTTTTTTTTTTATATAGAGCTAGAGTAAAGGACAAATTGTCACTTGCCCAAACCACGTTGCGATGCAAGGACAGACAAGTATTTTGTTCTTGCAGTTGATGGCTGGTACACAATGGGCATAAGCTCCACAATTTGGAGTTGAGTTTATACAAGGTCCCTTCATATCTCTATGACTGTCAGCATCTATTAAATTAGCAACATGGTTATACCAAAATACACTTTCTACCTGTATGTATTAATCTAACTGAGACCCTCAATGTAAGGGGAAATTTGCAAGACACTGCAGCTACATAGCTATGTTTCTCCCAGTAAATGCACATACCGTTGTCTGGATAAAAGTGGCTCCACACTGAGCGAATATCCTGGGGCTGGATAAATGGTGCGGGGTTATAGAAATGGATTTAAAGTCATATTTGAGTATCTGAGTTTAAATAACAATGTATATTGTACAATTTTATACATTTCTATAAATTAAGATTGTTTTACACACACGTAGTTTATAGCTCCTTTATATTATTAAAAGACTTGCTGGTCCTTCCATTGTTAGTACATTGCATAGAGGAGAGACACTATAGCAACTAACCTTGACTTACCAACAAGGGGCTGGATCCAGACTTAAGTGCTTGATATTAGTTACTCCTGGGCTAAACCATGTTGATTGCAGGGGAGTCATACTTCATCTGTTGCAAACAGTATTAGAGATGAGAGGTGATGTTTCCTATCCCAAGTCTAAATAACAGTGTGATAGTAAAGCTGGTCAGTATCTGTGTGCAGTAAGCAATTCAAAGATATATCCCTGCATGCAAAGAATACAATTAACTTGACTCCCCCTGCAATCAACATGGTTTAGCCCAGTAGTAACGAATTTCAAGCACTTAAGTCTGGATCCAACCCAAGTAGTCTTTCTCTCAAGTAACCTGCATATTATCTATAGAGTGTAGCTCATCTGGTTACCATTTTGTTACTTGTGTATCTTTCCTTGTAACTATAAAATGTAGCTGTTATTCATTTTAATTTATTTCATTTGTATAGTTCTTGCTTTACATGTGTTTTTTTCTTTTTTATATATATTTGCGGTAAGCCACATTGGTTGAGTTTTGTTCTTTTATACTTGTTTCCCCAAGGAATAAACAGATAAATGTATTTGTTTAAAATTGGTTTAATTTATTTACGTTCTGTGTCTTCATCCCAGGCTTCTGTGACTTCTACATGATGAAATAAATGAATTACACCTTGTGTTAATTCTGACAAGATAATGTAGTAAAATCTGTTTCCCTTTTCCTTAATTCTCTAGGAATATATGTAATCATTTCTTTATAATTATTTAGGACTTCTAGCTGAACAAGCTGTAAACTTTTTACCCTCTGCAGTGTTAGACGTCAAATTATAGTCCGTTATTACAGTCCGTTAATACAGTCAGTTTTATGTAAATCATTTCCTTTAATCAGAGCATTGTCCTGTCATTTTACAGAAGGGTTTAATAATTTATCTTGGACCAGGTCCAGACGTACGAACTTCTGGATCCAGATCTGTCCTGGAAATAAACTAATAAAAAACGTACGTATTTTCCAAATATAGAGCTGGATCCAGACTTAAGTAAGTGCTTGAAATGAGTTACTCCTGGGCTAAACCATGTTGATTGCAGGGGAGTCATATTTCATCTGTTGCAAACAGTATTAGAGTTGAGAGGTGATGTTTCCTATCCCAAGTCTAAATAACAGTGTGATAGTAAAGCTGGTCAGTATCTGTGTGCAGTAAGCAATTCAAAGATATATCCCTGCATGCTAAGAATACATTTAACTTGACTACCCCTGAAATCAACATGGTTTAGCCCAGGAGTAACTAATTTCAAGCACTTACTTAACTCTGGATCCAGCCTGTAGTGATTAGAAAATGTCTCTTTTGGTAAGTCAGTCCCTGATTAGTCCTTACTCTACTCACAATCACATGTTCCATAATAAAGGAACATCAGCCTCTATATGCACTCCCATATCACTTCAAATAAGAAACTCCCTTTAAAACACCCTATAATGAATTATAACCATGAATATTAATGCTCACATGAACCAATGCTGCTCCAGTTTTAGTCTAATCATAATCTTTCTCACCTTTTAGCGTTGTGGACATTCTCATAGCCCTTACTAGTGTATTTAGATTGTTATTGATTATTAGATCTGCAAATAAATGGGGATAGTGAATTTTGTTTATAAAAGCATATTAAGATGAATAGAAAAGAAAACCAGGACATTACACCTGATTTTAAGAACTCACCATCATCCTCCTAGTAAGATCCCTGAATTCTTCAGTACCAAGCCTCATTGTGGTAACCCTACCGTGCAGGGTGACATTGTCTGTTTGAAGGTAACAGAGTGACTTTTATTCACCTTTCATCTACTCCTACAACCCCATCTGCAATCCTCAGCTACACCACTGTACATAAGTTATTCTTGTTCCCTTGCTGTAGACCTTGGACCAGATTCAGAGTTTTAAAATAAGAGGGGAAAGTAACACCTGGGTAAAACCATGTATTTTTTAGGGAGAGTCATGTAAATTTTATCATATGCATGCAGATATTTATCTTTTATTTGCTTATTGCACACGGATAGTGACCCGCTTTACATTTACACTGTTATTTAGACTTGGGCTGGGAAACATCACCTCTCATCTCTAATACTGTTTCCAACAGTTGATATATGACTCCCCTGCAATCAACATAGTTTTGCCCAGGTGTAACTTTCCTCTCTTATTTCCTACCTTATTCATACATTTAGGTACTTGGGATCCTATGGTCTCTCAGTGCTAGGCTTTGGCGCTGTTCCAGTAAATAGTTGCGCTGTATGTGTCGCTCCTATTGCAGTAATTCCAGTATCATAGTTTATAATGATGAACTTTCCACCTGGTGACTTTCTCTTTTGGAATAGCATGTAGGTCCGTTTTATGAACTGTGATCTGTCAACACTTTGGAAAATGTACAACCATAACTAAAGAACAATACAATTATTAATAATAATAACACTGCACAGCAAGACCATGCAAAGTAGATGGTATTAGAAAAGACCACTAAATATAGACTAAAAGCAATGTCATGCAGCAATATACTTATTTTTCACTGTGCCTTAAAAAAAGTATATGAAATTATCCATAGACTTATTTTTGATGACTACTGATAGCATTGCTTAAATCTGTGGTGTAATGCTGGGGTTACTTCTGTTACATGACTCTGGTGATTTTTCCGGAGACCCTATTACATAGATTGACAGCTATTGAAGTAGCTGAGGTTATGAGTTTGATTCCTGGACAAGGCCTTATCTGTGTGGAGTTTGTATGTTCTCCCAGTGTCTTTGTGGGTTACCTCCAGGTGCTCTGGTTTTTCCTCCCACACCCCAAAAACATGTTGGCAGGTTAATTGGCTAATGAATAAATTAGCCTGTGTGTGTGTGTGTGTGTGTGTATGTCTGTTAGATAACTAAGAATGTAGCTCCAATGGGACAGGGACTGATGTGAATGTTAAATATCTGTAAAGTGCTAAGTAATCTAATATAAAACCTGTTAAATAAATAACTACCATCTGAATAAAACTAAACAATATATTGTGATTTTTTTATTTATTATGAATAAGTATTGAGGTTAGACTCTTAAACACATTTCCAGTAACACATTAGCTATGAATTTTTTTGGGGGGGTTGTGTTAATCTTTGTAAATGGTAACTCGGAGGCCTTGTGTAAGCCTCTTTCTGTATGCAGCTGTAATCAGAAGGGGGTATTAAGCAGAGGTTACAGTCTGTAAAATCCTGTCCAGTATCCGCAATCCATCTTGCACAGTTGCACGCCAGTACCTGGGGGAATCTTAATAGCCTTTCTTCTGTGCAAGCAGTGTCAGGTGGGAAAAGGATTAACACGGCAGAATGGATAAGGTGTTAACCCATTAATGGAAGACCCAGCAAATATGACAGTAGCCGAGTAAAGAATATCTTGATTGTTTGAGTGTCTAGCACCTCTTCTGATGATCCTGCTTTACCCTGTTCTTTTAAGAATGTTTCCTATGTCATTGAAATCTGCACAGATTGGCCTGTATTCAGAGTACCAGACGTACTATTATCTTTGCAATCTACATTAGAAAAAGATAAGTAGATTACGTTAAAAAAATGACTAAGCATGTGCAGTAGTAAAAATCACTAAACACTGGACGTATTAGTTATGCGTCCGGTACTCTGAATATGGGCAATTATCTCTAGGCAGGACTGGCACCAAATATTGTGGAGCCTGGGTCACGACACTCCAGCCCTTAGTGACGTCACACATCATGACGTTACCTATAGGAGAAGTGCTGCAGGATTGGTGGTGTTTTTTTTTTGTTGTTGTTGTTGTTTCCAGTCAAAGCAATGTAAGCAGATAATACATTAAATTCCAAGGTAGGAAGGCTTGTGTTTAAGAAGCCTTCCTAGTGCATCTGCCTGCTGATGTGCAGCCTGGTACAGCTCTACAGCAGCAAGTATCAGCGGAAGGGGCTGGTAACAGTGGCTCATCTGTCCTGGCAGCCCGTCTCTCCCTGGATGACAGCCCAGTCTTTGGGCTACACATTGGGGATAATAACGAGCTCAGCATACATCTGAAGACATGATGCATCTTGGGATAATTCTTAGGCTGTCACAGATGTACGTTTCCTTGTTGTTGAGGTGGGTAAAGGGAAGCTGGGTGGGCTTCCTCCAAAGATTCATAGAGCTGTAGATTGGACCGCAATTCCATTGGTTATTTGCCTTCTTTTAAACCTAAATTGCATCTAAATTACTCACAACCTTGAAATGGAACCCCACTTTCCAAAGTCATTTTTTTTCCTGTCCAAATGAACAATATTGACAAAAACATAAAGCATCATGGCCTCTGTGATGTTCAGAGAATTGGTTCAACCCCCAAAATGGCTGCCTCCATTGTGTGCAGGCAAAATTCACACTTGAAATTCAGAAAAAGAAAACGCTTTTGTCCCATTTCCTTATGTGTTTACATGTCATAAGCAGTATACCTCATTCACTTCAATACAATGTGGATGTCAGACCTGAAACTGTCCATTAACCAAACTGCATGTCATACTTACTCAATCATGTTTGTTTGTTGCTCTAGTTTGTCAGTTCTGCCAGACACAAACCCATTACCCATTACACTGATCTGCAAATATATAACAGCCAAGCAACCAGTAAACATTTACAGAACCTCCATATATCAGTCAACAAACTATGTCACTATTGTATGTGGAGTGCCAATGATCAAAATGCATTGTCATATTAAGACCTCATGAGGCACACATTTACTTATACTGGAAAAGTCTAACTTCAGCTACATCATTATAATAGAACTTTGTAGCTTCTATGAGACCTTCAGAACATTTTTATGGTTTATACCTACAGAGTGGATGCAACCATTTTGTGTTCTACTGAACATCAATAAATGTTTAGAGATAAAAAAAAAATACTTGGGTTATAGGGATCTGACAGGTTTACAGCAGTCCACAAAATGGCAGCCCCCCATACAGTATGTATTTGAAAAAACAAACTTTAAGGCAGCAATGGCCAAGCTGATATTCTTCAGGTACTACATGTGTTGTTCTCTAATCCTCCAAAAGCACATTGCTTTTAAACCTACCTCTAAGTTTAAACACAATAATCACATACCCTCCAACATGACCCATACCGTTAGGTACAAAATACTCTGCTTCTTAGTTTCCAACTCTTAGTTACTATGGTAACCACCTTTGTTGAAGAATCAAACCGTTTTTTAAATATCAGTTAAATCATTTATACCAGGTGAATGGAAGCTCAGGAGAGGATTAAATTGTAGCTAATGGACAGGGCCGTTCCTTGCGGTGGTCGAGCCGTACAATCGCATGGGGCGCCTCCTAGGGTCTCTGAAACGGGGGCTGCTGTCCGACACTCTTACTTGTACTGACAGCTGAGCAGTACAAGTAAGCGATGCTGCAGAGGACTTGCTTGTAATGCTCAACCAATCAGCTGTCAGGTACCTGTCAGTTGATTGGCTAAGCAATAAATAAGCACCGCCTCTGCAGGGTATTGGCTACTAGACACGTAGGGACAAAACTTCAACTCTCACAGCAGCCATTGGGTGGTAAAGGCTTCTAACCATGTCTGCTCTGCACCACAGCCCGGCACTGATCACATCAGACCTGTGATAAGTCTTCCTCCCCTCTCTTCCTTCACATGCCCTGTGTGCAGTGCGCCCCCCCCCCCTTCCTTCACA
>WWET01000172.1:241665-254124 GCA_011038615.1 Limnodynastes dumerilii | reverse complement strand
GTCTTGGCTCAGTATCTGTATTTCCTTTGTTCTGCAAAATTTAACAACAAATTGAGCCATGTTGAGGCCGCCAGGTAGCAAAAAAAAAAAAATAGATTTCCAGAAATGATTCCTGTTGACCTTTATGTTAATTTATCTTTATGAATGACTGGGATTTTGCAGCCAAATGTCGTTATTGGCTTTTTTCTTGACTCATACATACTTCATAGGGACTTTATTTGCCAATTTTTCTTCTGTAGCAGAGGAAAGTTAAAACTTAAAATGTGATCAACCGATATCACAATGGCGTTCCAAATATGCAGTGTATATGCTGTTCTTACCCTAGACCCTATTTATCCTCAATTTAGTTTGAGATTTAGGATATCTTTATATTTATTCAAAGCTTGTTTAAACTGTTCTACTGTGTTACCTCAACCACCTTAGATGGTAGAATATTCCACTTATCTATCACCCTTTCAGTGAAGTCATTTTTCCGCACATTTCCTCTGATGAATCTACCACCCTCCAGCTTATATTCATGCCCTCGTGTTCTATTACACCACTTCCTTTGAAAAATGCCCCCTCCTCTAGCCAGTCACGACCCTTTATATATGTGAAAGCTGCTATCATGTCCCCCCTCTCACTTCTCTGCTCCAAGCTATACATGTTTAGTTCCTCTAGCCTTTCTTGGTATGATTTGTGACAGAGGCCAAGGACCATGCTAAATACAGCCGCTCATTCTAAGGAACAACAAGTTAACAGCGGTAAACTATCGTGGACACCAGGGTTTATGTGGAGTCTCCTTATTTTAGCTATCTTCATTGAAAAGCGAGTATTATCCATTATCCTACCACTGTGATATGTAGTTATTATGTCCACTTTTAATGATTTAATGTGACATTTAATAATATGTATTGTTTTTAGAACTGCCTGTGCCAATCTATCATTTTTGCCATCTCGATATTTTGTTATCTAAATTTAAGCGCTGTGTTCTATATATAAATTTATTATATATATTTTACCATCCAACTAGAGAACTGCATTGCAAAACATTTAAATGTCCCTCACAACCCTGATAGTCAATCATTTTATAGAAGCAAATGCAGTTGGCCCACTTATAGCCCAATGTTAGATGTCTCCAGGAGGAGACAGTCTCTCAGTTTACTTGTGTCAGAGCACAGAACCCAGCAAGAAATGGCCCTTATTTTATTTTTCTCAATTGAAATAGAAAAGATTGTGCATTGCTCCATGAAATCAGGTTCATATATATGCAACAGCTACATGCCAGGGAAAGAACCACCATCTTCATCCTGTGCCCATCACTGCTCCTAAACAAATGTTGGCTTTAAACTTTCCAAACCTGCACAACTTGCTGGAAATGTAGGCGCCCTCACACAAATTAAGGTGCACTGGAGCTTAAAGCTGATTTTGTAATACACAGTTGATGACTTGTGCTTGGTCTCCAGTGTGTACATAGAAACATCTTAATTCCTCACCCATTTGTCAAAAGAATTCCCACCCCACTAGCAATACCAGACACCTTTCTATAGAGAAGTGGGAGTTCTATTTGGCAATCACGTTCAGCTGTGCTGTCAGGCATTGTCTCTGTGTGAGGTTTTGTTGAGCAACGCGCGCTGGGGCGAATGATGCTCTTTGAACGATACAAATATTTAGAGCTGGAGCACTGATAATGGAGACATTTGAGGCACACAGGAACGCAGGCCGCTGTTCCGCTGCTGCCAGTGTAACAGCTGTACTATTCTAAATGTAAGGAAGAAGGTGCGTAATTCACTGTGCAGATACACTGATGACACAATTACAACATTATAAATTTTAATAATTGCTAAAACTCAGGTTTTCCTGCCATAAAGCAGAACACTCATCATACATTTAATCTGTGGTGTGAGAATACTGCATTGCTGAGGCAAAATAATGACTTTATTATGATTATAAGTTATTAAACAACAGTTATGTTACATTTTTCTTAATTAACAATGTTATACAGCTTAGATTTAGTATTTGTGTTTCTACTTACTACCTGCAGCTTGCTAAATCTCCCTGATATTCTGTGAGTCTCCTGAAACTTAGTGAACAAGCCCCCTACCTCAGAGGAATGTAAAGTGTGTTACACTTGCCTGTGCCTCCAAACCAACTCCCTCTACCCAGACCACCGTCTTGTGTCTATGCCCTGGTCTGGAAGTCCTGCAACATCTGGGTCAGTTGGGTTATATATGGGGCTGTATTCCGAGATGAGTGTGTATAAAGTATGCAAAAATACGCACGCAGGTAGCAAGGTAACACCCATGACACGGATGGGTTTTTGGTGACTTACGCCTCCATAGGGCACCCTTATCGCTACGTGTGTACTTACGCGCGTATGTTACTTACTTACTTACGTACGTGAGGATCTAACCGCGCCCTCAAATGCCCATTAATATGCCTCCCCCTGCCCACTTTCACGTAAATCCCAGCGTACGTTCGCATTCGCCCGTCGTTGCGAATTTTCGTAGCGCTGGATCAGGCCCTATGTCCCTAAGTGCCATTCACAAGTCCGTGCCTTAAGTACTTACGTGTGGGTGTGGGTCCCCGCATAGAAAATCTGATTTTCCAAAAATCATATTCCTCGATGAGGCATAGCAATCGATCCACAGAGCACCAAAACCTCTGTGGTGCGAAAAAGTTGTAAAAAAATAGTCCCCCATTCCCTAATTCTTACCCTAACCCTCTCACTACCCTAGCCTTCCCTTCCTAGTAGCCTGACCCTAACCCTCCCTTAAATTGCAGCCTAACCCTAACCCTCCCTCCCCTGCAGCCTGACCCTAACCCTCCCTACCCTAACAGCCTGATCCTAACCCTCCCTCCCCCGCACAAATAATTTACTCACCTGTCCCTTGTCTGGCAAGCAGCGGCAGAGGTGCAGCGGATGGATATCACGCATTGGGAAAGTGAATGGGTGAAGTATGCCGGAAGACATACTCACCCATTCATTAAAAAAGTAGAAAAAGGTAAGTATTCGAAAATGGGACATCCGAAAAGGAACTTTCGGATGTCCCATTTTCGGCAATAAGATTTTCTTAGCGGGGAGTGTAACCGCTTATGTGCGTAAATACTATGTAATTTGCATGGAAAAAGTTACTATGCATGCGCTGTTAATCCGCTCCTAAAAATACGCACGCAACCCCACGCAAAACGTATCTGTGAATACAGCCCATAGTTCTGTAATTATCTAGCAAATTAGTTATTATTACTATTATCGGACCGTATCTAGATTAGCTACTTACACTGTGACCGGAAAAAGTATGCAAATGGCGAGTGCGTATGCGTTCATAAAAGGCTTCCAGCACAGATCTGGATCCTAAGGATCCAGGCTTCCAGGCTAAAAGTGTTTCCGATGGCGGGACGGAAGTTGCCATGTGTACAGCGTCTACACATGGTGGGAGAGGGCGGTATGAAAATAAGCCCTTATATACGGTCCCATTTTCCATGGGACCGGTGTGTAATTCTTAAGGTAAGGTCGTTTTGGAAATCCCATCAGTCAAAAGTGCCATCAATCCTCCATCAGAACTCTGCTGCCGCTTTGAACAGAGCTTATTGTTATTATTATTATTATTATTATTATTATTATTATTAGTACTATTGTTATTGTTATTCTATAATGTCTGTATGTTTTGTTGTTATGAAGCCCTGAAATAACACCACTTAGATTTTATGCATGTACAAATGTTGTTAGCGGAAGTATTCTGTTAGTATAGAATTAATGATAGAAGAGTGTGTATACAGGTTATACTCTACTGATACTGAGTCCACTCGCCCAGAACCCTGTCTAGGTCATTACTGGGGTTTTTGAGAGTTAAGATCAGCATGTCAGACTGTCCTCTCTCAGATGGTGACTGTCCTCTCTCAGATGGTGACTGTCCTCTCTCTGATGGTGATTGTTCTCTCTCAGATGCTGATTGTCTTCTCTCAGATGGTGATTATTCTCTCTCAGATGGTGATTGTCTTCTCTCAGATGGTGACTGTCCTCTTTGAGATGGTGACTGCCCTCTCTCTGATGGTGACTGTCCTCTCTCAGATGGTGATTGTCCTCTCAGATGGTGATTGTCCTCTCTCAGATGGTGATTGTCCTCTATCAGATGGTGATTGTCCTCTCTCAGATGGTGATTGTTCTTTCTCAGATGGTGATTGTCTTCTCTCAGATGGTGATTATTCTCTCTCAGATGATGATTGTCCTCTCTCAGATGATGATTGTCCTCTCTCAGATGGTGGTTGTCCTCTCTCAGATGATGGTTGTCCTCTCTCAGATGATGGTTGTCCTCTCTCACATGGTGATTGTCTTCTCTCTGATGGTGACTGTCCTCTCTCTGATGGTGACTGTCCTCTCTCAGATGGTGATTGTCCTCTCAGATGGTGATTATTCTCTCTCAGATGGTGACTTTCCTCTCTCAGATGGTGATTGTCTTCTCTCAGATGGTGACTGTCCTCTCTCAGATGGTGACTGTCCTTTCTCAGATGGTGGTTGTACTCTCTCAGATGGTGACTGTCCTCTCCCAGATGGTGATTATCCTTAGTGCTCAGTGCTGTCTATAGGTTTGCTGTTAGGTTTTCCTGTCTGGCAGTGAGAGCCTGCCAGCAGAAGTAACAAATCTTATCTGTCAATTAAGCCTAAAGTATATATACCCCCTTCCAGTGCTTATGAACCTAGCAGTATGCACTCTGCATTTTGATAGAAATGGAAATCCAACTGCAAGCTAGTCAGACCAGCTCATGTGGCATGGTTGGGTGGTTGGGTGGGTGGGAGAGGGGCATATGATTGTATTTCAAAGTATTATTTTTACATGGAAACAGGTTTTTTTGTCATTTTACTCTTGAAATCTCAATAGCATCATTTAGTTTTCTCTGTGACTTTGCTCCCAGTGAGATTTATTGTAAATGAGTTTTGCCCATTTGTTAGAAGGTTACGTGCGTTCCCTTTCTGAAATCTTGAATAAATGCAATTAAGCCATGTATGACACTGGTGAGTAATGCAGGCGCCTGCAATCTGTCGCCCATCGTTACAAATGTGGGATGACCTTATCCAACTGTCCTCATAAACAAAGTAATGCCCTGAATAACGCAATTATCAGAGCTCTGCAGGAAAATTGCAGTCACATTGTCCATGGATTTGACCTAATGTTCAATTTCTAACTGAAAAGGCATCATAGATTCTTCTGAGCATATATACCAGAGCATCACGGGAGTTGTTGTTCAGCTGAGGCAGTACCTTTTATCCGTCATCTGTGACTTACATACTAAATGAAAGTAGCTCCAAGGTTTATAAAAAAAACACTTGATGTTGGAAGCAATCCATTTTTTTTATTCATGTTATAATCAATGTAATTAAAGATAAAATATGACTTGTCTAAGATCAGTATGGTTCCATCCTGTTTATTTATTCATCCCTTGTTTTGTATTAGGTGGAGACTTCATAACAAGGACAATGGGCTGGATCCAGACTGAAGTAAGTGCTTGAACTTAGTTACTCCTGGGCTAAACCATATTGATTGCAGGGAAGTCAAGTTAATTGTATTCTTTGCATGCAGGGATATATGTTTGAATTGTTTACTGCACACAGATACTGACCAGCTTTACTATCACACTGTTATTTAGACTTGGGCTGGGAAACATCACCTCTCAACCTCTAATACTGTTTGCAACAGATGAAATATGACTCCCCTGCAATGAACATGGTTTAGCCCAGGAGTAACTAAGTTCAAGCACTTACTTAAATCTGGATCCAGCCCAATCAGAGAAAAGGCGGAGAGGGAAAAGTGCTGGGGATGTGTGATGAAGAGCAAAGTAATTATACAAATAAAATAAATTAATTAATTACACCCAATAAATTCTAAAATGTAAAAACACAGTGGCATACAGGTGATAAATAGTCCAAAGTCTTACTAGTATTTGAGTGGTGCAGACTCAAACCAGACTAGATGTAGTTGGCATCAGTGGTGCACCCAGGGGGGGTTTCTGGGCAACCAGATTGCAAATTGAAAAATAAATAAATAAATAAACTGTGTAAAAAAAAAATAATAATTTCAGGTGCCGTGAAAGGGGCGTGGCGTAGGGTAGACTGTCATGGAGGATGATGGCCCTGACCTGTGCTGCAATAGGAAAGCAGGTAAGGGGGGTAAATGTGTCACAACATATTCAACAGTGCTTATGCACTGACATAAGCTCTGGTCCATTGTGTAATGTACTCTGCTAATGCATTGTATACTGCTATTGCTATTAGATCTGTTCCTGCTATATAATACTACTATTTTACGGTGTAAAAGAAGTAAATTATAAATTACTTAAAAATATCAAAAACAGACAATAACAATGCAATTCTTTAATGTAGATTTATTTTATTTGTATTATTTTTAAATCGACATGATAAACTTCCTGCTTTTTCAAAGAACGCCAATGGATGTCTTAGATATTTTGTCAGTCAGATAGTTCGACCATATTATCAGTATTATAATTTTTTCTATCATATTAATTAGCTCTTTACAATTTTAAACAGTACTTCAACCTCTGTCACATTACAGTCTAATTCCCTAACACACACGCTCACAGTGGGGGCGGGGCAGGAGCAGAGCTTGAACAGGACGGAGCATATTTGTCCCGTTTTCAGGCTCCAAAATGTTGGGTGATATGCTAATATACCCCACATGTATTACACATATTGGAAACCCCCCTTTCAAAATCCTGCGTTTGCCACTGGGCATACAACTCATAGGAATACATACCATTAATAACAAGAAAGAAAGATAAAAATAGAGGGATTAGAAATGCGTATAAATCATTAAATTAATGTACCTCATATGGGATCAATATCACAATGATACACAGGTGAGGTGTTAAAAGAACAATTTTACTTCAAGGATGCATATAAAATGAATCACACATATAAAAAAACACACAGAGCCCAACCGAAAACCGTCCATATCCCAGTGGCAAAGATGGTAGAAATGTGAGTCCATAGGAAGCCTCGCCGGGACGTCCGATACAGCGGAGACCAACCCGGACTGCAAGATGACAGCATAAACCACCGGAGGGGAGAGAGCTCGGTCTGGGCACCTGGCTGTGTGGATCACTTGACGCATTTCGGGAACACCGCCCTTTATCAAAAGTGATCCAATCATCTGATGAGGCTGTGTTTATAGTTCTGGCACGGCTGAGTTTGATTGAAGTTTTGATTACTCCTCCACTTAGTGAATGCTTCTATGTCCTGTCTCTAAACTATCTTGTTAACCCTGTGTACTGCCGAACTATACTATGATTTTATATTAGGTGGAGACCAGGGGTGGAAGTTGACCAGCTTAGGCTCCACAACAGGAAGACTGTGCCCCTGTCTGGCATCTGCACAGTGCAGTAGCTAGCCAGTGACCACTATCTGCATGTACAGACAAGCTGTCAGTCAGTGGTTGGCAGCTTAAGACAGTACTGAGCACTCCGTGTATGGCTGCTGAGTACTGTTTATAAATACTGTGCTAGTAGATCTAAGCTCTAAGCTGCTGGCAATATATTTACAGTATGAACAACACACAGCACTCATACACAGAACGATACACACAGCACTGTCTTAAGCTGCCAACCACTAACAGCTTGCTTAGAATGCCCTACCACCTGCACCCACAGTAGTTACGCCATTGGTGGAGACAGATGAATATGTAGCCAATCAGATTGAAATGCTTACAGCAGTACAGAGTATTAAAGGAGATAGTGAATTGAAAGTAAAAAGGAAACCTCAGATTCAGAGTTTGATAGAAAGAGCAGGGTCCCCCACCGCCACAGAATGGTGATTTGATGCTTCTCTGAGACAGTACTATTGATTTATGAAACATGTCTCTATATAAAACAAAAAAATCACATTAAATTGCCTAGTGGCGTTGTACTACTTTTTGATAGCTTTATGACACTAAACACTTCTGACCAGTTAAATTGGCAATAGTAAAAAATATGACCCGACTGGGGAAGATATTTCAGGCTTATTAACTTTTGAATGAAAACCATCCCAGTATTCGGAAAATTCTCTATTGAAATTTGGACATCTGTATTTCCAGCTCCATCTGTATGTCTTACAGAATTATTTATATACCAGTATTGTTTCAGTCAGGTAACTCATCCAGACAGAGGAATTCATGCGTCCAATACATCCAAGACTTGTTTGATATTTGAATTTTTCCAGATATGTGCAGCTTGAGCACTGATTAGAAATTACACACTTACCCATTTGCCCCAAGATTGTGTGATTGCCCCAAGCGCATTTTCCTCATTAAGGGGATAATTCTATTAATCACACTGTGGGGCGTATTCAGAGATCTGTTTTTTAAAGGTACGCAATTATACGCACGGTCGGAGCAAGGAAACACCCATCAACAACCCCGACACTCCCCTCTCCCGGACGTGCGGTCTGTGACTTACGAGTCCATAGATCACTCTGTTCTTTCTGTGTGTACTTACGTGCGTATATGTGCTCCGTCCGTGCGATTCTTGATAACTGCGCTTCCATGCGTTCATTTAAATGCCTCCCCCCACCCACTTTGATGTAAATTTTTCCGTACGGCTGATTTCTGTGCGTATGTCCCCAAGTGCGATTCACATGTATGTCCGTTAGGCACTTCCGTGCGTATGGTCAATGTAAACTACGTACATAAAGTTACTACGCATGCGCAGTTGATCCGATCCTAAAAATACGCACCTAACTTCCCTCAAAAATGGATTTCTGAATACGGCCCTGTATCTTTAAACCAGTAGCATAACTTCATCCCAGTTGGCCAGAGGTAAAATAAATGTTAGTGCCCACCCCACCCCATGTCGTCCCCTCACTGTCACTGTCAGGACACGATGATGACGTCACACCCTACAGTCATTCAATCAGGAAGGAGCAGAGAGGAGGTTTGTACCTCGCTTTCTGCTCCTGCTGATGTTCACCGTGTGGAGCACTGGAGGTGGTAGTGGGCTGGGGGGACGCTCACCCCTCCCTGGATCCACCCACCAAGGACACGGAGCTGGAGACTGTCAGAAACAAAGGAGGAGAAGTGCCCCCTTAAGGCTGGTGTCAGGAGGCGACCAACTCCATTGTCTCCAGCAGTTCCACCCCTTTATTAAACTGTTTTTTTTAATTCAACCCGAGGGATCCACTGAAATACATTTCCTGTTTGCGGCTGTCTCACATAAAATACTTTAAACAATTCAAACTTATTTAACAACATTTAGCTTTTTTCTGTTGTTGTTTTTTTTACTATATATCACCACATACACCACATCTATTTTTATTTTAGGTGCTGAAGTTTACATTATGGATAGAGGATGAGATGGGGTTGTTTCACAGGCCCCTCAGTTTTACCCATTGTATTATTAGATTGTTGCTATTTTGTTATTGCAGTAGTTTGGGGATCATTGACATAAAAAGTCATCTTATCTTTTCCGACCCTTTAATCAATGTTTCCCTTTTTCCCGGTTTGAAAGGCTTACAGTACAGTACTTCCTTGATTTGTGTTTTTCCAATTTATTAAACACATCCGTATGCCACAGACCCTTTCAAGGCCTGTGAGGGTTAATTTGCGTTTAAATAAATATTCTTTGTTTACTAGACGTATACACGCAATTTGTGAGTTTTTATTTTTTTTAAAACAAAAAAGTTTGTCCATTTGCAATGCAAAATACCCTGCACCAAGGCTGTTACATTTAAGGCTTTAGATGTATATGTTTCTGAAATAGAGATATACACGTAAGGGATGACACAGAGGTATCTCAGTGTAAACTTGCACTGCAGAAAAGAGATGCATTATTAATGCTTATTTATACAGCGCCACAAATTGTCCTCAGCGCTTTACAGAGAACATTAGACATCAGTCCCTGCTCCTATTGGAGCTGCATACTAAGGTCATTAACACATGCATACATACACATTCACTAGGGTTAATTTTAGTCAGCAGTCAATTAACCTATCAGCATGATGTTGGAGTGTGGGAGGAAATCGGAGCACCTGGAGGAAACCCACACAGCCACGGGGAGAACATACAAACTCCACACAGATGAGACCTAATCCAGGAATTACACTCATGTACACCTCAGTGCTGTGAGGCTACTCGCTGAGCCACTGTACTGCCACTGCATGCAATTGTGTGTAGACCTAAATGCAAGTCAATGCACAAGCAATCTAAGAAGCGTTACTTAGGATGCATGTGGTCAGTGTACAGTACAATAAGGATGTGCTTGTGCAACAGAACCAAATACAGACCAGGACACAAACAAAGTACACATTGTTTACAGCAAAACAGTTGCCCCAGCCACATGTCATATCTATGTCAAAGGAACTGCTAAAGACTGACACTACACAACCTGCTGTCTCCAAACTATGACGATAGCTCGTCAGGGGAAACTAAACCCAGCATTGGAGAAATTAGGGATTTCTTGGCAACTGATTTTAATCTACCTGATGTAAACTGTGGTGAGTCTTCAGCAAGCTCCAATAGAAGTGGAGACATTTTAAATTCATTACTGGGAGTGTCCCTTAAGCAACTGGTGAGAGAGGCCACTCGTAAAGAGGTCATCTTAGATTTTGTACTTACAAATGGTGACCGAATCTCAGAAGTAAGTGTGGGTGAGAATCTAGGATCCAGTGACCATTAAGCAGTATGGTTTAGTATAATACTAAATACAAATGGTTATTTGACCTCGCTCCTAACACTAGCTGCTACACCCAAATTCCCAAAGGGATCACACCTTCCAATATCCCCTTAATATACTACCATATTCCCCCAAAAATGGGGGTTACTGATGTATCTTAGCAATTAAATACAACAATAGGGGAATAGGTTTAAGCGCATAAGTAAAAACTTCTTATAGTCTTTATGATGTTATTATTCAGTTCCTTTCATACAATATTCTTAGAAAAAATATTCTTCCACTTAAGTTCTGTTAGGGATCAAATGTATCTTTTTCAATATTCTCTTTCCTGGAGAATTCCAAATAAGTGGGAGACTCTCTTGTGGGATATTTCTTGTGTCTTTATATAATTTCTCCAAAATTCTCTTGTCTGTCCACGGATTCAGAGAAGCTTGAAAAAAAGAAAAGTGTGAGTATCTTTTTACATCTGGTACTTACCTTTTAATTATGGTACTGCACAAGGAATGTTTTCTTCTTTCTAAGCATCGCTGGATCTAAGGAAAAAACAGAGATGATTTAAAATTTCAGATGGGGGAAAAAAAAGACATAAAATATGCCTACATCCCAAGAGGATGAAAGTGTAAGTATCCATTTTGTAGCTCGGTACTTACCTACATAACCTAAGGTGCTGCACAAAGACCTTTCTTTTTTTCAAGCTTCACTGAATCTAAGGACAGACAAGAGAATTTTGGAGAAATTATATAAAGACACAAGAGAGTCTCCCACTTATTTGGAATTCTCCGGGAAAGAGAATATTGAAAAAGATACATTTGATCCCTAAAAGAACTTAAGTGGAAGAATATTTTTTCTAAGAATATTGGGCCAGACCCAGAACAATGCTTGTGAGCGAATTTACGTGTGGCGGAGACGTAAAATCGCCTTTAGGTAAGTACTGCGCATGCACGCCATAGAAAATACGCTCAGTAACGTAGCGTAATTGTGAACGTATGGGCCATTCACGTATGTGTCACGTAAATACTTATGTGTGGGCGTGCCAATTTTACGTGAGTCCATAATACGTCTGAAATACACTAAGTAGGGTTTGTATTGTATTTAAAGTGTACAGTATGGGCGTGCTTAGCTGTGTAAATACGTGTTGCCCATGCTTAGCTGCGTAAATACGTGTTGCCCATACGTACGTGTGCGGATCACTGCGGTTAAGTTGGCAAAAGTTAAGGTAGGGTTTGAAAAGCGTATCTTGACAAAATACGTACATTCAATGGGTGTGCCTAGGGGAGTGTATAGAAAGTACGCACGCGTACTTTCTACACGCTACGCGAGTAAACGTACGGCAAATGTAGTTATGGATCTACCCCATTGTATGAAAGGAACTGAATAATTACATCATAAAGACTATAAGAAGTTTTCACTTATGAGCTTAAACCTATTCCCCTATTGTTTTATTTAGTTGGTTTAGTATAATGACTGACGTGCCACACAAAGACGAGGGTGCTAGACTTTAGGAAGCCGTATTTTGTGGAAATGGGGAAATGTGCAAGTGATTATTTGGCAGAGTGGAGGCACATGAAAGGCGTACAGGAGCAGTGGGGAAATGTAAAAAAAAGCATTGATCACAGCAGCAGATCTTTGTATAAGAAAGGCTAGGAAAAACCCCAGAAAAAGAAAGCCAATGTGGTTTACAAAAGAGGTAGCAACTATAGTGAAAGCAAAAACGACGGCCTTTCTGAATTATAAGGAAACTCAAAATAATGATGACAGGGAGAAGTATTTTGCAAAGCAGAAGGAGGCTAAAAAGGTTATCAGAGCAGCAAAGGCACAAAC
>WWET01000172.1:207127-239594 GCA_011038615.1 Limnodynastes dumerilii | reverse complement strand
GAAAATAAAATAGAAATGTCAAGATCTTTTGAAATAGAATAAATAAGAATAAATGTGGTATGTAACCCTTACTGGACAATTAACAAATGGGACTGATCATATATATATAAATGGATTATCCTCAAACAAATATGAAAATAGAAATGTCAAGATCTTTTGAAATAGAATAAATAAGAATAAATGTGGTATGTAACCCTTACTGGACAATTAACAAAATAACTGGGACTGATGGCGCATAAGCAATAAATACACAGAATAAAACTATATTATGAAATATAGAACTCTGAAGCCATGACAGGCACATGCCTGGATTTTTAATGTCCTGTATATAGCAACACCCATATAAAATAATATGCCCCTGACCCTAGTATACTTAATATTAATGGATCAGATCCAGAACTCCAATTTTTAAAGCCATCAGACCCCTAAAATAAAGATTTGAAGGGATCCGCAAACTCAGTGCTGCAGTGTTATTATAATTTTTTTAACTCAGTTTTATTAAATAGCAAGAACAGAATATATACATGTGACATACAGTTGTATTACATGGGTTTAAATACAGGTGAAATACAATGTACATCAAGTGCAAATGTAGTATCAAATTATAAACATCAAGTAAGGAATATTGTGTTTTCCTTTTTTTTTTTTTTACAATCTTTTAAATTTGATATCTATTAAAGCAAAACCTGAACATTTTGTACAGAGTCACAGGCAGTTAGATGTACCAAATAATAGGTGCAATGTACCATTGTCAGCTGTTGTATTTTAACTAAATAAATAGTTAAGGCACAATGGGCCGGATCCAGAACTACGTCCGTCTTCCATAGACGGACGTAGTTCAATAAACAGTAGCTACTGCGCATGCATCGTTTCGATACATAGATTGCGTATATGCGGTCTTTTAGACCGCATATACGCAATCTACGTGTTTATTTGTAATAAATATACTTCATTTATTGTAATAAAACTATCTGATACTAGCTCTAAAAACAATGATTAAAGGGATTCATGAAAATAAAATCACGCTGGTATCACAATGTCCAATAGAAATAAAGAAATAAAAACCCTTAAAATGAGTTATAGGTGATAAAACCACATTCATTTAATGTCCTTAAAAAGCCATATAATGATCTAAGCAGACCCTTTTTTTGGCTACTATTATTCTTCAGAGTCTCAAAAGTCCTTGATGTGATTCACCTTTAAGAAGTCACCTCTTGTGTCATAGGGCCTGATCCAGACCCACGCTCGGCCATGTTTTTACGCTTTACGTAAGCGTAAAAACGGCCATTTGTACTCACAGCGCATGCATGGGGCAGTTGTTATGCAACGAAATTCTGAGCGTATGGGGCTTGAGCGTACCAGCCTCGTAACAACGCTCGAGGGGGCGTGTCTGCCATACGAAATCTGTAACTACGCACCGAGGGCGGGGTGAGGCATTTAAATCGTACACTATGGGCGTGCTAAGCGTCGTAACTAAGCAAGGAGCTTACGGACGCCCGCGGTTACGCACAGAAAAGTTAGGGTAGGGTTTGCTCGGCGTAAGATGGCAAAACTAAGTACGAACAAGGGGAGTGCCTAGGGGAGGGCATCAAAGGTACGCTGGCGTAAGTACGATACGCACAAGAGGGTTTCATGAGCATAGATCTTGATCAGGCCCATAGTGTCCTCATAGAGAATTGGGAAAAAACATCAGTATAATGTAAAACACAATTTAATAATCACATTTCATAAGACTGAGATAAAACAACAGTCAACCAGGGAGTCTTGAAACACGTAAGCAAGTACAGAGAGGATCCGCTGTCTCTAAGGTCTGCTGCACCTACCTACAACTCTGCATCATCCAACTGGTTTTGATTAGCTGTTGGTCGGACTAACTATATATATATATATATATATGATCCCCGCAGTGCGTATAGTTAGACTATTGTTTGTTTTGTATGCCTTTTTTTCACTTACGTTTTTCTGGTTAATTGTTTACAATGAAGATGCAGAAAGAATTGACAAGATTATTTGTTGATTTCTGACTTTACAATGCAAAAATGTCAGTATGGTTGCATGGAATTTTATTTTCACTGTATATATTTTTTCATTTGAACACCGTTTTAAGAGTATTTTGCTTGACTTTGTACAAAATAGATATTACGCAAGCTGAGCAAAGTAGTTGGTTGGCACCAGGATCTACGGATCAGGTACAGTTCTTATGTCAACTTAAACTATCCATGTCTGCATTAAACCAAATCTGTCCAACAAACATACTGTATAAGGCATAAAATAAAGAGGCTGTTTCCATGTGAATAGCCTGCCAAATATCTTTTCATTTGATATGAATATAGCTGCTGTGGTATCTGGTATTTGACTTTTTTTCCCCTAAAAGGTTTATCAAATCTTCCAACAGAAACCCCAGGAGGTTGTTCTGTCTGAATACACAGCGGTAATTAATGCGTGTCTTCTAAAGAGCCAAAATCTCATTTTTAGAACTTCAAAGACGACATGATACCTTTGACTGTGAGGTGTCTACATCTGAATGTGTAATGTTTGATGAAAGAGGATTATCTTTCTGCCCTTGAACCCACATACTGGGAAGATTTCCCTGACATGAACGCTGCAATGTTCTATCAGCTTGCTCCAGATTTCTGCTATGAAAGTTTGAGGCAGTAAATTGACATTAATTAGATTACTACAGAATATTTTACAGTTATTTATGAATATTGTGCATTCAGTGATTCTATCTCCAAACAGATTACTATCTCTATCTATCATTGCAGTCCAGCATTTTGTTTTTTTAGGCAGACTGTAACCTGCAGAACTTACAATCTATTGTCTGGAAGCAGTGGGCTGGATCCAGACTTAAGTAAGTGCTTGAAAGAGTTACTCCTGGAGTAAACCATGTTGATTGCAGGGGAGTCATATTTCATCTGTTGCAAACAGTATTAGAGTTGAGAGGTTTTGTTTCCTATCCCAAGTCTAAATAACAGTATGATAGTAAACCTGGTCACTATATGTGTGCAGAAAGCAATTCAAAGATATATCCCTGCATGCAAAGAATACAATTAACTTGACTCCCCCTGCAATCAACATGGTTTAGCCCAGGAGTAACTAATTTCAAGCACTTACTTAGGTCTTGATCCAGCCCAGTGTAAGCAAGAAATCTTATTGAGAGCATAAAGCTGGCCATACACTAGAACGATTATCGGTCCCAGCAGGGGGTATGCTGATAAACAGGATGATTTTCCGCTAGGGAAATGTCCTGTTATCGGCACCATACACCTCCTCTGCTGGGACCGATAATCCTACCAGAAGGGGGGAGGGGGGAGGCAGCGCTCTCTATGGTGCTGCTGCAGACAAGAATCAGCCAAAGCAGCGCATCACACAGCGCGGATTTGGCAGATCCCTGTCTGTACTTCTCCCTGCAATAGCTGCTGCTGCTGCATATCTATGTACTATGCAGTTGAAGGTGTAATTCAAAGCTGACAGAGCAGCTTTGTACATAGATATGGAGCAGCGTCTATTGCAGGGATAGGGAGCCATTCAGCTTGCTGATTGGCTCCCTTAAAATATCAGAAGCTTGATCCCGATATTTATTAAACTTTTCAAAAGACCAAATAATCATACCAGAGCGTTTTTGGTGCGTTTATTTGGCGTTTGAAAAATCGATCTTGGCCATACACTACAGCAATCATTTGCCCGATCACCCAATAATCGCTCTAGTGTATGGCCAATATCAGTCTGAACTCCCAGTATGTCCATTAGCAGAGTGGTTTCACAACTCCTGCTGTGTCACAGGTTGCCTATACCACCTCCTAAGAAAGCACACAGTTGTGGCCAAATTGCATAGTGCCAGCTCTGTAATGGGGTGATGCTTGCTGTCTTGGGGTCAGTAGATGTCCTAGTAGACAGGTGAATAGAGGTCACTTTCTGTACATGCTGAATGCTTTTCAATCTACTTTTATCAGATTCAGTCATTACAACACAGAATTACTTTGCTTAAGATTCTAAAAATGTATAGGCATGGCCCTATTATCTACCTATAATTTTGTTGAATGTTCTATACAATAGAAACATAGAAAGTGACGGCAAATAAGAGCCACATCTCTCAACCAGTCTGCCCAGTTGTTTATATAAAACTATACTGACCCTAGACCCTATTTAACCTTAATTCTGTTTGAGATTTAGGATATCCTTATATTTATCCCAAGCATGTTTAAATTGTTCTACTGTGTTAGGCTCAACCACCTCAGATGGGAGAATATTCCACTTATCTATCACCCTTTCAGTGAAGTAATTTTTCCACACATTTCCTCTGAATCTACCGTCCTCCAGTTTATATTCATGCCCTTGTCTTCCCGTTGGCAATAAACCTTGCATAAAGTCACAATGAACCATCATAATCGTGTTGTCTTTAATGTAGATTGGTTACAGTGGTGTACTTCCATAGAGGCCTATGGGTGCCGCTAGCTGATATGCTGCCATGGGGCGATGGCCATGCCCGTAGACAAGGGAGGACAATGGGAACGCCTTCTGAAAAGCCTTGGCATCTATCTGTAGTCCTCAGTGATTTGAAACCATGATACTTTACCTTGTATTTACATCTCCCAGGTTTAAACAATAAACAATGAGAGCTGCTGCTGACAAACCTATGCAATGAACAAATTTCTGTCATGCCATCATGCCATGAACATGGGGTCATGACAAACACTTTACAAACCACCAAGGAGAGCATTAGAAATTTTATTACCCTGACATTCAGGAGACTATCACCGACGGACAGAACACTGTGCAAATAATGGGTTTCACAGCAAGGGAGTCTGTGACGTTTTCCTAGTCTAGAGCTTAGTGGAAGCAATTTCTCACAAAGCGTTCTGCATATCATCCTGTTTCTGAAGGCCTCTTAGCACCTGCTATTAAGTCACAAAGAGAATATTAGCTCCCGAAATCTGCTTAAATAAAACTCAGAGGAACACAGTGGGGGCGTCAGACAAAAGGACTGCATTGCTGCCTCCTCCATTAAAGAAAACTAACTTTTGCAATGTGGATGCTGGTGCTCCAACAATCCTAAAACACATTGGTTAAGTTAATTTACTACTTACACAAATGGAGGCTGATCCAGAGATACGGCCGCCGCACTAGTTACGGCGTACGTATGCGTAAGAACGGCATTTCTGCCGTTCTACGCATGTGCCGGGCAGATGTTGCCTGGCGTAGTTAGGGAAACCCGATCCTGAGGATTGGGCATCCCTAACTATTGCGTAGTTACGGTGAGGGGGGCGTTCCTTGCCGTAACTACGCAACCCTTACGGAAGGAAGGCGGGGGAAGGTAAGTAAATGAGGGAGAAAGGGCGGGTTTGGGCAGTTAAGATCCTGTGGCCGGCGTAATTACCTACTGGTACGCCGGTTGAAGTTAAGGTAGCCCTCAGCTGGCGTAACAATGGGTACTTACGCCGGCCACAAGGGGAGTGTCGGGGGAGTGCTCCAGAGCTACGCTGGCTGTACTTACGGCCNNNGGCCCGCGGAGCTCTGGATCAGCCCCATGGACCCTAGAATTGGAGCTTGTAAGGTAATATAATGTGGAAACGCTGGTAAGGCACATAAATATAACCACCGGAAGGATAACCAGAGCAGTACAATTATATAAAATATAAATGTAATATAAAGTTAATATAAATATAAATAAAATGATTCAATATTTAACAAAAAAAAACCTATATCATTCTTCAGTATCAGGCAATCATTGGGGACAGTTAAGAAAAAAGGTGAAGAATGGTAATGGTGGCTATGAGATGACTCCTCCAGTGTTTATAGTAGTCAGGGTAGACCTCTTCTACCACAATCTAAGATTGATGTTCCAATGTTTTATGCATTAATCGTACCCCACATCCTTTAGAAAGTAAGGTCTTTGGGGTAGGTCTATCTTTACCTCTGTTCCATGTTAATATTGGTATTTCCTCAATGTGCAGTACTATTGCCATTAGAATTCTATAAAAAATTGTAATATGGCTATGCTACATAAATAAATAGGCACAATAAGCAAGTGTATTGTGGTTTTTAAACATCACTGCATAAGATTATATAAAACTGTGTGTGTTATTATCCAAGAAACAGTTCACTGCAGATCTTCCTTATACTGATAAATCTCTGCTTGACTTCAACTTTATGAATCACTTGTGTAAATGTTATACAACTGTTGGACATTAAAATCTTTGGCATACATGGCTAGAAGTATGTGCTATATATGCTTTCTATAGCACTGACCATCCCCACACGTAATTGATCACGCCACACATCACGCCCAATCCAATGGGCCCTTAATAATTTAGCCCCAGGTACCACAAGAACCTTAATCTGACCATGCCACGAAGGCGATCCAACTGCAGGAAGAGGAATCATCTGGAAGAAGGTACGACCCTTTTATACTGTACACTACACTGTTATAATGACACTGACATTGTTTGACATTGATAAATTAAACAATCTGAAAAATGTGATCAAACTATGTCTTGTACTTAACAATGATCAGGCATGATCGTTGCACAATGCTCACTTATACAATACCATTCCTAACATTCACTTAACATGTGATTAAGATGATATTGGTAGAAAAAGCTGTATTATGTACTCAGCTTTATCCAGTATACTTCATGTGACAAATAAGGAATAAAAAAAATAATGCTCAGTTGGAAATTATCATAATTTTGTCGTATCTTCTTATTATTGTCCTTGCAATGCTTACTACCTCTGCCATGAAGCGGTTAAGATTATCTTTACTGATTGATGTCACTCACTGGACCAGACATTGAGCCTCTTCGTAATAGTTGGTTAAGTTCCACTATTCTGATCTTTTCATTTACTAGAATAGCTGTTCATGTTCTTATTCTAATTCTTAAAGATTCTTTATGTATGGACAATAGTATTTTTGCACAGGACTTGGAAGGATTAAATTGATGAGGACAATTTAAAGAAAAAGAAAGTGTAATTAAGTCTAGAAAGGTCAAATCGTCCTGCAGAATGACAGCAATGGAATTATTATCCGTGAGAATGATGAACAGACTCATTGCCTCGAAGGAGAGCAAGATATTTAAACAAAAAAAAATGTCCTGCACACAAAACTGTTTATTGCAGAGATTAATAACATTTAACCCGAGATATCAAAGACTTTGATATATGTTTGAAAAGGATGGCAGCAATTTCTTCTTTGGCATCTAAAAAAGAAGAAAGATTTTAAAGACGAATTTTCAGTTAATCCAGAATTGAAATGAATGGTGATGAGAGTAAGATTAGCAGGGCACTTGTAATTAACACCACTCTGGCAAGCCAAATTGGAGGGAAGGTAGAATACAAGACCAATTACCTCTGTCTCCAACACGTGCGCTTGTTAAAAATTGAAAAAAAAGAAGAATATACTGCACCCCAGAAATGTGTTAATTTGAATAATTAATCTTCATGTTCATGTTTGCCAAAACTCGTTAGATGTTAACCCCTTGCTTTAAAACAAACATCCTTAACTCAGATGACATCAATACCAAATGTTTTTCAAATCTTCATGAAATAACACAGTAAGCAGCACATATAGTAAATTTTAATCGAGTTTTATGCATATATTTTGGATCTGGGAAATATACTCTTTGGGGAGGGATGTAAAGAGATCCTTTAGATTGGTTTCTCTAAAGCAAGGATTCCCAAAATGAGTTCTCAGAGAGTACGAACAGTGCATATTTACCAAGCTTGAACGGTCTGTCTTTGGAGAATGTCAAGCAGATTCTTCTGAAGTTTAGAGATCTCAATTGGCTTGTGTTTCATGGGGATGTAGCTACCAGTCCAGCCGGCCCTATTGCGACAGTGATACAGGACCTGGTTCACAGACCCGGGTGAGTTAGGTGTGGACAGATCCGCATCTAACTCACCCATCCTGTCCCTATTCCCCCCCTCCCTTTATAGGTACCTTGTCCGCACGGACGTTGCCTCTCCCTGCCTTTAAAGACCGCATGTACGCAATCTATGTAATGAAACACTACGTAGATAGCGTAAAAAAGTTACTACGCATGTGTAGTCTCTCGCCATGGATATCTAAGCAAGTAAGTATATAAAAAAATCATTGTTGTGAATCCAGTCCTTAATTTCAAGCTCCTTCTTAAATCCAGCCCTATGTTCTTAAATATGTTAATCTTAAAAAAACATAAGTCAAATGCACCGTTTATCACCAATTGCTTTGAATTATTCTCTGTCCCGGTGCATCTCTATTCCTGTACTAAAGACCATTTATGGAGCTTTGTCTGGCTAAATCCCAACCTTTTCCCCAGGCCCGTCATCTGATCTGTCTGCATGGAGAGCACTTGAGGAGTGCTATATTTTAGTACCTATTGAGACACAGTCCCAGTGACATCATTTAGAAAAGCAGCGTTTCTCATAAGATGAATCATTATTGGAGAGGAGGGTGGACTCAGTCCATTAGATGCAGCTCCCAAACAAAAAGCAAAGATTACGTCAAGGTGCCTGAATGCAGCCCTCCTTTTCTTTCTTAAGATAAAGGACTCTATTGATGTAATGCTCCTTACAAAAGGGAGTCTTGTCAGCAAGAACAATGAGAAAATACTTTAAAAGGCTAGCTTGGTTGTACAGTCCTTTGAAGTTGAGGTTAAAAAAAATTGTATCCATTGATGCAAATCTTCCGGATTTCATCATTTTTGTGGATATTTTTCTCCTTCTCCCCCTGAAGTCGGAATTTTCCTTCAGCCTTCTCAATCACACCCACTCCAATAGCATGATATCAAATCTTAACTTTACTTTAACATTAACCTTTGACCTAACCACTGAATCTCCCACTGAAACTTCCCATAAAACACAGGTCTCTTTCTGATGAGCCGTTTTATAGGGTATAGCCGAATAAATCTCGGTAGCTGGACATTTACAAGTTTGGATGAACTTTAAAAATAAAAAAAGTTCCTTTCTGTGTGATTGTGGAAGATAGATTGTCTTTATTCTTTCACAAAAACACAGTATAATAAAAAAGAAAAGGAATAAAGTCACATTGTGGCACAGAATAAAAACTTTTGAAAAACAACAAAAAAATGAGTTGAAATGGTTTCTTTTCAGATTAAATTATGTCATGAGCCATGACCTTGGAAAGCTTAATGTGAAAATATTGTTAATGAGCTTTTAAATGCTTCCTGGATATTCTGTGCTCAGTAGGAATGTATTATAGGGACTATAAAATGTAATGGATGTGTCCAAGATTACGGCATAGGTCTAACTTAAATAAATGTAGACAATTTACTTCCAGACTTGTCTGGCAAGTATACTAGAAGTCAAGTCTAACTCAATTGATGAGGATCACCACATTTTCTAGTGTACGTGTAATATTTGCACCATAAACACATTTTCCAGTACTGTTGAAGTGACAAATACTATTATCAAAACCTGGATCTCCGTCTGGCCAGATTCCTTGGAAAGCAAAGTATCTTCCTGTACCTTTACCTTGTATATGCAGTGGCTCTAATATTATACCCCCCTCCACCCAGATGGCACCAACTCCAAGACCTTCCCCCTCATAATGGCCCGGATCCTGACCTACGCATGCCTTACGAGCGTGCAAGGGTCAGTACGGACTATATAGTAGCGGGGAGTGCTCATCCCCTGAGCGCCCCGCTCAAGGTAGTAAATCTGGACACTTACGTGCCCAGATTCCTACCTTAAAAATTACGACCAGGTCTGTGGCGTTACGGCCGCATAGCTGGTCGTAATAGGGCTTCCCCCGCCCCATCCCCTTTTTACATGTCTATCTCTGCCTCAGATAGGACCGTCGTAAAAGAGGGGACAGCCCCTTTAACGTACCATATCGCATACGTTATATACGTAACGTGGTGCTATGCCATATGGTATTTTGACATTTGATATTTCTCGTTGTGTTGGTGGGCTTTCTGCCATTTTATGTTGGATGTTCTCTAAAACTAAATTTTTTCAAAAACAAGGCTATCATCAGTTCCACTAACCAATAAGCCATGTTACTTGACATTTATAACTTTCTTCCTTTTTTAACCTAACAATAATCTTGCTGCAAAAACTGTACTTTATATTCTACTAGCAGAAGTTCCCGGTGTTGCCCGGGTTTAAATCTTCAAGTTATTAATTTAATGAGGTGGATGCCTTCTAGAAGGTTCTACAGAGTTCTATTCATTTCCACAACCTTCTAGAAAGTTCAACAGAGTTCTATTCATTCTTTTCGACTAAACTTGGGGTTAAATGTCATTGGGACTGTCACCAATCAACTTAGCGACCCCGAAAACATTTTGGACATTTTATTTTTCACCCCTTCTCACCCCTCATGCTGACTTGGACTTAAACGGCATCGGGAGTGTCACTATTCATCTCAGCGCCCCGAAAACTATGGATTTGACACTAATATCGGTTGTTTTTCGATTATTTTTACATGTCGCCCCCTTCCCACCCCCACCACTAGGGGTGCTAGGGATGTCTTACTCCCACAGTATTTTTTCCAGATTGTAAGTCATATGTGTACCAAGTTTGGTGTAAATAAATTGTTCCTGGCATTTGAGAGTGATGCTGGAACATACACACACATACATTCATTTTTATATATAAAGATTAATCCTTTGACTATTGTGTTTATCTTACTAAGTCTCCCTCTAAATAAATTCCCCCCTCCACATCTACTTTCAATGCAGCTGCTAAAATTATTCTCCCCAGTAAATGTCCTGCTTTACCAGGCCAGCCTCTACATTGATTGCCTGCACTTTACCAAATTCAGCATAACATACTTACCAAGCAATTACCCTAACTGGACCAACATTTATCCCTTGTCATCCCTAGTCATTACTTGTCTCCCAGCTTAAGTCTGCTCATTTCTTCCATTCCTGGGGAAAGAATTATCTTTGGTTGCAACCAAGTCTGGCTTCCAAGCTTACACAGTTTCTCTGCTTGTTGTTATGTATAAAAAGTTGTGGTATATGCCATCAATTTATTATTAAAATGACTCTGCAGCAAAAAACAAAAAAAAAAACTAGAGACAGATGAACATCACAAGCTACTTCCACTGACTTGAGACGAGCTGGTTACGCTCTTAATTAGTGCTGCTGTCATCAAGTAATCTTTGGCAGATGGAGTACAGTAGAGGGAATGTTATTGATTTGGTGGACTTGGGAATACAACTGTCTAATGAACAGTTGTGGTTATTCAGTGTACAATTTGCTTTTCCCAAGAGTGGGACATTTTGTTTCCTTAATTTCACAGATTATCAGCTTTCTTACAACTCCCTGTGTTATTACTCATCAGAAAGAAGAGTAGGCTGGTAGTGAAGTCAGGAAAGCATGCATATACTCCAATTAAAGCACAGTGGTGTCCCACAGAGGTTATTACTGCTAGAACTGATTGGTAGCTGCTTGCTGCATCCGAGTTCTCCTAATGCCAGTGCTTTTTTTCTTCTGTTAATTAAACAAAGAAATATATAAAGCATGTAAGACTATTACATGCTTATAGTTCCATGCAGTTTAAATGGCATCTCTAATGGCTTTAATGCAACCCTTTCTTATCCAGTCCTGGTAACCTAGCAAATAGTAATAATAAAAGTAATGTCTCCAATAAGCCAATTTGTAGAGAAATCAAACGGTAACAATAGACTTAGGGCCTTATCCACACTAGGGGCCAGATTTACTAAGCTGCGGGTTTGGAAAAGTGGAGATGTTGCCAATAGCAACCAATAAAATTTTATCTGACATTCTCCAGTATGTTATAGGAAAGTGAGAGCTAGAAGCTGATTGGTAGCTATGGGCAACATCTCAACTTTTCCAAACCTGCAGCTTAGTAAATTTGGCTTTAGAACTAGGATGAATGCATACCTTCACAGTGCTCAGGTCAAGAACTAAAGCAAATACAGCATGTCAGACTGTAACCGCCTGGGGTTTGGTAAAGGAGAACAAACAATAAGGAGGGGTTCCTCTAAATCAGCCCAATTCACACACAAATATTGGCGTAAACACGTTAATGGCCGATTATTTGCAGACACAGTTCTTGTCTATGTCCAGGAAGCTGCTGTTGGCCAAAATTCTGCAGCTCTGTGAGAGCCTGGAAATAACATATAACCTTGCATTTGCTATATTCTATTTGTTGGGTATGCATTGTGTTGCCTGTTGGTTTAAAAGAAAAAGCTAATCATAATAATTACAGTTGTGAACTAAATTGGTTTTAGATTATATAGACTATAATACTAGTACATTTACTGGTACTGGTATAATACTAGTACATTAGCTGGTCAGTATCTTGGTGCAGTAAGCTGTATCCCTGCATGCAAAGAATACAATTAACTTGACTCCCCTTGAAATTAACATGGTTTTTCCCAGGAGCAACCTTTCTCTCTTAATTACAAGCTCCTTCTTAAGTCTGGATCCAGTGCATGTAAACAACTCTGCACTTGCGTTTGGAACCTTGGGAAAGAGAATGAATCTGGGCATGTACGGTAACTGTATTGTGTTTGACTGTTATTCGTCTGTAAGCTAACTGCTATCATTTCATACACTTGTATTCGTATCTAAAGTACTGTTAAACCTCCCAATATTTTCATGTCTACAACTGTTGGATAAAATATTGTAATATCCACATATGCTATAGTTGATATTCCAATAACCCTAAACCCAACCATAAACCTAATCCCAACCTTCAAGTTATCCCTAAACCTAGGACCGGATTCAGACCCCCACACGTTCTCCGTATGTGCGGGGGTCTGTAATTACGCGAGCGAGAGGGGAGTGCACACCCCCTGTCACTCCTCTCTCGTGTGGGGCCTTTATGGCAGCTTACGCTGCCATAAGCCTGCCTTAAATGTAGCATGCGGATCAGCAGTCCATACGACCACTGATCCGCTACAGTGTGGGAGCTCCCTCGGAAATGGGCTCGGACGGAACAAAGTTCTGTCCGATTGTTTATACGCTAGGGTTACTATAGTAACTCTAGCGTAACATCTGGAGGGCGCATGCGCCCTCCTGTGAAGTCAGGTCACTTAAGCACATTGGGCCTGATCCAGAACAACGCTTCGGAGCGAATTTACGCGTGGCGGACACGTAAATTCACCCTTTGTTAAGTACTCCGCATGCGCACCATAGAAAATACGCTCCGTAACGTAGCGTAATTGTGAACATATGGGTCATTCAAGTATTTGTCACGTAAATACTTACGTGTGGGCGTGCCAATTTTACGTGTGTCCAAAATACGTCTGAAATACGTGAAGTAGGCGGGGGGTGGTATGCTTAGCTGCGTAAATTTCGTCTAGCCCATACGTACGTGTGCGTATGACTGTGGTTACGTTGGAAAAAGTTAAGGTAGGGTTTGGAAAGCGTATCTTGACAAAATACATACGTTCAAGGGGTGTGCCGAGGGGAGTGTAACGAATTTCCGCTCAGGAAAATACGCTACGCGAATAAACGTACAGCAAACGTAGTTCTGGATGTACCCCATTGCGTGTGTAAGTGACCTAACGTTACTAAATCAGAATCCGGTCCGTAATCCTTAACCTAACTGTAAAAACAACACTGATACTAACAAGGAAAAACTTTTACCCTAACAAATGTGACAAATGACTTACCCAAGTGGCAATATCAGCAGCAGAAAATGAGCAGGAACTGAGGCAAGGTAAATTTCTATGTAGAAGGGATATGATGATCATATGGTACTATTTTTTACATCCCAGGAGCAACCTTTCTCTCTTAATTACAAGCTCCTTCTTAAGTCTGGATCCAGTGCATGTAAACAACTCTGCACTTGCGTTTGGAACCTTGGGAAAGAGAATGAATCTGGGCATGTACGGTAACTGTATTGTGTTTGACTGTTATTCGTCTGTAAGCTAACTGCTATCATTTCATACACTTGTATTCGTATCTAAAGTACTGTTAAACCTCCCAATATTTTCATGTCTACAACTGTTGGATAAAATATTGTAATATCCACATATACTATAGTTGATATTACAATAACCCTAAACCCAACCATAAACCTAATCCCAACCTTCAAGTTATCGCTAAACCTAGGACCGGATTCAGACCCCCGCACGTTCTCCGTGTGTGCGGGGGTCTGTAATTACGCGAGCGAGAGGGGAGTGCACACCCCCTGTCACTCCTCTCTCGCGTGTGGGCTTTATGGCAGCCTACGCTGCCATAAGCCTGCCTTAAATGTAGCATGCGGATCAGCGGTCCATACGACCACTGATCCGCAACAGTGTGGGAGCTCCCTCGGAAATGGGCTCGGACGGAACAAATTTCTGTCCGATTGTTTATACGCTAGGGTTACTATAGTAACTCTAGCGTAACATCTGGAGGGCGCATGCGCCCTCCTGTGAAGTCGGGTCACTTAAGCACATTGGGCCTGATCCAGAACAACACTTTACGCGTGGCGGACACGTAAATTCGCCCTTTGGTAAGTACTGCGCATGCGGACCATAGAAAATACGCTCCGTAAGGTAGCGTAATTGTGAACGTATGGGCCATTCACGTATTTGTCACGTAAATACTTACGTGTGGGCGTGCCAATTTTACGTGTGTCCAAAATACATCTGAAATACGTGAAGTAGGCAGGGGTGGTATGCTTAGCTGTGTAAATTCGTCTAGCCCATACGTACATGTGCGTTTGACTGCGGTTACGTTGGAAAAAGTTAAGGTAGGGTTTGGAAAGCGTATCTTGACAAAATACATACTTTCAAGGGGTGTGTCTAGGGGAGTGTAACGAATTTACGCTCAGGAAAATACGCTACACGAATAAACGTACAGCAAACGTAGTTCTGGATCTACCTCATTGCGTGTGTAAGTGACCTAACGTTACTAAATCAGAATCCGGTCCGTAATCCTTAACCTAACTGTAAAAACAACACTGATACTAACAAGGAAAAACTTTTACCCTAACAAATGTGACAAATGACTTACCCAAGTGGCAATATCAGCAGCAGAAAATGAGCAGGAACTGAGGCAAGGTAAATTTCTATGTAGAAGGGATATGATGATCATATGGTACTATTTTTTACAAACTTGTCTACTTTTTGTTGAGTCAGAAAATGAAACAGTCTACCTTATAGTGTTAGATGGTCTAAAAGACGAGTGTGATTGATCCTTCTTTCCATTCTATTTTCTATATTAAGCTTCCATTTATGAAGTCCATACTTGGTACACAGCCCAGCAGGCTTGATGACCTTTATTTGCTAAATATCTAATCTTTTTTTTTAATTATTGCTGTATTGCTGTAATGTGTAGCGATCACTAGCGGAAGCTAAAATGGAGTCTTTAGCTTCCTAATTAATAAGTTGGTACCAGATCCAGAGAAAGTTACACCTGGATAAAACCATGTGGAATTTCAGGGGGAGCCAAATGAATTTGATTCTGTGCATGCAGGATAATACTTTGCTTTTGATTATTACACACACACACACACACACACACAAACACACACCCTGTCCAGCTTTACTTTTACATTGTGTTTAAAGTTGGTCAAGGAAACATCCCCTCACAACGCTAATACTGTTTGCATCAGAAGGAATTTTTCTCCCTTGCAAAACAACATGGTTTTTCCCAGGTGTCAATTTCCATCCGTTTTACTCTTATTTTCAGTGTGTGGATCCATACTTGGTGTCTTGTGACTCTTCATTTTGTATAGATAAAATTATTTTCCTTTTCAGTATAGTCACCTTTAAGCTAAGGGTTAACAGTGTCATCAGTCATGTGTGATTCACTTTGATTTTCACTGGCAATCATTCGTTGGATACTGGGTATAAGCATGCCTACAAAGGAAGACTTTATGCCTGTCTCTTTCCTAAAGTTGTAATTATATAGCCCCCTTTTAGGGTGAAATTTGAGTGCTGCAGTGTTGGAAATTGTCAAGGCTGAGGCCTGTTTAATCTGAGTTCTCCTCGGGCACCTCTTTGAAAATTGTTCACCAATCAAGTATCTGTCTCTGTTGCTGTTGCTTCCCAGGACTCATATTAAATAACGATGAAATGAAGTAAGAAAACTTTCTGGAAACTATTTTTTTCAAAGTTTCTGTCAAAATGCAGCTAAGTATAAAGACAGATTTCAAATACTTCTTATTGAATAACTAAGGACGTTCAGACACAGTATAAAGCAGTTATCCAGGCACTGTCATGATGGAATAATGACACGGCCCCAGGGGGTCATTTCAAGGTAAACTATACTATTTTTCCGTTTCTAAACCACGGTTGAAATAAAATCCTGTGATCTTGTTTCACTGAGAAGCTGCATAATCTAACTTATGTGGCAGTCAGCCGGGGGGGAACTGGGTCAGCCATGACTGGGACAGAAGTGAACTCAGGACAAAGTTTTTAATACTAGGGGTTATAACATTAGTGAGATTTAAACATTGTAATGTAATATGTACTATTAAATATGGTTATTAAAAAGAAAAATTTATAACAGTAATAATGCCATTGCATTTCCAGATACATGGCACTTACTGTATGCCTGGAATAAAGGAGTCATGTAAAATGTATTGCTTTCTCTTTTTTCTGTACAGTGCATTTCCAGTGTAGGAAATGTCTGTTTGCAAATGCATTCTCTTACCAATTGGGGATCACTCTCCAGAGATAAAAGCTCATTATATACTGTATGTCTTATAACAAGATTTACCAATGTCAGCCACTGAACAGAAATGACATAGTAGACAGGATTGTCTGTGATCGTGCTGATCCTGATATAATTAACTTTGGTTTTTAATAATACCCTTGGTGGACAGTGTGGACTACGTACAATGATCATGACATCATGGCATTGGGCCACCATAATGTAGTGTCATACCAAGTATGAAGAGAGCCGCTAGGGCATTGGTCCACCATAATGTGGTGTCATGCCAAGTATGAAGAGAGCCGCTAGGGCATTGGGCCACCATAGTGTGGTGTTTGCCAAGTATGAATAAAGCCGCTGGGGCATTGGGCCACCATAATGTGGTATCATGCCAAGTATGAAGAGAGCCGCTGGGGCATTGGGTCACCATAAGGGAGCTCAAACATTTGTAGAGAAAAGGGAGAAGGCTGGAGAGAAAGACAGAGTAGTAAGGAGAGAGAGAGAGAGAGAGACAAAGCATAGAAAGAAAGAGAGGAGAGAGAAGAGAAGAGAGGGGAGAAGGAGAGGAGAGAGACTGCGGAGAGAAAGAGAGAGGAGAGTGAGACAGAGACAGAGCGAAGAAAGAAAGAGAGAGGAGAGAGAGATAGAGAGAGAGAGTGTACAAAGAAAGAGAGGAGAGAGAGAGGTAAAAATACGACGCCTTCGCCGGCAATTGAGAGATAAAAAATAGAGCCGCTGGGGCATTGGGCCACCATAATGTGGTATCATGCCAAGTATGAATAGAGCCGCTGGGGCATTGGGTCACCATAAGGGAGCTCAAACATTTGTAGAGAAAAGGGAGAAGGCTAGAGAGAAAGACAGAGTAGCAAGGAGAGAGAGAGAGACAAAGCATAGAAAGAGAGGAGAGAGAAGAGAGAGGAGAGTGAGACAGAGAGAGAGCGTAGAAAGAAAGAGAGAGGAGATAGAGAGAGAGTGTAGAAAGAAAGAGAGGAGAGAGAAAGAGAGAGGGGAGAGAGAGAGAGAGAAAGCGTAGAAAGAAAGAGAGGAGAGAGAAGAGAGAGAAGAGAGGCACAGGAGAGAGAGCGTAGAGAGAGAAAGAGATTAGAGAAAGGAGAGAGAAAGAGAGGAGAGAGAGAGAGAGAGAGAGAGAGAGAAAAAAAATATGAAGAGAACAAATATTTTCTCAGTATTTTCCCCTGCATATCTGATGTATTTGTAAATATACAGGATTTCCATTATCAAGCGGTATTTCAATAGAACTAATAGCACAACAGAAATACATTATGCTGTTATGGAGCTAATGACTTGCAAAAATAAATGTATTCTACATGGGCTGTTGATCCTTCCTAAAAATAAAAGACTTCCTCTGGTTTTTTTCAGTGACTCAGATGCTAGCGCTGCCAACACAGTCAATGAACAATTTGTTATATAAGGGACATTGAAAAGAAAAGTCAGTGAAAAAGTCTCTTACCCGTTAACTTCATAGAGATCTTTGGTGTTTGGAAATGGCGCTACGCACTCACACACACACACACTATATATATATATACATACATACACACACACACACACATCAGTACTACTAAGATAACACAAGGGGGGGATTGAAGGCATTGAGATAAAAAATCCACGCTTGATTTTGTAGGGTGGATTAGCATAATACAGCTGTCGTCTTTCATTTGTCAGGGTCTACAGTATTTGCACTCGTGGGGAATACAAACTGTGTGAAAGATTAGGAGTTGCTGCTGCTGTAATAGAAGGAATGGCTAAGCATGGCTATGCATTTAATGGAATTTAACAATTATCATGTATTAATAAAGCCTATATTGTGTTCTTGTCCCAACAATGTACTATGGCCTATCATATGGTATTACTGAGTAAAACTGTTCACGTTTCTTATATACTAAATATATTATTACTTTGTCCTAGGTCCCCTGAAGACCTTTACTTGACATTCAACTCCCCATTCAGTCCTTGCACAGTATGGTCATCATCCATGCTGATGCACTATGCCATTCGCTCTGCATATATGTGGATGGATGTTGTTCTGTGCATGTATAGCATTGAAACAGATAAGGAGGCTGCTCCATAGCCTGGTCAGTCCCAGTGCCACAGTGTCCACCTGCAATCCCTTTACTTTCTCTACCAGAATAGGACAGTGCTCAGTACTCAGAACATCTTAGTGTTGAGCACTGTCTATAAACACCCTTATGCCACTGACAATTTAGCACTATGGCTCCTCTGGGCTGGCAGGGAGAGTCTGCAAGGAGGAGCAATAACACTTTGCTGTGAATTAAACTTGGACTCTATTCCTTCCTGTCAACAGCAATGGCCCTGACGCTGACATCCTCCATGTAACTGCAAGCAATTTGCTAAATCTCTGCTCTGTTCTTTAAACTGTAACATGCTTGTACCAGTACATACACAGAGTAGGCCTCCTTGCCGTACTTTGGAGGGCAGATAAGAGCAGACCGAAGAGGTGACATAGACCGAAGGAAGTAACAGGGCACCTACTGAGAGGTTCCTGGGTAAGAGCTTAGTGACAGCATGTTAAGGATTCTAGCTGATTTTCCTCTTGAGTCCAGAGGGTGTGTTATCAACCCTGTTACATGCAACTGCTATGCGAGCAGGCATGTATCTCTCACTCACCAGCTCTGCCTCTCCCCGCTGGACGCTCCTTCACATTCGAAACGCACCATGTAAACAAAGACACGTGGAGCGCCGCCGATGCTTCGGTCTGGCGCATGCTCCACTCTCCCGGCGTCTTCCCTCATTGGACGTTTCCCCCATCCATTGGGAACGTCCTATTAGTAAATTCTTGTTCACCCACTTCACTCAGACGGCGCCGGTTATAGCATCTGAGTTATCAGCCTGTGACCTGCTCTCTCTTGCCTAGTGCCTTTGCCTTGTGCTCAGTGCCAGTGATTTTGAGTTTCCTCCATTCCTGCCAAGTTCCTCCTAGTCCTCCTACTGTGTTTCTGCCTCTCTCTCTCTCTCAGTCCTCAGTGTTCATACCATTCCCATTTTTTCACCACTCTCTCCTGAGTGCCTGTCTATGTTTCCTTGGTTGAGTGCCTGTTATGGTTGCCCTCTCTCCATCTAGTCTGTCCATGTTCCTTCCCAGTAGTCTACTACAGTCTGCGTCCCTGTTTTGTGTATAGCGTTGTGTGTCACAGGTCAGTCTCTTCTGATCCTGACTATTCCCGGTCTCTGCTCTCACTTACTTTACCTCCTTCCTTACTTTCCATCTTGGTCTTCATTCTTCTCCCGCACATTGCCTCCGAGGCCGCGACCTGCAATTGGCCTACAGCCTAGATTATCCCCTCAATTATGAGGTCTATTGAAAACCAGGCCCTAGTTAGGCTAGGCTAGGCATCTGAGATTAGGCATAGTAACCTATTTGGAATATTTTAATACAAGGATATTGTTACGGTACCCCAGGATTACCTGGACTGAGAACCGGGTTGACCATGGGTAAGAAATAGAAATGATACAGCACACCGGGATTACCCTTACAGAGGACCGGAGTGGCTGTGGGAGAGAAACAGACGAGCAATACCACCTGAGCGCAGAGCCCAAATTACGGACCTGGGGCCAGATCCAGAAAAACGCTTGTGATTGAATTTATGCGTGGCGGAGACGTAAAATCGCGTTTTGGTAAGTACTGCTCATGTGCACCATAGAAAATACGCTCAGTAACGTAGCGTAATTGTGAACGTAAGGGCCATTCACGTATGTATCACGTAAATACTTACGTGTGGGCGTGCCAATTTTACGTGAGTCCAAAATACGTCTGAAATACGTTAAGTAGGCGGGGGTTTGTAATTGTATAGTATAGTATGGGCTTGCTTAGCTGTGTAAATACGTGTTGCCCATACGTACGTGTGCGGATCACTGCGGTTATGTTGCCAAAAGTTAAGGTAGGGTTTGAAAAGTGTATCTTGACTAAATACGTACATTCAAGGGGTGTGACAAGGGGAGTGTATAGAAGGTACGCACTCTTAAATACGCTACGCAAGTAAACGTACGGCAAACTTAGTTCTGGATCTACCCCCTAGTCTTCGCTAGAGCCCCTAATGGTGGGGATAGACTGGAGCTGCAAGGAACCAGCCAGGATGCAGACCAGAAGGGTCACCCAGGAGATGAGCAGAAGGCAAGAAGGAGTAAATCAGGTAAGTGAAGACTAGAGTAGAAGAAGGGGGAGAAGGCAGATCAGAAGGTTCTGACCAGCGACGGACCACAGAGAACGGAGAACGTGACACAACGGACAGGGGTGAGACAGACCGGACAATACAGGACTAACTGAACAGGGGCGAGCACTCAAACAATCACACAAGAAGCTGGGACTCCCCGGAGGGAACAAACACATACATACAGGGAAAAAGAGGGTAATCAGGGGAGGCTGAGACACTAAGGTGGGAGAGAGAGCAAGAAGGGAACAATGGGGATAACGGGACAAGGCAGAGGATGGGACACTCAGATATCAATGGCACAGAGCACGAGGCAAAGGCACAAGGACAAGATAATAGCAGGTCATAGGCTGAATTAACAGACGCTATAACCGGCGCCAAAAGAAGACAGGAAGGGCCTTATAAACAGCCTGCTGTCCCATGATAGGACAGCCAAGGACCAGCCCCCCAAGCAGGAAACATTCCCCAGGCAACTAGGAACGCATAAGGATATGCAACAGCAGAGCGCGCGCCTAAATAAGGAAGCTGCGCCACGCGTCTGGTAACTATGACGCTGTAGCTAGGGGAGCTGTAGGCAGGGGATTCCCCTAGACGCGCGCCGTTGGAAAAGAAGGTAAGCCGGACAGCAAGGGAGGGGACATGACTGCAGCTAACCGTTATATGGCAGCTCTAACAGATATACGCAGATGGCCCACAAAACTAGGCCAACAAAGCTATGGGCCGATCATACATGCTTCCATTGTAGAGGCTTCATGTTGAATTTTGAGATAATCAACCAAACCTTTTTCCTATACATAGTTCTTGTTGGCTAAATAAATTCCACAAAACTGACAAATTAAATTAAAAAGACACTAACATTCATGTTCTCACTTATCCATCAGTTATTTGTATAAAGAATACTAATTCTAAGCAGAACAATTATTCTTTTATCAGTTTTCCAGGGGATTAATATTTTAATAGAAGTTGTAAAGCTGCTGTAAGTGAAAGAGGTAACTAAAAGCTTTCATTATTGTTGTCAGCTGTCTGTATACTCTATAAATGTACAGTGGGTACTGTCTCATGAAGTGTTCCACACCCAAGCATTGAGATGTTGAATAAGTGACATCAGAGTCTTTCCTTATACACACCAATATCTCCAACACCTCTCCTCCTAACCCCTTCCCCACAATTCCGGTTTAATAACATATGCACTCATGTTAGACATGAAAATAAAGACTCTTTGTATACACTTCATGGAAATCTAATGATCTTTAAAATAAGTTATCCCAGAGCCAGATGAAGTCCAAGAAGCAAAAGGGGTTCATTTACTAATATAAGCACATTCTGGAATGGCGTTCTATTAAGTATCAGCACAAATTGTTAAAATCTGAGATGACATTTTGTAAATTAAACAATCAGCCGACCCCTACCCATTAGAGTAGGTGAAAACAGTCTTAATCTACAAAAAACTAAGTATTAACTATTTAGTAAATGGAGCCCAAAGTGCTTGTAGGAGGCTACTGCAGGGTGTAGTATTCATATAAACTATTGATTAGAGCATGTTTGGACCTTCTCACAGAAGATGCTGACGCAACCTCATTTCACATCAGCATCGCACACAGTGCCATGGAGGACAACACCAGGAGGAAGGAGGAACACTGAAAAGGTAAGTAAAGTATAGGGAGGCCGGAGACACCTGCTGGGGAATACTAAGGAGGCTGCAAACACATGATTGGGGATACTGGGGAGGTTGCAAACACATGATGGGGGATACTAGGGAGGCTGCAAACACATAATGGGGGATACTGGGGAGGCTGCAAACACATGAATGAGGACTACTGGGGAGGCTGCAGTCAAATGATGGGGGCTACTGGGGATGCTGGAGACACATGAATGGGGGCTACCGGGGAGGCTGCAGAAACATGATGGGGGCTACCGGGGAGGCTGCAGACACATGATGGCGGCTACTGGGGAGGCTGGAGACACATGAATGGGAGCTACCGGGGAGGCTGGAGAAACATGAATGGGAGCTACCGGGGAGGCTGGAGACACATGAATGGGAGCTACTGGGGAGGCTGAAGACACATGAATGGGAGCTACTGGGGAGGCTGAAGACACATAGAAACATAGAAAGTGACGGCAGATAAGAGCCACATGGCCCATGGCACATGAAGGGGACTACTGGCTAACATAGTTAAATTAGTTACATAATTCCTGCTTTTTTTTGTGTGTAAATTTTGCTTTTGGTGTGCCATGGAATTCTGGGAAGGGTTTAAGTATGCCAAGGGTGAGAAAAGGTTGTGGAGCACTGTTCTAATGCAAGTGTGGAGTTGGAGATTTTGCAAATAATTAATTCCTTTATGTTCTCCAGCTAAATAATAATTTATGGTACACTATTGTGCAACTAACAACGTCTTCTCTTAAACATAAAGCCCTAATAGTTAAGTATCTTTTCCTTGCGTAAATGCGGTCTTTTAGACCGCATTTACGCAATCTCCGTAAGGAAAAGATACGTAGATTATGTAAAAAAATTTACTACGCATGTGCAGTAGGAAAGAACACTAAACACCGGACATATATGTTATACATCCGGTAGTCTGCATATGGCCCATTGTTTTATAATACCATGTGATATAATATGAAATATATTATATTAGCTGAAGTCAGACCCTCTCCCCGCTCTTTTCTTTTTACCTCACCTCGCGCACCTGAAGTTTCTAGATTTCCCACGCGCTGCTCTTACTGTTTGCCCAATCAGCTGATGGTTGCTATGCAACTTCCCACGCGCCTGTCTCAACACAAGTCTCCTGCTTTTACTGCTGCAGAACACCCAACTCCATGCTACAATACTATATGGCAATAAACATGACTCTATGTCAGGGTATTACATTTGCTTTTTGTGTACTGCAGAATTCTGGGAAGGGCTTAGGTGTGTCGAGGGGGAGAAAAGATTGAGGAGCACTGATCTACACCACACTTCCAATGAAGGGCTATAGAAATGTACAAAATTTAACATCAATATATATTTAATTAATGCTGTTATCCTTTCAATTATGAAGAGATGTCCAGAATTTCCACAGTACAGAGCTGCTGAACACATGAATATAACCTATCAGCTCTGCTTTTGTATGTTGCTAATATTGTTTCCATTGTATCATTGGGAAGAGTTTATCTGGGCCCATCATGTTACTGCTTCACCCCCCTTTAGCCATTGCGCATAGGCACAAGCCTAAAGGCTCAATCTGTGTTTCCCGATTGGGATACATTCTTACCCAATACATATCTAAGAGGAAAAACGCTTCCAACAGAGGTTGGTGAATGGGACTTCTTTCTTAGTCAGTATAAACAATAGTGGTTGGATAATCAGAATTTATTTTTAGGTTTGGCATCATGATCACAGAATCAAAAAGTTAGCTAAGAAACAGTGAGAGCATGCTGCGCCGTGTAAGAGCCAGTATGAATGCCATGGGAGGCCTGACCAAGTACTAGCAGAGATATTTGTTTACCTAATATGTGCAAAAGCTGTTAAATATAAAAATAAATAAATAAAATAAAAAGAATTTAATATTGACATTATTTTATCAAAAAGTTTACATGAAACGAAAATATTCCTAATTCCGGGTGCCTAAACCTCATCATTTTAACCCAGATCTGCGTCCGTGTGGAGAAGTTATGTGCGCTCCCCTCTTCCACATCAAATTACAGAGCTCCGTGCACACGAAAGTCACTTGGAGATCTGTTTCAGGGTCCGGCATCGTGAAGAATTACTTGAAATCTCTTTTCTCTACTCTAAGCCAGCGTGTTATTCTGTGACTATGAATGTAGTGAGGAGGTAACAAATGGCACTTTTAGAACTTTAATTAGGCTTGTAAAAACTCCAAGAAAACACAACACGTGTTTACATAACGCTATTTACATAGAGCGCGGCTGTATAGAAACAGGCTACTGATTCCAAGTTAAGAAAACATTTTGGGGCAGATTACTTTCATTGGGGGAAAAAAACAACACCCCAGTTCAAATGCAGCACTGTTTGCAGAAGGAGAATTAGGAGGACTGGACAGAGTTCACAGCTGCCAAAATAAATATCTATTCACCTATCCCTGGCAATGTTTATTGTTATTTCCATGTAATATAATTTAATTTTCACAAGCACAATATAACTCTTTGTAGACAGATGCTCGCTGTTCCATGTTTTAGATGCTGATAATAAATGCCACATTGGCACAGCCCACCCTGTCACAGCTTTTTAGAAAGAGTGCATACTCTCAAACAGAGCAACATTACACCATTTTATAAGGGGAAATTCATCAGCCATGTTTTCTTTATGGGACCTGACAGCAAATTCTTTGATGCTGATTTCTGAATATTGCTACCAAATAAATGAGTTGCTTGCTTGGAAGAGTATTTTATGCACTGCTAAGCACCACAGCTGGAGAAGTATAGAGAAAGGAGAATGGCTTTTATACTGATGTGTGCCTGCTTCTGTGGTCCTATACATAGTTTAACAGTGTGTATAAGAAGACATATCCGTGTTCTTCCTAATGTCCCAGCCCTACAGTGGGGATAATTCAGAGACATTTGCAGATCTGCACACAGTGAGCTTGTACATGTGACTGCGAAACATGGGTGAGCTGCATGTGTTTCAAAAGTGCACATAATGGCACAGAATATGGAATCATGAAAAACTGTTTTCAAATCCTGCAGGGTGTTGTGTAGACCTGCTAGTGTTATACTCACAATCAGCACACTTTACAACACAATTCCACAACTATGTAATAGAATAGAATCTTTAGCTTAATTTAGCTTGAAATAATGCAGAAAAGGCATACTATAGATGGGAATTAATACAGTGCTTTAAGTTCCAGTTTATACTCTGAATTCAGTAATAAAATATGGGATGAGGGAGTGTAGGTCCCCATTCGATAGGGCCGTTCGCTCCCAGCCAGTTCGGAACTGGCTGGGATATCGATTGCTTATGCCTCTGAGGCATAGCATATGATCCCTGGAGCACCGAAAGGTAAGTAAGTATCCCCAACCCACTCCCTAACCCTAACCCTAAGTCTCCCCCCCCATAGCCTAACCCTAAGTCTTTTCCCCCACAGCCTAACCCTAAGCCTCCCCCCCCAGCCTAACCCTATGTCAGCGACGGAGAAACCCATTCATAAAATAAAATTCTAAAACTGCTGCCATTCGAAATAGAAACAGATGTAAAGCAAATTTCGGATGTTCCTTCTTCATAATGCAGCCATCGTAGTGGGGACTCGTAATGATTTTGAGGACTTTGCTAAGAGAGGTAAGAGATGTGAATGTATGTATGTCTCTGGATCAGCTCAATTGTGTCCAACAATATCGCAAGATCGGAAATAAAAAAACAAAAACTTTGTTGCTTGTGCTGCCGATGGCTCATTTCATCTGTTATAGAAACAGAAAACACTGTTCTCTTCTACCTCTCTTGGAAAATGTCAGAAAATGCTACAGCTCTACATCTCTACCCTAAAATGTCAGTTAGACCTTCTGCTATCCGTTTGAGTGAGCGCGGGTTCCAAAAGTGCTTTCTTTTCTGAAACACAGTGGCAATCTTTAAAATGAATTATTCTGTAAAGCTATATAATTATTGTAAATTGCCTTGAAAATGTATAGTTTTTCTACGTCCACATCCATCAATTTCACTTCATGCTGGGCACAGCTAATTCTTATGGCTACTGCGTTCCTATTGGACAAGAATCCCTGTTTCGCGTACACTGAGCTAATGCTAATGTGCGACTAAGTATAGCTACAAGAAAACCGGGCTAATTAGATTGTCTGATTTTTGCTCTCTCTTTGTGTTTTAACTTACCTATGTCTGAAAGAGTCTGCAAATGGCAAAATGCCTCACAGATCCCTATAGCACTGCAAGCATTAAAGCAGGAATTGATTATCACACCTTCTGTTATTCTCTCTACTGACTGAGCACATCATTCCCCAGCATAGGCCTTGCATTTATTTTCAATGTCTGCTGTCTTATGTGCAGCATCTGTGTTTCCTATTTATCATTAAGTTATGAGGAAATATGAGTGCAATAAAGAGCGTCTGTCTCTTTTCTTTTATTTCTCTGGTTTCTTTTTCATGATTTTTTTTTTTTTTTTTTTTTTATGTTTTTTTCATTTGTTTTCCGTTTGGTAAGTTTACATTTCCCTGTTGCTCAATTAGTCAATGGACAAAGTGCTGTGTTCCTTCAATTACATCTATCTATCTATCTATCTATCTATCTATCTATCTATCTATCTATCTATCTATCTATCTATCTATCTCATATCTACAGTTAACATGTTGCGCGAACATGCATATAATGCTCACATACAGATCAATGTTCACTTCATTCCCTTTAGTGAATTTGTTTAATATTCGATCCATGCGCATGAAATCAGACCCAAGGTGTTATGCGTCACACCAATCACACTGTCCAATGAATGCACAGTGTCCGCATTGCCGATGCTTGTCTTGAGCAATGTGGAACCATTATCCCGGTACATTTTATATCAACATGATAATACAGAGACACAGGTCTCAGCATGTCATGTGATGGCAGATGAAGGAGAAAGAAGACTTGATGCAGAGCACATAGGCTGCATTAAAGCCTCTCTGCTCTCTGCAGTCACCGGACTCGATTCAGAGGCAAATGTAAATAAGAATACAATGCACGTGCTTTTGGCAGGGTGAGAAAAGACACATGGTCTGAATGGGCTAATCACCACCCAGAAGGTAAGATATACTCCTTAAAAGAACCTAGGACCCCATAGGGCCACAGGGACATAAACTGCAGGCATGGGAATCCACTCCACATGCCCAGGGAAGCAGTCATTTTGGGAGGTTAGGGGTTAATTAGGTAGCAGGGGGGATGGGTGGGTGGAGTTAGGTTAGGAGGGGTTTGGGGGGCATAAAAGTGTCGTCAGACAGGAAGTAGGGGTCTTTGCTGTTAGACATTTTTGGAGAAGACGTGGTCCCAGGCTGGCTAAGTATCTGTTTAGTTACTGTTTTTACTTGTGGTTTAAATTGTTTAACTTGTATAGCTTAATAACTTGTGCTCCCAAGGGGCGATTGCCAGCCTTGACTGGGTGTCTTCCCCTGCGGTTTGCGCTGCGTGGGTTTGTGCCCTGTCCCCTTCGGGGTTAGCGCTGCGTGTGGTGCCTTGATCTTACCTTCCCCAAATGTCCTGGTCGGCCCGCAGAAGAGCTGCTCCCCTCCGTTACCGCGGGGACTCGGCAGAAGAGTCCCTGCTGCGTACTTCCGGTTCTAACAGGAAGTCACGGCGCGACACGTCCGCAGCGGTCCCCAGCTCGCAGGCTAGCATGGCGGCGGCATGGGAGCAGCAGGGGGCACAGCAGGCTCTGGCTAGCGATCCGCAGCTGCCAGATGGCGCGGGATCGCTGGCTGGAGGGAGTGGTCACGCACAGGATGATCTGGTCATGGGCTCTGCAGTCTCTCCAGGTAGCGCTGATGCCTTGCCCATTACAAGCAAGGGTGAGCAGCATCAGTGCATGTGCTGTGGGCAGCAGTCTTCTGGGGAGAAGGGGGGAGATTGTAATTCCATCAGGGGCTCTAGTGTCTCTCTGTTTTCTGGCCACAACAGGAGAGGGTCAGTGGCCTCTTCATGCCCCTCCGCGGCCTCCGCCCTCCACAAAAGTAGGTCCAAATCATCTCAACAGTCTGGCTCGCAGTGCAGCTCACGTAGACCTTCGGGGGAGGGGCTTCAGCAGCAAAGCCAGTGGGTTTTTCCTGGTTTTACCACAGTCTTGGTCACAAGGGGGCGCTCCTGGGGCTTCTCCATTTCCATTCGCATTGGTGCCCCTTATGCAAACCCCATCTGGCGTCCCTTCTGCATTTATGTTACCTGGTACACAGGGCTCCACCATTTTAGCTCCTCTGCCATCTGGCATGACACAGCAGGTGTCCGGAGACAGTGGGGGGCCGGGAGCAGTCGAACCTGATCCGCCTGCTAACGTATCTGTCTTGACAGGTCCTTCTTCTTCTGTTCGTGAGGGCGGCCTGCTGCGGAGCCAGCAGGAAGAATCTGCAGCTCCACAGCCATCCGAGTCGGCGGCTGCAGCAGGTGACATCTCCAACACGGGTGAGTCAGCACTGCTAAGCGGCGCCGATCGCTCTCCTGCATTGTCTGATGACATTTTATCAGTTGGGTCTAATGATTTGCAGATCAAACCGAATAAGGTGATGAAACTGCTATGTAAATCTTTGGCGCTAGCGTGGGGTGGCAAGACTACAAAGTTGCAGATAGGCGCGAACGCCAGGAAGGCAGTGGTACCTAGGGATAACAATATGACTTGCCCAAATACGGCCATTTATTGGAAAATCAGGCCATCAGTCAGAGATAGAATAAAAAAAGGTAAATATGTTGACATGTTTGCCATGACTGATGATGCTCGGAAGGAATTATTAGCTGCAGTTGCGAAAGGGGGTGTTAGGGAGGAGGTTTATAAAAGTTTCACCAAATGGCATGAGGGTTTTTGCGTTTTCACAGCCTGCTATTTAGAGTTTCAGCCAGCGGAGAGCAGGCCGGTGTGGTGTTATGTTTCTTTGATTCAGGAGTTGCTGGCTAGCTTTAAAGGGACGGTACGGAGGGCTTATGATAAGACCTTCCGAAAAGAACAGGAGGGTTCCATTTGCCTGGATTTGGGCATAAAGGATCTTGAGATTTGGTCCTCGGTGACTCAATTGGCAAAATTCGCCATGGAGCCACAGTTCTTTCGTAGAGCGGCGCCCCAATCCAAGGGCCCAGCTACTCCATCCACCAGGGGGAAGTGCTTTGGCTTCAATAATACCAGATGCACAAAAGGGGCGGCATGCAGGTACAAGCACGCGTGTTTGTGATGCAGGGGAGGACACCCTGCTAAGGACTGTAGATCACAACTCCAACCCCCCTCCAGTATGCGGGCTCTTCCAGCCCCTCAGCCCAAGGCCCAGTCACCCATTAATTTAGCCGCAATGTCCACTTGGTTAAGCGTTTACCCGTTACGGGATGTTGCCGAATTGTTATTTTCCGGTTTCAAATGGGGTTTTCGGTTGCCCATTGTTGGTTCTGTTACGGCGGTATGTCCTCAAAATCTAAGGTCAGCGAGGCAGCATGCCAATAATTTGAATGAAAAGGTTATGGAGGAGGTGCGCAAGGGGAGGATTGCGGGCCCCTTCGTAGCTCCTCCTATAAAAGATCTGGTTATTTCGTCAGTGGGGATAGTTCCCAAAAAAACACCAGGAAAATTTAGACTGATACAGCATCTGTCATGCCCGAACACCAGGAAAATTTAGACTGATACAGCATCTGTCATGCCCGGAGGGTGGATCGGTCAATGACACCATTGATCTGGCACAATGTAGGGTGGTGTATCAGTCTTTCGAGGAGGCGCTGGTGATGGTGCGCTCTTGCGGAAATGGTGCACTTATGGCCAAGCTTGATATCGAATCAGCCTTTAGGCTGCTTCCGTTGCATCCTGATTCCTTTCAGTTCATGGGTTTCAGGATGCCACAGGGATAGTTCCCAAAAAAACACCAGGAAAATTTAGACTGATACAGCATCTGTCATGCCCGGAGGGTGGATCGGTCAATGACGCCATTGATCCGGCACAATGTAGGGTGGTGTATCAGTCTTTCGAGGAGGCGCTGGCGATGGTGCGCTCTTGCGGAAATGGTGCACTGATGGCCAAGCTTGATATCGAATCAGCCTTTAGGCTGCTTCCGTTGCATCCTGATTCCTTTCAGTTCATGGGTTTCAGGATGCCACAAAGTTATTTTGTTGACTGTTGCCTGCCAATGGGGTGTGCCATCTCCTGCGCCTTCTTCAGACACTTTAGTACATTTCTTCACTGGTGTGTCCAGGTGGGTGCGCGGCATGAGAAAATCGCGCACTACCTGGATGATTTTCTGTTTATTGGCCCGGCTGCATCGGATGTGTGTAGTTCGGTTCTTTTTTCAGCAAGAGCTTTGTTTTACCAATTTGGAGTGCCTGTGGCATCAGACAAGACAGAGGGTCCAACCACATGTTTGTCGTATCTTGGTATTGAAATCGACACGAGGGCGGGAGTCTGTAGATTGCCATCGGATAAGGTGTCACGTTTGAGTGAGGCTTTATGCGATCTTAGAGAGAGGCGGAAGGCAATTCTCAAGAAGGTTCAGTCCCTACTTGGCCTTCTGAACTTTGCCTGCAGGGTCATCCCAATGGGGAAGGTTTTCTGTAAGCGCCTCGAGCAAGCCACGGCGGGGGTTAGGCTCCCTCACCATTTCGTCACCCTGTCCCGGGAAGTCCGTGAAGACATGGCGGTTTGGATCCACTTCTTGTCTGATTTTAATGGTACTTGTATTTGGCAAGAGCCGGTTGCTTCCAATGCAGAGGTTCAGTTGTTTACTGATGCGGCCGGGTCGACAGGTTTTAACGCTTTTTTGCAGGGACAATGGTGCGCGGCTGCATGGCCTCATTGGAGCGAGTCGGGTCTTACTGCGAACTTGGTAGTCCTGGAGCTTTTTCTGATTATCGTAGCTTTGGAGTTGTGGGCTGAGGAACTGAGGAACCGGAGCATTTTGTTCTGGTGTGATAATATGGGAGTGGTCCAGGCCATCAACAGGCAGAGGGCGTCTTCTCCGCCTGCGGTTAGGTTGCTTAGGTTTCTTATTCTGAAGAGTCTGCAGTTTAATGTTACCTTTCGTGCCAAGCATGTGCCAGGCGTTCAGAATAGGATTGCTGATGCGCTATCACGCTTTGAGTGGGGGAGGTTTAGGGAATTGGTTCCGGATGCTAGGGCCACGGGTCTGTCATGCCAGGGGCCGTTGAGCTTCTTACCCTTACCCCTTTTGTGTTTCTCCTGTAGGGTAAGTTTAGCATTGTAGAACTTAAAGCTGTTTTTGACATGTTGTTAAGATTTTTACCTTCGTACGATAAGATAAGTTAGTGGGTATGGTAAGTTAGTAGTAGGTTTTACTTTAGTATATGGTTGGTGGGGTGGAGTCATGCATAGAAAAAAAAAAGAGGTTAATTTACTAGAATTAAGCCTATATTGTCTTGGGGGGCAGGGGTTACGAGTTATCGTGGTTTCATAAGTTGCAGTTTCTCTTACAGGTCGTCCAGCGGGCTTGAACAGAGCTTGGATCGTTGGACATTCATTTGTCTTTTGGGCTGGGAAAGAGGTTTTTGGTAGATGCACTCCACCACCTCAAGGGTGGGATGTGGCTTGGCTGGGATTTCGAGGGCTTAAATGGGAACTCTTTTCGCATTTGATTAGGATGGCTTTGGTAGTCTTCGGCTGCTGATTTTACGGTCAGGTCCTTTTGGGAGCTGGGTAATGCCATGAGGAACGATGTGAAGGAGCTGCATGATCATTTCCCGCAGCTCCGGATTTTGTGGTTGTGTATGATTCCACGCTTGCATTGGAGGGGGGCTGTGGATATTTAAAAAATCGATAAGAAGAGAAAGAAGCTAAATTCTTCCCTAATGAAGCTAGTGGGGTCAATCAGGGGCTTGATGTGCCTCATCCTGAATTGAAGTTGATTCGCATGGTATCTACCAAGCTGATGGAGCGCATCTGTCAAAGAAGGGGAACGATATATTTGTAGGTGACTTATTTGGAGCCTTGCAGCCTCTCTAGGTGGCGGGGCTCATCGCTGGTTAGCGTCTCGCTTTGGCGGTAGCAGATGGGGGTCAGCAAAATGGGGGATGACGCATGGGGGAAATGTTGGGGGAATGGGGGGGGTCGGGTC
>WWET01000172.1:174750-195729 GCA_011038615.1 Limnodynastes dumerilii | reverse complement strand
CCGCCGGTATAAAATGGCAGGCGCAGGTCACAGCTGCAGGGTTCCGCCCCCTATGTGACGTCATTGGTGATGTTACACAGGGGCGTCGTGGACCTACTTAACAGCGGGCCAGAACGCATGGAATTTTTTTTCCCTGTACATTGGCCCGCTACTCGTCGTGCCCTCATCATCTCTACAGGTGGCCCTGTAAATTAAACTCACTGGGCTGGATCCAGACTTAAGTAAGTGCTTGAAATGAGTTACTCCTGGGCTAAACCATGTTGATTGCAGGGGGAGCCAAGTTCATTGTATTCTTGCAGGGAAGGGATATATCTTTGAATTTCTTACTGCACACGGATACTGACCAGCTTTACTATCACACTGTTATTTAGACTTGGGATAGGAAACATCACCTCTCAGCACTAATACTGTTCAGATGAAATGTGGGTAGCGTATTTTGACAAAATACGTCCGTGCAAGGGGTGTGCCGAGGGGAGTGTAGCGAACTTACGTGTACGAAAATACGCTCCGCGAATAAACGTACGGCACACGTAGTTCTGGATCTACCCCCTTGTGACTTTCTCCAGTAGGTGGGTAGGAGCAACAGTACTGTGTACCTGTAGATAATTTGTTAAAGGTACTGCGCACTCCCTTACTTGCAGCACTGGGTGCATCCAGCTCCTGTTGCAGGCTGCAGTCTGAATACGGGTGAGGCTCTTATTGTATAATGTAAAGCTCAGCTTGTTCTTTTAGGTTTGTACAAATACCATGCAGCTTGTCACTCCTGCCAAGATTGGCTTTACATATATGCACAACTCAGATACTAGTCAGCTCTCCAGATTTTCAACCCTTCTCTGCATAGAATTAATAGATAAAGCGACATGACCAGTAATTCTAGGCTTAATTTATGCGGTGGATAATCTGCAATTTGATTGGTAAAACTGACTATAGTTATTGTCAGCATGGGAAGACCTCCTCTGCTTTGCCAAAAATTCTCCACTGTGACCCAAACAAGGGTAACAGTGGATATCTATCCAGCATATGTGCAAGGAGATTGATGACCAGTGCATAACCTCCAACTGTACCTATTTAGCAGGCACAGTACAGTTTTTTAATGGTCTGTAACGGCTAAAAGGGCTCCTGTACTGGATTCTGGCCCAGCAGTTCCCTCCCCCTATACTCACCTTCCAGTCCTGCAGCCTCTGATCACTTTAGCAGAGCAGCGGGGACAGACTCCTACAGCTCTGCTAAAGTAACAAGACCCTCTCCTGTGTATTCTTTGCTCATATGATAATGTGTAAAATGAGATTTTACGCCTTATAATACATGCAAATGAGAGCAGATTAAAGCCACGCCCCTTCACAGACATGCCCCCCCAAGTGTACCTATTTTCTTGTAAAAAATATTGAAGGGTATGCCAGTGTGTGTACAGACCAGCTACTTGTCTGCAGAGAGCCTCTCTACAAATATGGAGAACAGCCACCCTCTGACCCTCCTGCTGGTGCCCATAAACCCAGTATACATTGACCTAAGTATCTTGCTTCTCCTCTCAGACTTCACATGAATCCTAGGTTGGTGGTATGTCCATACTTGTGTCTCATTTGGGATATGGTCATTTCTTCAACACTTACTTTCTCGACGGACAAGAGCTCAACACATCTGGATGGATGGACTGAAGTTCTCAAATGATGACTGATCAACAAATCTACAGGGATGCCTGTTTATTGGTACATCTGAGAGACATGCTCATTTATGTCCATTTATGTTTTCCCTTCTCGATCATGACCGTATACAGCAAAAAAGTTAATAAATAAAAATAACTACACATTTTAAATGAATTGTCTCCCTATTATAGTACATGCTATGCCTATGCTGTTTTGCTTCTAATTTGCACAACAATATTGTTCCACTAAAAGTGACCATCTTCATCTTTCAAACTAGATCTAGTTTTTAAATGGAAAATGCCACGCTTTCATGCATGTATGGTTTCCAGCATGGATGTGGATCCTCAGATTCTAGAATTCCATGCTAATGGTAGGTCAGCACGGGGCAGTTTGTATACAGCAAGTGTGCAGGTTGGGAGGGTTTATCCATTACATTTTAACTAAATTTCTGTGCCATCCCCATTTTATGTGAGGACAGCAAGGAAAATTTAAGGTAGGTCCTGTGCTCAAAACTCTGCATGAGCAAAGGCCTCTCCCCTCGCCCACATCGAGTTGGGGAACGAGCGCTGGAACTCTGCTACTGTTACACTTCGAGCTGAGTGGAGATGTTGATCCAGTCTTTCATCGTCAATCTTTGGCACATTTGGTGATCACCATAGGGAGAGACAACCGTTCTCAGTCTTTTCTGTACATTTGGAGTGACACAGGGCGTTTTATAAATAGGTAACTTTCAAACATGCCTGCGTGCCACAGCTCCTAACCACCAAGCATCTCTGTCAAGCTCAAGCACCTTTAATTATATGCTATGAAAATCAAAGCAAAGATAACCAAAGGGAAATACCACCACGTCTGGGTATCTTAATCTTCTTGGCAAGAGGACATGCGCGCTTAGTAATCGAAAGAACACATATCATTGTTGTCAGATCATTGGGACGTGCGTCTGATGAGATTAAATATTAGCAAATAAATGTCAATGTGTTTTGTGTTAACGTTGCTGAGGATTATGCCTGCTCAGCCTCAGTGGTTTGGAATTAGGAAAGGATTTTGTCGCTCTTCTATCTCGCTAGATGTGACTGCACATGGCAGCCTGTACTTCGGACTGATTCAATTAAAAAACTGGGCACTGCACCTTGTTTGTGCAGCAGCAAATGCAAGAAGGATTTGAAGGCCTCTTACAACATGAATGTCAATCAGTGATGGAAATTATTATTATTATGATCATCGTCCTGTATTTATAAAACAACTACATTGTTTTCATTTACCAAGATTGGTATCTGAACCAGTATTTAGCTTATGAATTCACTTTGAATTTATATTAACTTGTTAAATGCACTTAAAAAAACAAAACGTAAATGTGTACATAAGTTACTGTACAATTTAAATACCTCCTCCCACCAACCATGCGTACATTCTGTATGTATGACGGGTTGTCACGTCCTGCCATCAGAAAGAGTTACAATGCGGAATTCAGTATTGCTCGCAGTGCACAAACAGACTACTTAATTATTCTGAATGTGTAAATGTGCTGACAGACGTAAATATGGATTTGGTCTGATATACTATCATTCAAAATCAGGCCTTGTCTCCTTGTTATGGGGCTATAGCTGCATATCCTCCAATATGACCCATTCCATTACGTACAAAGTATTCTGCTTCTCAGTTTCCAACTGTCAGCTGCTATGGTAACATCCTTTATTAAAGAGACAAATAATATATATTTAAATATCAGTTAAGTCATTTTACCACTGAGTGTCAATTGGAAGCTCAAGGAGTATAGTGTATCTAATGGAATGGGTCATGTTGTAGAGTCTGTGGCTGGGTAACATTATAGGATTCAATATTCCCAATTCTTGTGCTTCCAGGAACTGTGTGTGTGTGCATGGCTTATGTGGGCAGGCAATGAGAACACCCACAAGCATTTTAAATGGTTGGCTTTTTAGTTTGCATATCAGCAAATCAGGAGAAAATCAGGAGTAGTGAACCTTATGAAGACTGAGACTGTATACATGACTATTCTGACAAAATGCTGGAGGACATAGAAGGACTTTATAGAGAGGGTGTATCAGCGGATTCTGATCCTCGAGGCTGAAATACAGCAAAGCAGATCATTATTGTATGACCTACACATCAACCAGTTAAGATGACCTTTGTGAGATTGACCACTCCATAACCTTCCAATTAACTCTGAACATATAGGATGATTGCAGCACTTGATGGAACATCAAACTGCAATATCTGGTATGCAGAGGTGGAAAAATAACACAGGGGGCTGGATCCAGACTTAAGTATGTGTTTGAACTTAGTTACTCCTGGGCTAAACCATGTTGATTGCAGGGGAGTCATATTTCATCTGTTGAAACAATATTTGAGTTTGACACTGCACAGCACACACATGTACAATACACAACACATGCATGTACTCTACACATGTATGTACACTGCACAGCACACACATGTACAATACACAACACATGCATGTACTCTACACATGTATGTACACTGCACAGCACACACATGTACAATACACAACACATGCATGTACTCTACACATGTATGTACACTGCACAGCACACACATGTACAATACACAACACATGCATGTACTCTACACATGTATGTACACTGCACAGCACACACATGTACAATACACAACACATGCATGTACTCTACACATGTATGTACACTGCACAGCACACACATGTACAATACACAACACATGCATGTACTCTACACATGTATGTACACTGCACAGCACACACATGTACAATACACAACACATGCATGTACTCTACACATGTATGTACACTGCACAGCACACACATGTACAATACACAACACATGCATGTACTCTACACATGTATGTACACTGCACAGCACACACATGTACAATACACAACACATGCATGTACTCTACACATGTATGTACACTGCACAGCACACACATGTACAATACACAACACATGCATGTACTCTACACATGTATGTACACTGCACAGCACACACATGTACAATACACAACACATGCATGTACTCTACACATGTATGTACACTGCACAGCACACACATGTACAATACACAACACATGCATGTACTCTACACATGTATGTACACTGCACAGCACACACATGTACAATACACAACACATGCATGTACTCTACACATGTATGTACACTGCACAGCACACACATGTACAATACACAACACATGCATGTACTCTACACATGTATGTACACTGCACAGCACACACATGTACAATACACAACACATGCATGTACTCTACACATGTATGTACACTGCACAGCACACACATGTACAATACACAACACATGCATGTACTCTACACATGTATGTACACTGCACAGCACACACATGTACAATACACAACACATGCATGTACTCTACACATGTATGTACACTGCACAGCACACACATGTACAATACACAACACATGCATGTACTCTACACATGTATGTACACTGCACAGCACACACATGTACAATACACAACACATGCATGTACTCTACACATGTATGTACACTGCACAGCACACACATGTACAATACACAACACATGCATGTACTCTACACATGTATGTACACTGCACAGCACACACATGTACAATACACAACACATGCATGTACTCTACACATGTATGTACACTGCACAGCACACACATGTACAATACACAACACATGCATGTACTCTACACATGTATGTACACTGCACAGCACACACATGTACAATACACAACACATGCATGTACTCTACACATGTATGTACACTGCACAGCACACACATGTACAATACACAACACATGCATGTACTTTACACATGTATGTCATCTATACAACACATAAAGGCTATGTGCCACATGTATGAACACTACCGAGTACATACACGTAACCTACATAGAACATACATATACACTAGACAACACACACATATTTACACCACACAGCACATGCATACAGACTACATAGAACAAGCATGTACATTACGCATGTATACGCCCGCTATTCGCTCATGACGCTCGGGCGACCGGAAGCTGTCATACTGGGAATGCGCGTTGCGAATTTTTTGCCGAATTTTCGCATACGCTCGTCGTACGCTCGCTTGCGATCGTTGCTCTGGATCAGGCCCATAGTGCGATAACAGGAAGATTCCAGCACATGTTGGCCATCACACTATAGCTGTGATATCCATTTCAAGATTACAGCCATGTATTCAGGAGGGAGCCTTCAATGATTTTAAGGAAAGGAAAATCTTAAAGAGAAAAGAAAATATGAATGCATGAAGGAAGGCTATAAAGAGTTTTAAGTACTAGTATTATAATTATTACCAATGTATATGCTGTCATTTATTGATAATTGTGTATGTGTCTTTTTTACAAGCACTGTACTGGTTCCCAGACTCTAAAAAATGGTTTGTGTAGTGCATGCTACTGTGTGCATCACAAAAAAAATTCTAATGTTTGGATTCAGTCCTATAAGAATAGTATCCCTGTAAATTTAACATCCACGTTCTTGACAGGGGACACACATGTTTTAGGTCTGGCAATGTTTATAAAATGTTATTTATTTTCAGGGTGCCATATATTTCACCAAGGTCAGTGCTGGCACCACTCTCCTTCCAGCCTGCCACGAGAAACCCAGCAATTATTCTCTGCAGACTGTGGGAACCAAGGAGGAGATACGTCAGACGTTACAGGGAGAATGTGATCTGTACTGATCATCTAAAATGAATATAATGTTCTGAATCATATCATGTCATTATTGCTATAAATGTCAAGCTTCAAATGTAATTTTTGTCTGTAAGAACACATTGTACGGATTGAGTGTTTTGAGGCTGCTGTCTCTGATTAAGTCTAGTACAGATAGAGCAGAAAGGGTTATGCTGACTAGTTAATGATATAGGGTTTTACTTTTACTATGCAAAAAGAGAGAAAATATGAAGAAACCCATTCTCTCCCTGCTAGGGAAAACATAAGATGCTGCTCTCTGCATTAACTGACCCCCGTAGGTCCTGGCACCGGCCAAATTTGAATTTACACTGTTGCTCTAAGTGTGATATGGGTATCCAAAGGTCAGAAAGCTGAAAGGTAACCAGCCAGCCCTAAAATGGAGACAAGGTAAGCTGGTCAGTTTTCCTCTATCTGGCATGATCGTTAACTCAACACCTGTATGTTAGAATACTATAATGCCGACACTTACTGTATTCCGCATTACCATAACATAACCCTAATTATTAATCAATTGGTGGGTGGAAAGACAAATCTTTAGTAGAAATCACAGGAGTGGAAGAAGAAGAAAAAGAGAAGAAGAAAAGGAGATAGAGAGAGAGAGAGAGAGAGAAAAGGGAGAGAAGTTGTAATGCTAGCTGCACGCCAGATAGTAAAGAGTAACAGGGCCTGGTATTTCCTAGAGCCCTTGCTGGTGAAGATAGGGTTATGCAAGCACTCAGCAGGTTGCAGCCCCCTGGTAGTGACTCCCGGATTAGCAAGGATGGTTTGGGAGTCAGACATCACAACTTGACAGGGACTGAATAGATAGAACGAGGACAAGGACTGACAAACTGGACAGGGTCGAAGACGAAATAAGGACACTGAAACTAGGCACGTATACAGGATCAAGGTAACGGGGATCCAGGCAGGTATACAAATACAAGGTAATTGGGTTCAGCCAGGTATACAGGTATAAGGTAATAGGGTCCATGCTGGTATACAGGGACAAAGTAACATGAACCAGTACCAGGGAAGCAGAAAGACATAGACAACAGCAGACAGACAAGACTGAGGCAGGACAATGTACAATCAGAGGCCATGTGGCAGCAGGGCTGACAAGCAAGGCAAGGAACTAGGAGGCCAGAGCTAACAAGACATGGCAATTGCAAAAGCAAACTAACTACAGAAACAGGCTGGAGCAGACAATCCAGAAAATAGACAATATCACCAGCAAAAGAGAGTGATATTAATAGGGATTACTCATGCTAGCACCTGGATTAGAAGCTATGGCTGTGCTGTTTGCACAGCAACCTGGCTGCTTAGCAACAACCATAATTGCTGTCATCCAGCTGTCTGAAAGAGCAGCATCCTGGCTGCCAAGAACAATTTGGATCTACTCGAGCAGCCAGGAGAGAAAGAGAGAAGTAGAAGAAGAGAGAGCGGAGGAGTACACAGGACAGAGCAGAGAAAGGCTGGATGAAGAGACAAAACAGGAAAGATAAAGACAGACAAAGTGAGGGGATAGAGAAGAGAAACATATAGAAGAGGGCAGAGCTGGGGGACAACACAGGAGCATTGAGTGGGCAAAAAGTATATTTTTAGGGTTAGGGCAATGCAAGGGGAGGGATAGGGTTAGAATTAGGGGAAGGGTTGGGGTAGTTTTTAGCCTTACCTTTCATCAAGGCATAAGCAATCGATATCCCAGCCAGTTCGAAACTGGCTGGGAGAGAACGACCCTATCGATATAGGGCCGTTCTTAGCGGGGACCCACACCCATTGAAGCCTAACACATATCCTAAGTATAGGATTTTATCCTAAGGGGGCCCCTCCATGGTTGCAAGCTTTACTCACAGATCCACGGCCACCTGCTACAATATATTATATTAGCAGTTTGCTCCATATATTAAGCTTCTGGGGAGTAGTAGTGTTGGGGGATAGCAACTCTGGCCAACCCCCGCAGCTTCTTCTCCCTGGCAGTTTTATATACAGTCAAAACATGCTACTAATATACAATAGAAGGTGTCTGCAAATGAACCTGGCAGCTGTCAGCTTAAGTTAGTTATAAAAAGCACTTAGTGCTGAGCGCTGTTTATAAACCACAGTTTATTAATTCAGATGCCTTTCTGCACATGTGCAGAGCAGCAACCAATCTGCGCATCCACCAGATAAGGGAGCCCACGAGGAGGCTTTTCCCTTGGGCCCCTCCCCTGCTACAGATGGTCCTGTGCAGACGTCAATTTCATGGCGCTACTAAAAATAACTGTCAGAGAAACAGATTTGAGCTCTCGTCCATCAATCAGGTAAGTGTAGGAGACTCGACTTTATCACAGCAAGGTAACCTTTTTCAATCTTTAACATTTGATATATATAACCACCAATGGAGAGTATTCAGCACTTTTAGCTCTTTGTTAACACCAATGTTAGATGAATCATTGGATAATTCTTACAAATGCATCTAATGTCATGTTTAAAAAATATGAATCTATATAAATTGGACACTGAAAATAATGGCAATAACGTTTTCATAAATTACCATAAAAGTCTAAGGGCCAGATTTACTAATCTGCGGGTTTGGAAAAGTGGAGATGTTGCCTATAGCAACCAATCAGATTCTAGCTCTCACTTTCTTTTTACATACAAAAGAATGTCATTTAGAATCTGATTGGTTGCCATGGGCAACATCTCTACTTTTCCAAACCCGTAGCTTAGTAAATCTGTCCCTAACAGTGAAAATAGAACAGGACACTGAAGTAACTATTCCCCACAATGCATTCCCATACTCTTCTACAGGCTCATAAAGAAAATCCCAGTGTTAATTGGGCATGACCTTTATATAAAATTTTAGTTACTCTGTGCCCATGTACTTTGCAGTTCATGGTCAGTGGCAACAGGGTCAATATTGAATATGTGGATAGCCTTTGCTGTATTATAATAATCTAAATTTAAGTTTTAGCTGTTTCCATCTCAAGTGATTGCATTAAATTACCGACCACATCCTGTGCCTCAGTGTATTGTTCTCTGCTATAATCTCTGCTCCACCTCTTGTCAGTTTTACTAAAACTCTTTAGCATGAGTTAAGGGTGAACAAAACGGGCCAGAGGCCTGCAGGTGAATCCATGTATCATGCATCAGTCGCTCTAGGTAGTAACTAGTGTAATGTGGTTGTTGTACACAGCCATCATGCACATGACCTAAAACAGCAAAGACTAGCACCAAAAACAGCTCAGCTGCAGCTGGTGCATATTAGGCTGTGAATTAGACATAAAGAATCTCCCTCGATGAGGCTTTTTGGAAGCTATAATTTGGACTGTTTAAAAATATATTGTAGTACGGGGGATATAATTACTCAACATGAATGTATGGTTTTATATCCACTAATTGTAACATTCTGTGGCACATACTAAAAATACTGAATTATTCTCTGCAGTGTTAGAAAGGTTAATAGCTGCAGAGTAAGAGAGCTCATTACTAAGCTCTGTTTCAGTAATTTGACTGGATATTGTTTACGATCGATGTGTTTCTGTTGTATTATGCTGTTTATAATTTATGTGTTTTTTTTATAATTTCAAATAATTTGAGTTTTTTTGGTATTACGATGTTTATGATTTATGTTTATATGATGATGATGTTGTGAATGTGGTTTTGTGGTATTGGACCTCATCCAGAAATAATAGGATAACATTATCCGTACGTTTTGGAGGTTAACATAAAGATGTTTCAATCCAAGATTCTGCAAACAGGAATGTGAGCACTCCTCTCTGGTTAAATGCAACATTTAGTTTTCAAGCATATGTTGATAAGTGATATAAGATGATATGTTTACAACTTAAGTAATTGCGAATGCTAGCCAATGACTGACAGGAAATGTCAGCCATTTTGTGGAATGAACCAATTTTCATAAGCACAAAGCCTTTTCTCTGGAAAGAAATGCTATAACTAAGGCTAAAAAAGAAAGAATCATAGATTCAATCGATTCATTAGCAGCTTCTGATTTATTTTAGGTGATCTGTCTTTGGAAACACTTGTTAATGTTTACCCTTTGTCTGTCAATGGTGGAGACAGCCATTTTGTATGCTGCACCATTTTTGAACAGAATTTAGCCTTTTTGTTTCACTCATATTTTACAAGCTTGGCTTTATACACTGTTTAGAAGTATTAAAATAGCCCTTTAATATACATTAATGCATATGATTTTAAGGGGGTTTTGAGCAATGGGCCACCATAAGTTTTTACTGCAAGGTATACCTTGTTCAATCCTAGAGGACTAACAATGTTTCTACTAGGAGGAGCTATAACAGAAATCAGAGCACTTCATTCAATTCTGACTCAGCAGTCAATTGCATACCACCCATTATGTTATGGTCTAGAAATATATGTATACGTATCCTGAACCATACCTTATTGCTTTCTACTTGTGACAGTTTGACTGCTGATGCCCACACTGCTACCATCAACATATACCCACATGTCTGCATAGAAAAAGTGCACATGTAAATAACAACTAAATAAGGGAGGGAGGGTTGGATGGAAAATCAAGGAAAAAAGAGACAGAACTTTCTGTCCAAGAGCCTTATATACCCCCTAAGCCCCACCCCTTATCCCACATGGACCACCAACCTAGTGTGATTGGCCAGTTCTCTTGACCCTGATGTCTGTGCCAGCAGTTGGATTTATATAGGCCTTTATGCTGATCTGGCATTCAGCTGTATAATACTATAGGGTCTGTTTATTATTTATTAGACCCACCTTAAAACTATTATACAATTAACTGAATAACATGTCTTGAAAAAAAGGAAGAAATATATTACAGATGCAGTGATGGCGAGGCCCTGGGTCATATGACTGGGAGATGTAAGAGTGCTCTTACTGATTCACCAGCCAGAGCAAGGTGCATGAGCTGACTGCATGCTCAGGGAGCTGAAAGAAAAAAGCGAAATCATAAAAAAATCCAAATAAAATAATTATTAAAAATGAAACGTGCTCCTGTTTAAGCCTGACATACAAACCTATCTGCAATAACTTGGTGGCATGTCACTGTTTCTAGCAGGCTTAGCGTGTGTTATTAGTCAAATTCCATCTGCTCCCAGTGGATAAATGTCCTCATCACAAAATAAGCCCTGCAATCCTGACAGCAATTGACACTTAAGCCAGGCGGTATGCCAGTGTCCTACAGGATAGTCATATACACAATCTTACTATACATTAATGTGTATTAGGGTTTGGGAAAACGCAAAGACTAGTTTGTGTGATGATTACTGACTGGGCACTATAACAAACATGTATAAAATGTAGACAATCTATGAAAAATATATGGGAAAATATACAACTATCACCACTGAAGGCACGATGAGAGTAAATAACTTGGCCCATCCGGCCTGCCCAATTTATTTTTAAACCATTCTGACACTAGACCCCTAGATCCTGTTTGACTCTTCAACCTGACCCCTTCCATTAGGTACACAATACTCTGCTCCTGAGCTTCCATCTATCACTCAACTGGTTTTATGAATTAACTGATGTTTGAAAAACAATTTTCTCTTTAACACAGGTGGTTACCATAGTGACTGAATGTTGGATGCTTAGGGGCAGAGTATTTTGTACCTAATAGAATGGGTCACGTAGGAGAGGCTGTTTAACCCTAGATTTAGTAGCTTTCTATAGGTATCGCATGCCTTTTCATGTGAGGGAAAGAAGAGGTTACTCGTTGGGTCTGTTCATTAAGTTATCTTCCGATTTTATTTATTTATGTACAGAGTTAGTATGCTATCATAAAGTGTACTGAGCTAGATTTTCAATCTGCCCCCCTTTTAAGCTCCTACAAGTTAGAAACATTAAGGTAGGGCACCGGCTCCTGACCTCTGTACGTTGATGATGAGAAAACCACTTGCATGAATGTGTGGATACAAAGGGGATTGTGGATCCCCAATCATGCTATAGTCAGGGACCCTAACACAACCAAATTGGATCTTTGGATCCAATCCAGACTCCTCTGCTCAGAAATCCAATTCTATGACGATGACAATCTCTAATGATGCAGAACCGGATTCACAGATAAGAAGGAAATAAGTACGTGTGGATTTGTAAAAATACGCACGGAATTAGCAAGGCAACTCCCATACTCTTCCCTCGTTCTTACAGATTTTAGCTGACTTCCACGTCCATAGGGTTGCCTTAACTCTCTGTGCGTATGTCTGTGCTTAAGTATGTGCTTATCAAACCGCATCTTTATTGCCCCATTTAAATGCCTTTCCCCACCCACTCTTCTTAACTTCCTTCTTACAGAGGACTGGCACACTTCTTACTTATCTCACTAAGAATGGAGTTGAAGTCCGTGCTTAATAGATTCGCATCATCTGATCTTATGCGTAACGCTGTGTATCTGGGCATGCGCAGTTTATTCGTTCCTAAAAATTCGCAGAGATTCTTCTACTTCTTAAGTGTATATCAGGTCCACAATCTCTACAAATACCTATGATTGGTCAAAAGTTTATTGAACCTTTTCATAGTTGCATGGAAAATGTGACACTAATAATAGTAGTGTTGTTGTCTGGATTCTGATATTGTATATCATGCAAATTCTTTCGTCTCAAGAACCTTGATGTGAGATGGTTTCTTTAATTGGTTTTATGCCTTTGTACTGAAGGTATTTCCTACTAAGAGTCAAGCTAAGTAAGGACACATGAGTTTGTGTTGCCGGTACCATGGTCTTTATTTAGAAAGGCCATTGTACTACAGCTGAATGCCTTTAATTGGTGGCAGTCTGCATTTTAGAAAATGGCGGATACGTGACTCCTCCGCAGAAAGGTAAGTAATGTTACCTAGCCCTTAACCCTTTCTTAATCCTAACCCTCCTTTTCCCACAGCTTAACCCTAACCTTTCCCTTCTTCAGCCCTAACCCTTACGCTCCATGCCCCACAGTCTAACTCTCACTGCCCAAGCACTGCAGCCTAACCCTAACTCTCCATGCCCTGCAGCCTCACCCTACCCTTCCATTTAAGCCCTAATCTTTTATCTGCCACAGCCTAACCCTAATGTACCTGTTGCAATTGTCACAGCTTCTCACTATAGGGAACGGGGAAATAGATTCCTGTTCCCTATATCAAATTTGGATGTGGGTCCCCACTTAGAACGGCCCTATTGCGATAGGGCCGTTTCCTCCTAGCCAGTTTCGAACTGGCTGAGATTTGGATTGCATATGCCTCGATGAGGCATAGCAATCGATCCACGGAGCACTGAGCTTTTAGTGTTCTGAAAGGTAAGAAAAAAAAGTCCCCCACTCCTTTTGGCTAATTCTAACCCTAACCCTCCTTTCCTGGCAGCCTGACCCTAACCCTCCCTTGCTGACTGACCTTAACCCACCATCTTCCGCAGCCTAACCCTAACCCTCCCTCCCCTGCAGCCTGACCCTAACACTCCCTCCCCTGAAGCCTGACCCTAACCCTCCCTCCCCTGCAGCCTGACCCTAACCCTCCCTCCCCTGCAGCCTGACCCTAACCCTCCCTACCCTACAGCCTGACCCTGATCATCCGGCGATAGCAGCGGCGGAGGTATATCGGCGGCGGTGGAATTTGCGAATTAGAATGGGTGAAGTATGCCGAACGGCATACTAACACATTCTGAAAAAAAAAGTAGAAATTGGTAAGTATTCAAAATAGGGACATCCGAAAAGGAACTTTCGGATGTCCCTATTTCGGAAATTACACAGTCTAGCTGAGAATGCAACCAAGCAAATTTCTATTTGTAGCCTATATTGAACAGTGATATCTGGCAACTGTATCATGTATGAAATTCGGACTGACAAACGCATCCCCAGGCACACTACCAATAGTCCCTTACTAAAAATGAGTTTCTCTACTGTGGTGGTGTACCTTTTGCAGGAGTTATAGCTTAATAAATAGGCTCCAGAATTGAATGTAGTTCCACTATCTGATGTCCTTAATAGCAAAGTTGCTCCTAACTGAACAGCTGAAAAACAAGACTATCACTCAACGCTGCAACAAGCCAAGGTCTGACTCCTGCATTTTTCTTTATCTCTAAGGGGCAATGCTGAATGCTAATAAGAGGAGGTCTGGATGTTTTAGGTTAGTCCTTTAGCAGCCTTAATGAAATTTCATTATGAATGTCAGCATTGCGCCATCATTTACACTTAACAATGCTTTACATTTAAAAATAATAATTTGATGTTGAAAGATGAAGGAGATGTGAGACTATCTGGTAGGAACTGAAGGGTACCCTGTGGACCTATTAAGAAGAGCACACAATAACCTACGACATGTGGAAGGGATTTTTTAAAGCTTTTCAGCACATTCTATTGCAATCTCTTTCATTTAACCTCGAGATAAGCATCACTTTTCCTATCCATGTATTTATTTGGTGTCAGGTGCCTTACACAATGACAGTAATAACTGCCTTAAGTGTAAAAGTTACATGCACTGCAGAAAATATATTAGAGGCTGAACCAATTGAAAGGCACATTGTGATCACAGGGTTTTCTGTTTGGCGGACGGTGTGGCTTTAGTATTTAATAATATCTGCCATGAAGGCACAACAGGTGAGGGGAAGACTGAGTTGTCACTGAGGAAGAAGCCTGCAGAGATTTGCTGGAGAGAGGTATTCTCAAATGTTAATACAGACACAGATCACCTTCAGCTCAGCACTCCATGTGATGTGAAAGCAGAAATCCCATCATGCTTTGCCAGGTATCATCTATGCCTTACTGATGAAGAATGCTGGGCGTTTTGCAACATCTGGAGTGCTGAAGGCTGTCTATGACAACTCTAATACATCTCCATTCTTAGCTTTTCTCTTCTTACAATTTCCATTGTTACCATAGAGGAGGATGGCACTAAGCAGTGACTGTGACTCCCCTAAGTGCATATATTTTTATTATATAACTACTACTAGACAGTAATATATATTGCAAGAGTAACACTAGTATTACAAACAACAATTCTCACACTATATTGCAAAGCACTGTGCTCTCAAATCCCACACAATAAACCTGGCACAATACAAACACACTTTTGTACAAATTATTATGGCAGCCTACAGCAAATACTAATACAAATACAGCAAATGTAACCATAGACTATGGCAATCTGAATGAAAAATGCGTGTATACACTTTATGCGCTTGCTATGTAACTTGAAAACAGCTTGCTGTATGAAAAAACACCCTACTTTGAAACACACTGTGCAAATGAACACAACCAAATTAAATTTAAACATCCCCAAATTCACAGTTCAGTATCGCCGCCGTCTATTAGCAAATGGCGATTGACTAACACAAATATGATAATACAAAATATAACACTTTGTAACTTACCCACTCTTTTGTTAGTCAGTCGCAATTCGCGTACGTGATGATAAGACTTCCGTCCGCGAGCCCCCAGCTGTGAGATTGTATTCTTACTTTAAAAGTGAATATTAACGCAATACGCAGTGTAAATCTATACGCTATTATACCATACGCAGCAAATAATGAAGGTCCAGTCGCTAGATGTGTTCCAAAGCACAAAAAGATGTATTACCAAAGCTGAGCATTAATCCAAACAGCGCCGCTCCAAGATACACGCAAGAATACCAACGCTGATAAGAGTTTCACATGGATACTCATCTCTCCTCCGACAGAGTATGTATAACTTTTATAGGCATCCATTATCAAAGGGTTGATGATGTCACTGCAATCCGATCGTCTAACACTATTAATATCACTAAAAAGCACAGTGTCAAGATCTCTGATTGCTCCAAAACTGTGCTAATACCAATGGAACTATGGGTCTGATCCAGACCTACGCTCGTGTGTTTTCTTTACGATGATCGTAAGCGTAAAAACGGCCATCTGTACTTACTGTGCATGCGCGGGGCAGATTGTTACGGTCGAGGGGGCGTGCCTGGCATACGATTTTTGTAAATACGCACCGAGGGCGGGGTGAGGCATTTATATCGTACAGTATGGGCGTGCTAGGCATCGTAACTTCGCAAGGAGCTTACGGCCACCCACAGTTACGATCAGAAAGTTAGGGTAGGGTTTGCTGGGCGTAAGATGGCAAGAGTAAGTACGACCTATGGGAGTGCATTGTAGGTACGCTGGCGTAAATACGCTACACACATGAGCGTTTCATGAGCGTAGGTCTGGATCAGGCCCTATGACACTACTGAGATCACAATTTACTAGCAAACTGCTATCTGGAACCATACTATATTGATTATTTATTTTTTAAAGAAATATTTGGAACTAAATATTGATGGCTTATAGATCAAGAGGACGTATTGTACTGATTCCTTCAATTGAGGTGGACGCAATTTTGAGGACATAAGAAAATACGAAGCTCTAGAAATAAATATTGCCCCTTATCCATTTGGGTTGTACACATGAGCTTGTCTATATATGGTTAAAACTAACATTTGTGGTGCCAGAATTGAGCAATAATCAGGTTGTGCTTTTTAAAGTTTTTTTTATCGAAATTATGCAATAAAATGGTTAATTAGTAATATTGTTTTTGAGTCTATATAGCACTGGTACTTTTTTGTGATTGCCTAAAACAGGCATGCCGTGTGCGAGCCAAAATCTTTTATTTTGCGGTCCCATATCACACAGGGGGTTCCGGCAATTGTGTCTGGTAAGGACCTGCTCTTAGCCGCTACAGCAGTTAAACAGGACAGCTGATAGGACAGACCTTTTCAGCTGCCTTGTAAAACTGTTGCATTGGCCAACAGCAGGCAGGAAACAGATTCCTTTATGGCCAAAGGTAAGTAAGGTAAAAACAGGGGAGGCTGGAGATTAATGAAAAATTGAGAATTTCTGGGAGCCATATGAATGGGTAATTACTGGGGAGCTGGAGACATATGATGTAGGATACTGGGAGCTGGAGAAACATGATGTGGAATACTGGGGGAGCTGGACAGACATGAATGATTAATACTGGGAGCTAGAGAGACATGATGAGGGATACTGGGGAGGCTGAGGACATATAAATGGGGAATTACTGAGAGTTGGAGAAAAATTGCATATGAGACTTTATTTTGCTTGTGGTCCACACAATCTTTTGTGTGGGTTCTACGTTTGACATCCCAGGCCTAAAACATAAGATCACAATGTATTAAGGTTTCTTCTCTCTACCATAATAGACAGGCAATGGCTAATTCTGCACTGATTCTGTGTCTACGTGGACAATTGAATACCATGGTAATTTCTTATCAGATGAAAGTAACAGATGGCATAGATGTCACCTATGTGGGGTTAAGGTAAATATGTTTAATGAAAACGAGCTGGGCTGAATATTTATTTTCTCTCCCTCTGACATTACCCTCTGTGAGCTGGAAGTCGATGGGAGGTTAAACAAACACATCCCTCTCAAATGTGAGTATCTAGAGGAGAAGTGACTTAAATTAGATTAGGCTTCAATAAATCACTTCATCCTGAACTCTGACAAGCACTGTGCAGGAGACCAGGCTTCTGTTCTTCATCTATCCTTTATTCTGACTTGTCCTTAGAAATTACCTAAAACCCATCAACCCATTAGGCAGCAAAGCTGTAATTTCCTAAGAGGAGGCGCGGGAGTGGGGGCTCCAGTCGTATGTTGCTGACCTTCAGATTTCTCACTTGTGCTGTGCATTAATCTATAATACAACATGCATAATAAACTGCATTCTTATCACTCCAATCCACCCCGAGAGCTGTTTGTGTACCCAGAAGATTACCAGCTTTAGGGATACTCACACTGACTTAAATGTTTGTTTGTTTTTTCTTGTACTAACACTTCAGTAATATTGAACTCTGTTCCATCATTTAGACATTGAATCGATGATAATGAGTATGAAATGTAGGCAGAATGTGATGTATGGACTAAATATGTCTGCCTATCTCATAGTTGCCGACTTATGAGAGGCACACAGATTCCGAGCATTTCTCCTGGAATCCTTGTAGTGTCGGCAGCAAATCGCTTGCCAAAGCCCCAAACGTTAATAAGAATGGGCGTGGCTTGATGACACATCCTTTGTTTGTAACCCTATAAATGGCACAGTTGATTTGGAAGGAGTGGGGCTTAAAATGTGATTTGCATAAATCACACCCTCAAGCTCCACCCCCCCATGTTGCCTCTTTTTGTCTTTTTGTTTCTCTTGTCATACTGGATATGAAACTTTGAGTCTTCTAATACTGTTGTTTTGTATGTATCACACATTAAGTGCAACACAGTAAAGCTGGCCATACACTAGAGCGATTATTGGGTGATCGTGCAAATAATCGCTGTACTTAATGGTTAGGATCAATTTTTCCAACGCTAAATAAGCGCACCAGAAATGCTCTGGTACAATTATTTGGTCTTTTGACATGTTTGATTTATATCGGGAGCAAGCTGAATGGCTCTGAACTATACCTTCTAAGCTGTGAGAGCAGCATAATACATAGATATCCAGCAGCGTCTATTGCAGGAAGTAGTACAGACAGGGATCAGCTGAAGCCGGCTTTGGCTGATCCCTGTCTCTACTACTCCCTGCAATAGACGCTGATGTATATCTATGTACTACTACTCATAGCTTTGAAGGTATACTTCAGAACTGTCAGAGCAGCTTTGTACATAGATATGCAGCATCAAAGAGAGACCTGCCCCCCCTTCTTCTAGGATTATCAGTCCCAGCAGAGGAGGTGTATGGTGGCGGTAAAGGGACATTTCCCTAGCGGGAAATTGTCCTGTTTATCGGGCCACCCCTGCTGGGATCGATAATCGCCTTAGTGTATGCCCAGCTTAACGCAGAGAAGCCTGTGTGTATTAGACAGGAGCAAGAAAGGGCTCGTGTTTATTGTGTTTTATTTGTTTTCTTTTGAAATATTGCATTTGTTTGATTAAAACTAGCTGAGGCTAGCTGCAGCATTAGCAAGTCTCTTGGAGGGTTTTGTGAAGAAGCGCCTCTGTCTACCCAGGAGACCACTACCTATCCCTAGCTGTCTCATAACAATATGTAAACTAAACACAATCAAAAACACAATTGGGTTTTGAGACTGACAAGGTTATTAGCTCTATCTCCGTGAACCATGGAGAAAACACGGCGTCTTCCATCTTTTAGCAAAAATAAGATGCTGTGGCCATAGTTACCTTTGAAGGATGTCTTTTCATAATCTGAAGCAGTATGGACTTATCACCAGCAGCAGTGCAGACTTGTCTTCTAGGTGGAAGCAGGATGAATGAGATGGACTTACCTCCAGATAAGCTTCTATTGCTGTTTTACTGAATAAAATACTCTTTATGGAATTATTTATGGTACGAATATTTTATGACGTTTTGTGTATGAAGTACAAAGATTTAAGGATACTTTAAATTTAAGGATAGGGCACAATGGTCTGATAACTCTATTACATGCTGAAACCTATGATGAGGATTGCCTTACAGGCTTAATACCAAAGTGTATCTGGTACGCTAATAAGTATTTCCACATAAGTATTTTGTTTTTGTCTCTTACTTCTTATATATGTTTTGAATATGAATTCTAAAGGTGGCCACATAGGTGTATCTATAATGGGCATTCTTCCTGCACCCAAATCCACACATCAGGGTCGGTAGGGGAAGGGGAGGCCATTTAGCATTTATTTCTTCCCTCTAAGATCTTAAAAATAGATGCCAAATGAGCCCCTCTTCCCCTGCGGTGGGACTGTCCCGATTCGAAAAAGGGACGGGTCTTACAGAGCAGTTAGGCTCCACCCCTTTTGAGGTCCACAAATCGGGACAGTCCTGTCTCAGGGTAGAGGGGTGGGGGGGCATGGACAAATCCTGCACAAGGGCCCCCTCACTTCTTAAAACGCCCGTGGGTGGCCATGCACTGGTACAATTACCGATCCCAGAAGGAAGTGGCCTGGAAAACCAGATGGTTTCCTGCCAGGGAAAGGTCCTGTTATCAATGCCATACACCTTTTCTGCTGGGACTTATAACCCTAGCAGAAGAGAGATGCGCTAGCAGAAGCTGGAGCCATTCAGTGAGATAATTGGCTCAGCTTCAAATATTGAGCAGTAGCTCGCTATACTTTTAAGCATGTGCAAAGATAAAATAATTGTACCAGAGCATTTCTGGTACGATTATTGAGCGGTTTAAAAATCCATCCTGACCATGCACTACAACAAATTCTGGCCTGATCACTGGATGGTCGGGCCAATTATCACTGTAGTGTATGGCTAGCAGGGGCGGTATGGGAACTTAAAGTGACCATGTAAAAAAATCTGCAAGAGGACACATATGAGCAAGATCACTATTGGTGGAGTCAATACATACAGCATCCTAGTGACCACCACCTAATACATACAACATTCTAATGATCTCTGTTCTATACAGACATCACTTTAGCAACCACCACCCAACAGTCAACATTCTAGTCTTCTTCAAATAAAATAGGAGCTGCTGAGTGGCCTCCAGATGTCACCGGCCTACTGGGAAATTCCCTGTAAGTCCTATGGCCAATCCATTTGCCCCTGATGGTCAGCTTTGAAACGGCAATTGAAAAAAGGAGGCAATGTTTGAAGGAAAACTTTTTGATAGACTATTCCTTCGGAATTGAATAGCTCACATTATCAATACATATTTATTCACACAACTTGTTTCTCCCCTTTTAGTAGTTATATATATA